>OX457052.1:20858529-21116029 GCA_949752735.1 Lumbricus terrestris | reverse complement strand
TCATACCAACTGAAGGTTGGTTGAACTCCTGTCAATTTCATAGCACTTAGCCAATAGCCATCTCTTCATCAGCATAATCTAGTATTAAGATTTTAAAGCCATTTTCCCATCATAATGTTTTAATTAAATGATACACATCGATGCACACATCATCAGCATTTTACAGGTACACGATAAAGAACATGCAACGTGGCATAAATTTAAAAACTTTAGACAAAAACCTACCTATACCGGAGTTACACTGAATTTAAGCGAATCATTAGTAAACGAACATCGAATTCTACACAATCTAAGAATAAATTTAAAAAAGACAAAGCCTACCTATACCGGAGTTACACTGAATTTAAGCGAATCATTAGTAAAAGAACATCGGATTCTACACAATCTAAGAATAAATGTTTAGAGATAAATAATGTTTCATGGATAAACAATAAGGCCTAGGCTACATAACTGGGTACTAATATAAAAGTCTATTATTTTTTTTAAAAAGCATCATTGCTCTCCTAACAGGAAAAAGTTAAGAACACATAATAACCTACAGAAAAAAACTGAATACTTATGGAGCATGAAAATCGTATTTAAAAACTACGCGGAATATAGCAACACACGATAAAACTATGCTGAATATGTATGACCTAACTATTCTGAGCTCACAAAAAATTAAATAGGCCCACGCACAAAGGCCTGTGTACGTGCCTACACGTGAGACTCCATAATATGCTATTTGTTTTGTTTACGCCCATACACTTGGACTTCGATACCAGAACTTTTAACTGATACAAATGAAAAGAAAAATTGAATATAAATGGATGATTAAATTTGAACGACAGCATTGAATATTCATTTGCATTGAATATTCATATGCATTGAATATTCATATGCAATGAATATTCATTTGCTGTGACCACGTGACTTTTGGCGGACGCGGCTTAACCGCACTTCGTGAGTGACGTCAGGACTCCTCCACGCTTCATTTCCTGTGGAAGCTGAAACAGTAATATTATACACAAGTGAAATTAATTCCCTTGGCAGGTCGTTGACGGTGAGTGATTGTAGAAGGGGGGTATTTGTGGGCGATTTAATAATTGCGGAGTTCAGAACCACTTGAGAATTATAGAAAATATGTATTTAGGCCTATTTATGGATGCCGAGAGTATTGTAGAAAGTGATAGGCTAGTGATAAAACTTTTAAGTGGACACCCTCAGAGATTTCCGCCAAATGCTGCAGCTATTTCCAGGCGGAAGTGATTTGGACGCAATGCTTTTATGCTCTGGTGACGGTGTTCCCGACTGGAGGGAGGATCAGCGCCACAAGGGTTAGCGAGCTGCCAACATTTGCATGGTCGTTGGCTGGGACCAATATATACATGCACATCATACATGTAAGCCTAAGCATCCCATATAAGGGAACTTGATAGTAAAGTGAATATAAGCCATGCATAGTTACCTGACCAAACGTCGACTTCGGGCGATTTCCCTCTGAAAAGCAAATAATTAATTAAGTCGAGTGATGCAATGAAACGTTGATTTCTAAAACTAAACACTTATGTAGCGTATCTATTATTTATTCCTTATAATTATTGGATGCTGAATTGTGTTCTCCTATTATATATACTCTTCTTTGGCAAACATGTAGGCCTATAAAATTATTAGGATATTCTATACTTTCGTTCAACGTGCGCTTCTCTCTAACTGCCTATAGTCGTCTAGAACTCTACAGATATGTCTCATGCTTGCACAAAGAACACCGCGGGTTCGGATTGAGAGGTTGGAGAGGGTCCACCGGGCTGCCGCGCGACTTCTTGGCGAGGAGGGTTCCTGACCGTGTATCCCAATATATGCGCGAGGTCTTGCACTGGCTTCCTTTCCCGCAGCGCATCTCATTTAGGATTGCATCTTTTGTGTGGCGATGCTTATCAGGCTGGGCACCCTCTTATCTGTGTGAGCATTGCCTCCTCCTTTCCACTTGCATAGGGCGCCGCACACTGCGCTCTGCTGTCCATGGTGACTTAATGGTTCCTTTCACTCGCTCTTCAACAATGCAGAGGCGCTCGTTCTCTGTGGTTGGTCCAGCAACCTGGAATGGACTTCCTTTGACTATGGGACACCTCCCTAGCTCTTCTCAATTTCACAAACTGTTAAAGACTGTTTTTTTCGATTGATCTCTACCGGGAGCGCCTCTGAGTAGATACCTTGAAGGGGTGCTATATAAATCGTGATTAATTGGTTAAGTTGCAACATTGTTATAAATGGCCATTAATTATACCTGCTAAGCTTCTGTTGCCAGCGATGGGGTTTGACAGCACCATGTTGGAGGAGGTTCTGCAGCCGATGTTTCGGTTGGGGTAGCCCTGGGTGGCGTACAGCAGACTCGTGTTACCGCACTGGACAGGTGGCAGACAACCACCGGTAAGTCTAGACGGACACAGCAATCAACAACAACAATTCTAATGCAGTCTTTCAACCAAATTATGTGGCACCGACTTGTATAATAACACAGCAATCAACAACAATATTCCAATGCATGTTCTGAACCGTTGGAAGTATCACCGTCAGTCAAGGAAATACTCAGAGTCGTATATTTTAAGAAGCGACGTTTGCAGACTCGACAGTAAAATCTACTTTGCATTCGGTGCTACTGTAAGTAGTACAGGAAATTGTATTCCTTGTTGCCTGTAGGTCGTGAAAGATCGTAATGAACATAATTATTAACACTATAATATCCTAACTGTGCATGTCGGCTACAGAAACATCACCAGCACGCGGCTATTGTCAGTGCAGCCATCTAGTGAATGCTGGTGTCATAGTCGCCTCGGTGATATTCTTTAGAAGGTCTTAATGAGGAATAAAATGTAGCCTAACTGCACAAGCCATTACGGCCATTACCTAGTATTATCCGCGCTGCTCGCGTTACAAGTCGCCTCTGCTCTAACCACATAATAATAATAATTGTTCAACAGTTGTTCAGTTTCCCTAATCCCAATATAAGACTGAGACATAGGCGCAACCACCCTATGGGACCCACGGGACGCGTCCCCCCAACTTTTGAGTGGTCCCCTAACTTTATTATTATGGTCCCCCAACTTTTAGGACGTGATTGCACCTATCGACTGAGACCTACTTGTCTTCTTCGATTTCGATGAGCGTCTTAAGCGACTCGATCTCGGTCCTCAGTCCAGTCTGGACTTCGCGGGCGGAAGCGACCTCTCGGACCTTCTGCATGAGACAGTCCTGTGAGTCCCTGAGGTGCGTCTCCAGTTCTCGCTGCTTCTGTGCCGCCGCCAGACGCTCGTTCTGTAGCGCCACCTGCAACTGCTGGTTGCCCTGAATGGCGGCTGTCAACTGAAAAACAGACGATACCGGTCCGATTAAATCATGCAAGAACTATTGCTATCGATGTTGATGATCATCACTATTACCGCTCCTGTTATTATTACTATTACAGCAACTATGGTACTACTAGTGATAGCTAGTCTGTAAGAAGCGCTTTATAAATGCTTATATACAATACAATACAATACTACCGCTACTGATTCTGCTGCTGCTGCTGCTGCTGCTGCTGCTGCTGCTACTACGTACAGCAGCAACGACAACAGCTATTATTATTATTATTATTACTATTATTATTATTATTATTATTACTATTATTATTATTATTATTATTATTATTACTATGCTATCGTTATTATTATTATCATTATTACTATTATTTGTAGTAGTATACTGCTGCTGCTACTACTATACGCTCAGCTGAGTTTGTCACCAGAAGAAAAATAGTAGTTTAATACTTAAATAAACCTTTCTGTTGAAACATGCAAATACAGTAATTTACAAGCGCAAGGTGATAAACAACAGCACTGACTAAGATAAACGTGATATGCAGTTTATGCAGGCAGTCTCATGGATGTACAGACAGCCACAGCGACATTTGGATAATTGGGGACTTGATTTGCTATAGCGCTGGTCTTTTTCTCTGGCGTGGCTTTGTGGGCGCTGATAAATTCTCGAAGATTTTAATTACATTGCATTACATTACATTACATGACACTGCAATCAGAAATTCTTTGAAACAGATTATGCTTATCTGTAAAGCACACATAGACGTAGAACGGGATCGATGTTTGCACAGGTTGTGTAAGCTGGTTCTACCAAGCAGAAGCGAACTTGATACATTGAGTCAACGCTGTATATAGACTGATTAACTCATCGTTGTTTTAACTATGATCAATGGATCCGATTGATCTGTGATCAATCAATCAATCAATCGTAATTTATATAGCGCCCCTTCAAGGTACCTACTGAGAGGCGGAAGAAATATAAACCCTGGGGGCACTGCGTTGGTGATCACAGTATCCCCACTGCCAGGTTAGTAGGCCTATCAATGATCAATGATCAATTATCTATGATCTATGATCGATGATCTGACAACGTCGCTGACACCGCCGCAGTAGATAGTGAGCAAAAGCTTCTAGAACAGTTTACACTCAATGACCTAATGAGCAATCAGATCAAAGGTCAAGAAGTTATAGTTCATTATCTACTCTTCGCTGACATCGTCTCAGAACATATTACTATAGGTCATTCTTAGTTATAGGTGTCATTCAATGGATACTATTATTATTATTATTATTTTTATTTTTATTATTATTATTATTACTATCATCATCATCATCATCATCATCATCATCATCATCATCATCATCATCATCATCATCATCATCATCATCATCATCACCACCACCACCACCACCACCACCACCACCACCATCATCATCATCATCATCATCATCATCATCATCATCATCATCATCATCATCATCATCATCATCATCATCATCATCACCACCACCATCACCACCACCACCACCACCATCATCATCATCATCATCATCATCATTAATATTATTAACTATTAATTATCAATATAGCGTTCCTTCAAGAAACTACTCAAGGGTGCTCCCAGCCCAGCCATTTAGTTATAAGTGTAATTCAAATACCTGTGTCTGGACTTGATTCATTTGACCTTGAAGCTTTCCGACGATGTCCTCCAGTCGATCCTTCTCCTCCTCCAGCTGCTGCATCTCTCTCGCTCTCTTGTCCAGCTTGTCCTTCATGTCCTTGATCGTCCGGTTGACGGCCAGCTCCGTCTCCGTCCGGTATTTCTCGAACTCGGCCTGCATCTGCTCGCGGATCTTCTGCATCAGGGCAACCGGGTTCGACGTGCTCGTCTTCTCCTGAATCTGACGCAGCTTCTTGTTCAGCTCGTCGATTATCTCGTGTGCGTGATCGAGACGATCGTTCAGATCACGCACTTGCTGAAACCAACCAATCGTAACCGTAATCGATCGTTTGTTTTGTTTGTTTGTATGCGTACTTGTTATAGCGCCCATTCAATCTCTCTACTCAGAGGCGCTCCTGAATGCAGAGCGGACACTGCATCGGAGTTTCATGCCGAAGCGCTGAGCAATTGTGAGTAAAGGACTTGCCGGGCCTTGCCCAAGGTCCCTACGCGGCGAGGTGGATTCGAATCTCGAACCTTCCGGCTTCAAGGCAACGACGCCACCACTACACCACCGCGCCCCATGATCATCTGAAATCACTCTCGCAACCCTCCATCCATCCATCCTCCTGGCTACTCAATACCGTCCTCCCTCGCTCGCCCGCTAGCTCGCTCGATCAATCAGTCAATCAATCAATCAATCAATCAATCAATCAATCAATCAATCAGCTGATCAATTAATCAATCAGATACTCAATCAATCAATCAA
The DNA here is from genome assembly GCA_949752735.1 of Lumbricus terrestris. Lineage (NCBI taxonomy): Eukaryota > Metazoa > Annelida > Clitellata > Crassiclitellata > Lumbricidae > Lumbricus > Lumbricus terrestris. The sequence goes on along the minus strand of OX457052.1, from coordinate 21,110,261 downwards.
TCAATCAGTGGACCAATTACTAAATTAATCAGTTAGTATGCTAATCACTTGGCAGTGATATTTTCGTTAATGAGAAGTAGAATAAGAATATTTAATATTACTTGATTTAACTGTGCAGCAGAAGTAGAAGCGAAGTAAGAATTATTTTAAGAACAAAAATAGAATAATGAGTTAATTTAAGATCTTCAGAAGTGAATAAGAATAAGAAGCATAAATATTTTAGAACGAAAATCATGAAACTTATAGTGTCATGTTTTAGTAGCCTACAGACTGTATTACATAGGCTAATAAAAATTATTTATGGTTAGAATGCATGTTCTTCATTTGCATCTGGTGCAATCACAACACGCAATGTGAATCTTATTATAAAACTAATAAAAGAAGCAAAACATCACTCAGTCTTCTACTCAATCAATCAATCAATCAATCATCAATCAATTAATCAATCAAACAATCAATCGAAAATCAATCAATCAATTAATCAATCAATCAATTTATCAATCAAACAGCAATAATTAACGTGAACTGATTCCAAATCAATCCTATAGTCATGCAACAGTACGAACATTTACAATGTCCCCAAAACAAATTTGTTTACCACCGGTACCATGCGATCTTGAATTGACAAAGCGCTGCATGGTGACTGATCCAGGTCTCTCTTTCTAATGCGGCTTTTGAGTAGCGCTGATAAATTCCGAGGAGTTACATTTGCTATTACAATTACACTACACAGAGTTGTGGCTTAGCTACACAGAGCTTTGGCTTAGCTACACAGAGTTGTGGCTTAGCTACACAGAGTTGTGGCTTAGCTACACAGAGTTGTGGCTTAGCTGCACAGAGTTGTGGTTTAGACTCCTGATTATGTCTCCACTAACCTGTTCGTGTAGTCGGGTATCGAAGTTTAGTTTCGTGACGAGTTGAGCGTTCTTATCTTCGGCGTCTTGTCTGAGGCGACGTTCGCAGTCAAGCCTGCAGACAGAGACAGAAAACAACTACTGAGCAGTGAAGGGGAAGAACAGTGTAGTAGGAGACAGTGGGGCACGGTGGTGTAGTGGGTATGTTCGTTGCCTTGCAGCCGAAGAGTTGCAGGTTCGAATCCACATTGGGACTTTGGGCAAGTCCTTCACTCGCAATTGCTCAGCGCATCGGCGTGAAGCAGTGTCCGCGCTGTAGTCGGGAGCGCTTCTGAGCAGATATCTTGAATAACTCATGACAAATAAGCTGAAGGACAGAAATACATCCAGGTACGCATACGATTGGATAGCCTTTAATCCAATACAGAAAGATACAAGTAAGTAAGTAAGTAAGTAACCTTTTAATAATGCAAGTCAAGCGATCATATTTTAGCAAATAGACCGTTGATGATGAATGTTGCCGTCGTTTCATCAGGATAGCCCGAAAATGTAGAAATAAGATGATCAACCAGGCATTCGGAAAGGCGGACAGACAGACAGATAGACAGCAAGGTGTTTTTATAGGAAGGTAGATAATAATAATTAATAGGCCTATATTCTTGATTGAATATTGAACAAACCGCTTGACAGACCGCTACCGGTTACAGTGCAAAATTATACAATTTAAACAATTCGCAAGAACGCAAATTACAGAAGACGTAAATGTTAACGACTAACAGAACAGACAGCATGCAATAAAAATGATAATTATAACCTGCAGACAAGCAGAAGACAAAAAGACGGTATACAGTATAATAAAAATAAGGTCTGACTTACTGTTGCCTGTATGTCTCCGCCTCACGTTCGTACTTTTCCAGCCTTGGTTTGAGGATACCGAGTTCGGCCTTGAGGCAGGCGACGTACTTGGTCAGTTCGCTGACCTCTCGTTCCTTCTGGATGAGAGCGCACTTGTATTCGGCGATCTCGTCCCTTCGCATCTGGTTCTCCTTCGATTCGTCGTCGAGCCTATTCAAAAGCAGTATCGTGTGTACTCGAGAAGTAGTCAAAGTCTACCTGAGAAGCAGTCAAAGTCTTTTAAAAGCCAATTTAAAGAGTAAAGAAAAATCTATTAAAAGGGTAGTCTATATTGTTTAGGAGCCTCTTAAAAAACAGTAAAGTCTAGTTAAAAATCAATACAACTGCATTCAAAAGAAAGTAAAGTTTATTCGAGAATCAGTAAAGTTCATTCAGAAAGCAGTCAATGTCAATTCTTAAAAGCAATCAAAGTCAATTCAAAACGCATTCAAGTCAAAATCTATTCAAAAGCAAGCAAAGTCCCACCAAAGATCAGTCAGTATCTACTTGAAAGGCTGCCGATGTCTATTCGAATACAGTCTGCGATCAAATGCAAAACGGAGCAAAGGCAAAACGCGTGACTTGATCAAAAGCTCACGACAGCTTAGCACAGAAGCTAAATGTTCTACGGTTTGTTCGCATGTTGATCTAACATCATTTTAGAAGCTACTGAAGCAAAGATTTAATATGTACAACATTGTACATATACATTACATACATGTATATGTATTTACACTTGAATGTCTTGATATATGAATAATTATGAGTGCGCATTCACGTAGGCCTATTGGTTGTTCTCTGCCAGTGCCAGTCCCAAGCCTGGATAAAGGAAGAGGGCGATACTAATCATCTTTGATATAGCGGTGTCGCTAAACATGTAGCAACGTAGGCCTATTTAGAGACGGTATAGGTGAGACAAGTAATAGCCACTCAACGCCCCATTCAACCTTCAGCTCCATCTATTAAATCTGATTTTAGTGTTAAAGAAACTCTACAGCTATCCAGCATCGACGATGTCATCATATGCGCTTGCGGGGCACGGTGGTGTAGGAGTATGTTCGGTGCCTTAGTGCCGGAAGTTTGCGGGTTTGATTCCACCTCAAGCCGCCGCAAGTCCTTCACCATGCCTACTTCGGCGTGAAACTCTAATTCAGTGTCCGCGCTGTGGTCGGGTGTGCAACTGAGTAGAAATCCTGAATGGCGCTATGAAAGTGCTCATGCATAACATACGCTGCTTCACGCATGTCTGAAGAGACTTTCAGTATATAAATCGATGTCTTTAATTACGGTCAGTCAATTAATCAATCAGTCATCAATCAATCAATCAATCAATCAATCATTGAAACTCCATAGATTGGTTGATTAACTCGTGTTTCCTGTTAATAGCGCCATGGATCAAAGTCATCTTCTCTTTGTCCTGTTGCCGTGCTACCATTACCTTGGCGTATATATAAACGATTGATATATTATGATATGATACTAGATTATGTCGATGTGTTCAGAAGTCGACTCTCACTTGATCTGAAGATGACAACACTCGGACTTGCATTTCTCCGCAGCCGCGTGTTCCTCTGCTCTCTCTCCCGTCATGATCTCAAACTCACGCCTATAATGCCAGACAAACGAAAATAACATAATTATTATTACATGTGCAGTTGTGCACGGCATAGAATTCAATAATCGTATTTGCATAATCTTAATCTCCATATTTCTAGAGCGCCACTCGAAAGCCAAGCGCGAGGCACCAACTTATTCGCGACTTATTTCAATAAGCAATAATATCATCACGTGTTCTTTGCTAAGATGACGCCATAGAAGCTGTGGATTACTCATTTGTCTGGCACCTTTGAAGGTCGTCCGAGTCTATTCCCTGCGAAATAGAACAGTTACACCACCACATGATAATTATCATCGGTTCTGGGTCTAAATAAATTTCCGGCTAACAAGTCCTTCAATCGCAATTGCTCACGCATGCGCCTCGGTGTGAAACTCCGATTCAGTGTCCGCGACGAGTCTGGAGTGCCTCTGAGTAGTAATCTTGAAGGAGCGCTACAATAAATGTTCAGATTATACTGAAAGCACCGACCTTGTTTTGCTTAGTTCGGCCTCGTAGAATGCTTTGAGCTTCTTGATCTCCTCCTCGAGACAGGCGATTGCTCGCATCCACGCCGAGTTGTCGTATTTGCCCGACTCTCCCTTCATGTGATCGATCTTCATGAGAAGGTCGGCCAATCGGTCGTTCAAGTAGATCATATCTTCCTTCTCCGATGACGCAGCGTTGAACAGCGCCCGGAACGGATCCATGTTCGTATGGTCCCCACAGTACCTGTTGTCGACATAATTATTGATATCAGCGCGTGAGGATTTTAAAAAGAAATAAATAATTGATCAAGCAAGCAATCAATCAGTCTGTCAAAAAATCAATCAATCGATCGATCGATCAATTAGCCAGTCAATCAATCAGTCTGACCGACAATCAGACAGTTAATCAAACAATCAATCAATCAATCAAGCAATCAATCAGTCTGTCAATAAATCAATCAATCAATTAATCGATCAATCTGTCAATCAATCAATCAGTCCGTCAGTCAGTCAGTCAGCCAGCCAATCAATCAATCTATCAATCAACCAGTCGACCAGTTAATCAATCAATCAATCAATCAATCGATCTATCAATCAATAGATCAATCAATCAACTCGTGACAAGATTAAAAACCTCACACTCACAATATTGAATTGCGAATTTTAAGAAATATAGCAGAAGTCGAAAACTCTGTTGATGTTATTTTTAATACAGATGATATTATTGTCTTGTATGTTGTACTGTGTTGTACGCCATTCTTTTTAATCAAGAATTTCACCTGTGAGGATTCTGGTGAACGAGGTTTTAAATTATCAGATATATAATAGCCTACCATTAGCTGAACATTCTAAGTTAACAGTTATGCGATGTGTGTTGGTATTCAAACCGGACGCTGTTGGTTAGTGTAATCATTGTAATCGTTGTTTCCTTTTTTAGTAATAATTTTTTGGGTCCCCGATATGTCTTGCTCCATTCAAGATATTTTGAAATGAGAAGCTAAGTCGTCGCAATTCTGTTGACCTGTCGGAACCAGTTATTATAAGCTGCAGTGATTTCAGGTTTAAAAACGGGGAGCTTTCCATTTAACAGGGCTGTTTTAAAGGAATTTTTAGAACTGCACAAACCCTGTAATTCTTTGTCTTCCCATCCTCCATCGTAGATTAGGCTTACTCCCACTCGCAGGACAATGACCTTTTTACTGGTTTTTACTGCACAGAATTGCTTCGACAACTGCACAGATCCATTTAGAACTGCACATTTTGTGTACAACTGCACGCTAAAAAGCCCGGCCATTTAAGTATTTCATGACACGAAGCCGACATACTAAGCTCGCAATACTCTTATTGCTCAATGGCGTGCCTCTATTCCCCGATAGCCTTGCTGACTCAGGTTTCTTGTCAGCCACTCCTTTCCAAAGCCATAAGTAATTTCTCTTGTATCCCGGTTTCGTGCGGTAGAATAAAAATCGAACATGTTTTCTGAATTATTTTGCAAATCAAGTTTTACGTGATCGCTGTTATAGAGCGTCTGATAACGTGTCTGGATACATACATATGCAATATAGGTTAATGTATGCATGCATGCACATGCGCAGATGTACATGTATGTGTACGTGTGTATATGCAAGGATTGGGATAATGCCAACCTACCGTCCCCAGAGAGGTAGAATCTATCACACTGAGTGCTTCAACTTATAGTCCATGGCGTGACGCTTCTGCACGGAGCGTTGCCTTTTCCCACAACATGCTACCGTCTGTCTTAATTTATAGATTCTGGGCTTCTGATATCTCCAGGTCGTGTGTCCTCCGACATGCGGCGGACACAGGTCAGACCTCCAGTGGTGTAGCCAAGGGGGGTTTCGGGGTTAAAAACCCCAATTGGCTTAGGAAAAAAGTTTTTTTAAAGGTTATTTATCCACTTAAATAAGAAAAAGAAAAACAATTACTTGTAGTAACAATTGTTTTTCTTACTTTATTCTCTTTGTCACTTTATTCCCTTTTTATTTACTGTAATACTGTTGGGTTGGTGTTAGGAAGGGCATCCGGCCAGGCCATAAAACCCCCAAACTCCCCCATAATAAATTCCTGGCTACGCCACTGCAGACCTCACAATTCATTCGTTTCCATGTGGAAAAGGAGAGGAGACGAGATTCCAGCTGGTCCATTCCGACCAGTCGATAGGGGAAGCGGAGAGATTTTCCTGATTCCACTGAAACGTGAAATTGGAATATGCAAAAATAAGTAACTAATTCAAAGCAACAACCTACCAGTGAACCTGAGCTTTGGTCGTCATCTTTGGTCGAGTTCAGACAGACGGATCGAGACAAAACAATATTTCGATTATTAATCGATATCCAATATTGTTCACAGGGTTCAGTCTTCACGAAGTGGTGCAAGAGGTGAGAGCTGCACGCCGACTTGATAAACTTCCGTTGTGTGCGTTGTCAAGGTAACCGTTAATACGGCAGGAAACGTCATCGTATTAAGAATAGGATGTAGAAGCATTATTAATGATTAATTACTGACTTCCTGTATATTATTATTAATGATTTCTAAACGCTTTTATATAGCGCCTGTGCATAATGTATACTATCGATATAGTTGTTCTGTTATTACACTTATTTTCGATGTACTACTTTAATTGAAAATGTTTTTGGGTTCAATAAATATATTGTATTGTATTATTGTATTGCATTGTATCGATATCAATCGATTGTGTATTATATGCCTGCCAAAATCAAATCATAAGCAGCTCAGAATCGAGGATCCAGAATGTGATGTCTATTCATCTATTATTATATCTATTCCATTCTATTCGACTCTATTCAAGTCTATTCCATTCTATTATATTCTACTCGATATCTATTCTATATATCATTATATTCGATGTTTATTTTATGCTATTCCACTCCATTCTATTCTATTCTGTACTTTTATATTCAATTTAATTCTATTCCAATCTATTTTATACTTTTATATTCTGTTCAATTCTATACCATTCTATTCTATTCTATTGCATTCTATTATGTTCTATTTGATGTCAATTCTATAGTCTACGCTATTCCATTCAAATATTATGTTTCATTCTATCCCATTCCATTCTATTTTATCCTATGTCTATTCTATACTATTCTATACTATTCCATTATATTCCATTATATTCTACGCTATTCCATTCTATTCGATGTCTATTCTATTCTGGTCTATTCTATTCCATGCCACAGTGTCTCAATAAATACCATTCTGCAATGGTATATTCGGTGCTGTCATTCGTGTCGATATTCTGTAGATGTGCAAATCAATTGAGACAAAAACTATGGTGGGATAATTCCATCAGTTGTTCGATTCCATGTAATTATGAAGATTCGTGCAACGTGATGACGATGCAATTGATCAGAATCTATGTGCTTCGAGGTTAGTGAAGATATCAAAACTGAGCAGAGTTTCATGGTTTGTCAATTTGTTAAACAGTGGTCATAATATCATAGAAGGAATCATTTCAGTGCAGTGTACTGGATAAGCATTAACCGAAGCGAAAGAGTCGCAGACAGCTCTCAAATCTTGGAATCATCCATGCAGCGAGAGACAGACAGACAGACAGACAGACAGACAGACAGAGCCACAGACAGAGACAAGGAGACAGAGATAGAGAGATAGAGATAAAGAGACGGAGAGAGAAAGAGAAAGAGAATGAAAGAGCGAGAGAGAGAGAGAGAGAGAGAGAGAGAGAGAGAGAGAGAGAGAGAGAGAGAGAGAGAGGGAAGGAAAGGAGGGAGGGAAGGAGAGGGAGAAAGAAAAGGAGAGAGTGTGAGACAGAAATACAGAGACAGAGAGAGAGACAGAGAAAGGGAGAAAGATGGAGTGAAAGCGAAAGAGAGTAATAGAAAGAAGACACACGTAGGGACACGGTCATCAACGGAGACAGAGAGAGAGACCAATGAAGCGTGACAGATGAGAAAGAAGTGCAGCGGAACACAGCAGCAGCAGGCACCGGAACCGATTGATTGTGTGACAGACAATGGCTGACAAGCAGAACAGATTGCGACATCATCGATTTAGTCGGCGGATTAGCAATGGGAAAAGACGATTAGCAATCGGATGTGCATATAGGCCTAATATATATAATATATACACATATATATAATCATATATATAATCATATACATAAAAATGCATATATATATGTATAGATGTATATACATGTATTGTATATAATTATTCACTATTCAGCGCCACATCCAGTAAGCTTATATGCAGACTGACGCTATACTGCAAAGCCCTGCAAGATCTATGCATCGTCTGCAGATACGATGCAGGCAGCGGATTCAAATGGAAAGGACGGACTGACGATGAAATAAGAAGGTGGATAACGAATCAGATGTCTGTTACTAGATGCGATTAAACCGTTGCAATAAAACTGTTTGTGATCGGATGGCTGACAAATGAATTATGGAAATGAGCAACAATAACAGAGGGAAAGCTCCCGGAAAATATGCATACAGGCGAATGATGGTAGAAACAGGTGATACACAGACAAACAGACAGACAAACAGACAAACAGGCAGACAGATTGCGTTATATTACGCTGCGTTATAAATACCGTCAACATGCAAGCATAAACAGCAATTCGTCGATGTAATTGGCATTCTGATTAGACAAAAAAGATACATGTATACACAGACGACTAGATGTAGTATACATGTGTATACATGTATTGTATACTGCATGTATACACAGACGATGAGAGAAAAGTGCAGACAGAAAGATTAGCACACACACACAAACACACACATACACACACATAAAGAAAAAGATGCAGGCATACCAACGGATTGAGATGTCGTTCCTATAGAAGAAAATTAACTAAGATCAACAATACGACTTATACATGCAATTTATCTAACGCCACACTGTATATTTTAAATTAGCGCTGTATAAATTCTCTTACATAACAATCGACATTAAATTCTCTAACATTGTATTGCACTTCCAAGCCACCTATGAAAAGGTATAACATATAGACATTGTTGCCAACGACACAGCGCAATATTTGCACAGATGCATGCATGTCCGTGTACATCGAAAGGCGTCCTACATCGTCCTACATCGTCCGTTTTGTCCTCTCAGGACAAAATCCATCGAACGATTGATTTTGCGCTGCCGCTGCCTCAAACTAGAAGATGCCAGCCACCTAGCGGGTGATTGCTTGCTCGCTGCCAGCCTATACCAACCGCACCGAGCGCTGCAAAAGATGCGGCGGAGGCGCTTGTATGTAGGATTGTAGGTCTATGTATGCGCACAAACAGCGCTTTGTAAAACGTCTGTCGATCGCGCATTCATTCTCCAACTGCGCCTGGAGCCATGATGATCGTCAGCGGCCGCACAAGGGAAACTATTCAAAGCTTAACCCTTCGAGTTTTATCTGTTATGAATCAATATGGTCTCTGGAAGCGAAGGGGTTAAATGACTGGTGCTGTAGGCTATAGCTTATACACGGGGAACGAACTCGGTGAATTGGTTTAGTTTGCTGGAGAGATTATTTTGAGGTAGGCCTATACTCCCTCGTGGGATAAAGGCATCGTCCGTTGGGATTAAAATCTTCCAATCGCGTGGCGTCTTTCGCAATCGATTCTGATGCAGAGTGCTTGATGAAAACGAGTTCTTTTATTTATGGATCCACCCGGTCTGAGTACAAAATAGCTGTAAACTATAGGCCTAATACTGCAAGTCGCTCTTCGACGGTCGATGGTAAGTACATGTAAATCATGGCGTTTGTTTTTGCTTAATGCGAACCAACGTTTTCATAAAAAAGCGGGCAGGCTGCCAAACTAATATAGGCCTAACCTATTTGGAGCAATGACGTGCGTGACGTAAAAAACGGTAAAATGCATAACATACCCTACGACGTGCATCAAGAAAATCCATCAAACTAATTTGGACATAAACAATAGCACAAGCTGCGTAGGTCTTAAAATACTGCATTATTATTTCAATTAAATATGTTTTCAATATAAGTCAGGTTCACACGACGTCGTGTAGGCCTATGCAGGCTAATCGTCATTGTGCAATCACACAATAAGCTGAATCGATATGTCGTGTGCGCATGCGCAGCGGGTCGAGTCGAGTCTAGTCTACAAAAATTGAAACGCACAACGCGCATGGCTTAAGTTCGCGGAATTTTAATGTTTTCAGAAGTTTTCCGGCCAAATTTTCTTAATACATCAACAATCCACATTTTAAACCACCTGTAGAACATTGATAGTCTCCAACAACAACAACGAGACCACTTCCTGCAGAAGTGACCTGACCTCTATGCATGTTAGAAATATCGAAACGGCTTAAAGACCACTTCCTGTAGCCGTGACCTCTATACAGGTTAGAAATGTCGAAACGGCCTAAAGACCACTTCCTGTAGCCGTGACCTGGCCTATATTGAGATGTCGAAACGGTTTATTACGTTGTCTGTAAATAAGGCGTAACTCTGAGATTTGCCAAGGCCAAAGCAGCACTTGCTGCTTTAGACAAGATTTGGAAAAGTAAAGAAATAGCACTAAAGACTAAGCTGGCAGTCCTGGATACCTGTGTGTTCAGCGGAGCATTATACGCATGTGAAACATGGGTAATTACCAAGGAAATTGAAAGACGAATACTGGCTTTTGAAAGAATATGTTATCGAAGAGTATTAAGAGTCGGATGGAGAGAAAAGATGAAGAATGAACAACTATACAATCGAATTGGACTTAGAGACACTCTGCTGCAAAAAGTAATCTGCAGGAAATTACAACTGTTTGGGCACATATGCAGAATGGACGACTCCAGGAAACTCAAGACGTTGGTGTTTGGCATTATGGAAGGGACGAACAAAAGGGGACACCCCTTCAGAGAATGGAAGGATGACATCCCGGAATGGTGTGGAAACATATCACTGCAGCAATTGAGCCACACAGCAAGAGAAAGGGACAAATGGAAGGAGGTGATCAAAAGAGCATCAAGCACCTACGGGCGATGAACCCATGGACATTGATGATGATGATGAAATAAGGCGAGGTAATGTGCAACGGTGTTGGTATACGTAGGCTATTTATAGGCTGTTTATCAGGACATGTGAATGTAGCGCATTCTCTTATCTTGGACTCTTGGTACTTAGCCTATTCTTAAAGAATGCGCATAAAGAATGAGATTCTGCGTTACCGTCCCTTATCGTATATACTTGCAGTTACGGTCCCTAACCTTATATCTTACAATTACGGTACCTTACTTTATATATTGAAGCTATAATACTTTCCATTACTTCTTACAATACAGTTACCGTCAAGTGACCTAGACTTAATATTATAAGGTCGAGAATGGCTGCCCCTTCTCCCGCGAGGTCCGCATATCCAAGTCGCCAAACGCTTGCTGTCCGTCTGTAATTCGAGTATCAATGAGGATTTATTTCCTCTTGATGCTCCTATTGCTTGCACCAAATGACCTCTCCTACAATTCACGCATTTCGAAGCAGCAGCAGCAGCAGCAGCAGCAGCATCACGCCCAACAGCATCAGCAGCAGCGGCAAATGTTCGTCCATCCTCGTTTAGGTCGTTAACCGTCTCCCTGACCGTGTGATATATTGGTCAGTGCAAGGACATCGCTTCACTGGTCACTTTATCCAGGATTCGTCGCCAGCCGCTGGGGAGTCGCAATTCATCGAAATTCTCTGTGACTAAGCACGCCGACGAAAAACTAAGGTGCTTAATGGCAGCATATAATTATAAAACATTAGTTACGTATACGCTGGGATTTGCGAGCGGTTTTATAGTACGTTTTACGAAGAGCATTAATTCTCTAGGAAATATCTTAAGACTTAGGCTAAATGCGCTAGTTGTTTCGGGAGAACGGTTAAACTCTCTGTCTCTCTCTCCCTCTCTGTTTCTAGATTTATCCCTCCCCTCGCTCCGAACTTCTCTCTAACTCTGTCTCTTTTTTCTGTCTGACTCCGCCTCTCTCTTTCGATCTCTCGATCTCTCTAACTCCCTCTGTCTCTCTTTCTTTTGCCCACTGTCTCTTACTTTTCTCTATCTGTATCTCTCTCTCTATTTACGTTCCACTCCTCGTCCTCCTCCTCTTCTTCCTCTTCCTCGTAATCGTAATCGCAATTTCCAAATTTCTAGGGCGCCACTCGAAAGCCAAGAGCAGGGCGCCAGCTTTTTCACGAGCGCTGTGTTAAGTCAGAAGGGTTGTCTTCCGCCTCCTCTTCTTCCTCTTCCTCCTCCTCCTCCTCCTTGTACCCCTCTCCTCTTCTTTCTCCTATTTTTATTCCTCTTCTTCTTCCTCCTCTTCTACCTCCTCCTCTCCTTCCTCCCCTCCTTCTCCTCCTCCCATCTTCTCCTCCTCTTCCCCTTCTCCTCCTCTTCTTCCCTTTCTCCTCCTCCTCCTCCTCCTCCACTATCAGCAGCGGCTCAGTTGATGTCTCTGCTGATGGGAAATACGATAGAGATGGATGACAGAAACGTTCTACGAAAATTGTGCCATCGTATCATCTCCTTCGTCCTCTGCCTCCTCCTCCCCTATTCCTCCTCCTCCGCCTCGTCATCGGAACATCCTCATCGTCATCCTGGAGCTATCTTCAGCAGCAGCAGCAGCATCCCTAGTATTCACCGACCGACGACGACCGCGTTCCATAGATTTCCATTTCGCTTCACGAGCAGCAGACGATGAACTCATCATCGTCGAATGACGATCCATCAACCACGAATCCCGCCAATTAGAATCGACTTAACGGTTACACGCATCAACCGTTGCAGCAAACTCTGCAGCTGCTGCTGCTGGTACTGGTACTGATGATGCTGGTACTGATGATGCTGGTACTGATGATGCTGTGGATGATGCTGTTACATGTCGCCTTCGGGATGTTAATGGCACGGGCGATATCATCACAGATTAAATAGATATATTGTTCAATGATAATATAGTTAATAGTTGCGACATTGTATCCATATACTCGATTGTTACCAGTGCTTAAAGTGTGGGAAAATAAGTGCCTGGACTCTCCTTACCTTTTCAAAAGAAATGCCTGGACGCCCCTTACCTTTCCAGTCTGTGCTGGCCAATAAGTGGCAGGACGGTGTTCAGATTTCAAAATAAGTGCATGGACGCCGTCCATGACCGTCCTGGCACACTTTAAGCCCTGATTGTTACTGTTTGTTTCTTGTACTACTAGTCTTTGTTATAAAACAGTACTGTTGAATAAAAATGAAAATAAATTTTATTTTTGTCGACTCTCGAGAAAGTAGGTCCGGTAGGCTATCGTGACTTTTGCATCTGCTGTGCAAATTTAACTTCGATTTAATTAACTTCATGCCAAGTTAAGAACTTCAAGAATTGCAACCACCACCACCACCACCACCACCACCACCACCACCACCACCACCACCACCACCACTACCACCACCACCAACACAACCACCAACACAACCACCAACACAACCACCACCACTACCAACACTACCTCCACTACCATCACAACCACCATTACCACCACCACCGCCACCATCACCACCACCATCACAGTTTCTTCCTATTTGCTTCTGCTACTGCAACATGTGCTGCTGCAGCTGCCATTACTACTACTACTACTACTACTACTACTACTACTACTACTACTACTACTACTACCACTACTACTACTACTACTACTACTACTACTACTACTACTACTACTACTACTACTACTACTACTACTACCACCACCAGTTCTGCTACTACTCTTATCATCACCGTAACCACCAGTCCACCACCACTACTACTACTACTGCCAATGCTATATACTATTGCCACTCCAGCCACCAATACTAGGCCTACTATACTGCTGCGGCTGCTGTTCGAGAATATAATTATACTAATGCTGATACTTCTATCTCTTCTACCACCTTCATCTTGGCTGCCGCTGCTGCTGTTGTTGTTTCTGCTAATGTAGATATTCTCGATGCGTACAGAGCACATTGTAAATTTGTCAGGTTTTGTCTGAGGTCATCAAGTGCATCAACTGAAGCGTAAAAATGCCTGTCGTCGTCATGCATGGAGGAGGCGGCAGTTCGGCCATATCGGGCAAAACCAATGGACCGAAGAGTCACCTCTGCATCTCCATCGTGGCTACCGTTCTCAATCCGATATTCGGTGAGTCGTTGAAAATCGTCCATGATTCATAACTATATCTTTGGTAGTTATATTGGGTCTCATATCAGAATGGAGCGCGGTGGTGTAGTGGTGGCGTCGTTGCCTTGAAGCCGGAAGGTTCGAGGTTCGAATCCAACTTGCCGCGTAAGGACCTTGGGGAAGTCGTTCACTCGCAATTGCTCAGCACTTCGGCGTGAAACTCCGATGCAGTGTCCGCTCTGCATTCGGGAGCGCCTTTGAGTAGAGAGAGAGAGCTTGAAGGGGCGCTATAACAAGTGCACATACATACACTTACATACAGAATGCGAGCTGGAAAAGTGGAAATGCGTGTGATCAATCCCACAGCATTCTTTCAATGTTGACAGCGGGTAATGGAAAGAAATAATGTGAAATAGATAGGATATACCTGCTGTTTGACATATAAATATTATTAGCGTCACCCTCCTCCTTTACCCAATTTAGACAGACACGTGCACTGCCAGAATACAGGCAGTTGAGAAGATCGCCTTACAGACTAAGTCAGTATAGAATGTGCAGAATTATTTATCAAAGAAGCGCAGATCTTATAAAGAAAACAGGTATAGGCCTAAATAACGTCCATGACATACCCGTAATAAGGGTGTGTTCTGTATTAGAACTATTTCAGTTTAACTTGGAACGCTTAAGAGCATATATCTGTCTTAGCTTTTCTAAAAGCTGCAGCATTGTCGACTGAGACAATAGGTCGACTACCACCCAGACAACTGAACAGACAACTGATCCACTATCGTTTCTCCGAGCTCTTATAAGAGTGCTTATAGCATCACATTGTTTTATTTCCTCTCAATTTTCACCACTTTTCTCTCTTATCGCTGCTTGCCTGCTGACGCATGCTTATTTTAGAGATTTAAATATCGAGCTGTAGACCCAATAGCACGGCCCGTGACCAGGGGCTTCTATCCCCCCTAAGCAGCCGGGCGCAATCCATCTTCTTCCCCCCCTATTTCTGGGTCTGTCTTCCCTCTCGGCAATATGTTATCTAGTCAATTCCTCTGGTGAATGAGGGTTTCTGTGATGTGGGACGGTTTGGGAGAGGGATGGTCTCCTCTCCGTAAGAATTTTTTTCAATTTCCGCATTGCAATTTCAGCATTTTAGGCTGTCATTTTTACAACTATACTAGCCTATTATTTCAGTGGAGGATTGCTGAAAAGAGTGGTCTATGACTTGACAAATTATACTTAACAATCATATTTTTGTAAGTTTCCACATTGTAGGCCTAGACCTGTATAGTACTAGCAGTTTACGATGTCATTCTAGCAAAATTGCTCTGACACTTCAGTGCTGATAAAAGAGTGGCTTGAGATTTCGATAAACATACTTGTAATTACAACAATTTCTTTATTTATCAAGTTCAGCAACTCAGTTCAGCTGTTTCTGCTGCACAGTGATGGACTATACGATAATGAATAATTGCTGACGAGAGTAAACTTAGGCCCATAAAAAATTATAGCGGCTTGTAGCCTATTTGTTGCAATTCAATCAGCTTAATTAATGCCTGTCTCTTTTGCCCAAGACGGTCGTGAATTGCTGACCAAGATACAGTTAGCAGAAATTGTTACAAATGGTAACCAACCATGCAGTGGCGGCGCCAGGATTTCAGTTTTGGGGGGGCTGAAGTCTCGCGGCGAAAATTTTCCATTTTCGCCGCCAGAATTTTTGACGACCTTTTTTAGTCATCGACCGAAATCTCATGAAAATTTTCCATTTTCGCCGCCAAAATTTCTGACGACCTTTTTTTTAGTCATCAGCCGAAATTCGTGGATATTTCAATGTTAAAAATTTCCGGAGGTCCCTTTTTTAGAGGGGGTTGAGCCTCTTGTAGGGGGGCTTAGCCCCAGTCCCCTAGCGCCGCCACTGAAACCATGGCAGGAACTACCAAACTGCCAAAATTGGGTAGCCAATGCCATGCATTGTGTTTAGCGACTCTGACCAGTGTGCACTGCGAGAGGCGTTACATAAATTTATGGATAGAGTACAATGCAATAGAATGAAAATACAATATATATGCCTTCGTAATAATCATGCTGTTTTACTAAGAGTTCAAGGAACAAAACATTTTGAAATTTGAGTCTGAAATTTGAAATATAACACTGGAGAGAAGCCATTTAGTTGTACAAAAATGGTAGCCTATTTGTACAAGTAAACCTAGGCCTATATAATATTAAATTAACCTACATTCATTATTTTAATTATGATTGTGTCAATATTTATTAAAATAGCAAATAATATCATCATAATCACATAATCGTAAATATTATAGCAGTTCATGTGATGAAAAGTAGGCATAGATAGTAGGCTATAGTTAGGCTAAAAACTATTACCATTCTGCCAACATTTTCTGCGGGGAAGTAATTTCTGGAGAACTTCTTTAGAGATGTCTATAGATTGAACAGTGCCCTCCATGGCCGGTTCCCCACCTACAGACGAGTTTTGGCTCTTTTCTGATTCCCCCCGATTTTTCACTGGGTGCAAGCTGCGCCCGCCATGTATAGGAATAGAAGCCCCTCGTTGTAACCCGCAAAAAGTGTAGTTGTATTGTATATTCGTTTAATCCAAAATACAACAAACAGAATGCTGTAGGTTTACATTGCTAAAAATTGGGGACAAAAGTCCGTTTCCCCCCCTGTTTTTCACTGGGCGCAAGCTGCGCCCGGCATGTATAGGGATAGAAGCCCCTGCCCGTGACCAACATGCACAGGGACATTAAAATAGGGTGGCATCAATTCGACGCAGCAGAGGTGGTTAGTGCGCATGAGCAGGTCGAGGCCACCGTCGTCAGCCAAGATTTGTAGCACAAACCCCATGTGGTCGTAGGAGCTTATGAAGTATAGACACGCAAACAGCGGCTTAAGAATAATCTTCCGATGGTTACGAGACCCGAATGTCTACACAACGACGACGATGATCTTGAACATAATATAAATAACCGACTGTTATAAGCAGGAGGCGAAGGGAAAAGCCCGCTCTGGCAGAACACAAAACTAATTCTTTAGCTGGCTTCATTACTTTCCGCCGTCAACGACAAACGGACGGTCAGCTCTTCAGGGAGATTCCTCCGGCAAGTCAGTCGGATTGTCGTTCGTGCCCCTCAGCTCCCCCCCCCCCCCACTACCCATTCCCCACCCACCGTCCATCGCTGACCGAGTGGACGGCAATCGGTCTCCGAAGCAGTAATCAACGACTGCAGCAGGCAACGTCGCTTCTCCGACGACCGACCGATCCATTCATCAAACGCACCACAATATATTATGTCGTTACTGCTACGACCCCACAAGGAAAACAAGATTCCTTCATGTCTTCAAACTATATATAGTTGTATAATGTATATATGTATATATATCTATATGACTATATATAATTATACACAAAGACTGTATACTCCGTGCACACACGCCGACACAAACTCATGATATTATCCACAGTTCCACACGCATACATGTACAGTTGTACACACGCATATATATAATTATATACTCCACCGGTCGTGAATAAGCTGGTGCCCTGCGCTTGGCTTTCGAGTGGCGCTCTATAGAAATTTGGAGATTACGATTACGATTACCCTACATCGGTATTTGCCTGGCTCCGTAATGTCAGTTTGGTGATGCCTCCGACTAGGCTACCTGGCGAGATCTCTATTGCTCCACTTGTATACAATGCCGCCGCACATCCATTCGGCACAGAATTAATTAAGTGAGTGCTCTTGGTTTCAATCGCACAAACTGCAACCATGCAGAATAGGTCCTTTCCGTGGAGTGCCCAGAGGTATGGAATGGGTTCCCACAGGAGCTTTGTCTGCTTCTGGGTCTCTTACTGAAGCATTGTTTTATTCAACTCAAAACTGTGCTTTCTCCTTGGGACTTTTTGCTAGGGTGACCCTTCCCAGCGGGATGTCCATTCCTTTAACCCCCTTTGTAGCCAATGCATGCATGTTTTTTACTTTGCTGTCATTTTGTGTATTTTGGTTGCAATAAAAGCGAATTGAATTGAATTGAAAATATAATTTACATGAGGCATAAATTTATCCAATTACATTATTTAATTGACCAATTAACTTAATTTTGTAAAATAACTAGCTGGGGTATCCGGCGTTGCCCGGGAATTTTAGGATTCGGGCCGTTCCCCGCCAATCCCTCCCTCCGTCCCTCCCTCCATCCCATCATTCCTCCCACCCTCCTTCCATCCCTCCCACTCTCCCACCCTTCCTTCCTCCCCACCATCCATTACATACCTCCCTCCCTCCCTCCAGAAAAGTTTGGCCATTTTATTCGACTCATAAAAATCAACCAAGTTCCAGTTGACTGTCGCAGCTGGAAAACACCTTATCGCATGCTCATGTCGCGCACCCAGTGTGGGACGCGGACTCGACAGGTTTAAGGACAGCTTTTTACAGTGATGCGTTTGGTTTTGGCCCCGCATGCCTGAATTCCCTGCAGTCTCGTCTGGTAAGGTCACGTATTGCGGCGCAGGGACTCAGATGGCGTCTTTCGCGCTCAGTGCCATTAGCAGTATGATTAGCTGATGCTTTCTCGTTAGACTGTGAAAAATAGCAAAAACAATTGAACCATAAATGCTTATTTATATAGCGCCTCTTCAAGAAAATTCAATCAGACAACGCAAAGTCGCAAATTACGGTCTAAACCGCTGTCGATATGAGACACAGAAAAATCGATAAATTAGGATATTAGTAATCGTTGTTGTTTTGTGGCCCGGTGGGGTAGTGGTGGGTTCGGTGCTTTTTGACCAGAGGTTCCAGGTTCAAATCCACCTCAAACCGCCGCGTATAAGGACCTTGAGCAAATTCTTCACTTGCAATTGGTAGTACGTTTCGGCGTGAAACTCCGATGCAGTGTCCGCGCCGTAGTCGGGAACGCCTCTGAGTATCATGAGCTTGAGGGTCGCTATAAAATATGCGCGAAACAAATAGTGGTAGCAATGTAATAATCATAATATACATCACCGAACTATTATTGTCCTGATCATTCATACGCTTAACGCAATCTTGAGCAGGAGGATTAGCCATAATTTACAGACTTTTGCTTCGTGCAAGTGTTGACTGATGAAAGCATACTCCACTGGACACTCACACAGCATAAATGGACACTAATAACTATTGTTCTCGTTTTGAACCGGGTTAAAATGTGCCCTAAAAATCAAAATATGTTTAACGCAGTCGATTATGGTAATTAACCTTCTAGTTCCTGCAGAACGCTAACTTTGCTCTGTGAAAATAATAATTTTATGCCAAGACCGAAGCATGATATGCCACGCATGAATGCACTCGCCGGAACCCTGACAATATGCGCTATATAAATCATTTGGTACACGGATCGGACTGCATTTGACTGATACCATCGGTTCATTGTGCGGAGCGACTGAGCTTAAAGACCCCATCAACAGATTTAGCAAGACGACCAAACACACCTCCAACACAGTCGTACTCAAGCAGACAAACAGACGCACAGTAGCACATCCACTGGGCAGTGTCAGCAGGAAACCTGTTTCTGTTCTATCAAGCGTAGCCCGTGAAAAATCGCCGTCCATTCTTCACGTCACCCCTTCTATAGAAATTGCCGAAAGCTTAGACCACGACGTTGCCATGGTTACAAAAAATCGGGATTCTGTGGCCTGAAAATACATGGCGCCGTAATATTATATCCGCGCCTGTTCGCACGCGTCAACACATGATGCCCATAATAATGGAAAAACTCACGATATTGCTCACGACTCGGTGTTGCGTTGGAAACGCAGCGCATAATATAGGTCTAGGTTGGAGTAGGCTGCTTGTTTATTGCTTTAATATCAATACTTATTACGAATACGTCTGTGTTTATTGACGACAGAAAACATGCATAACATTGTCGCAGTTCAACAGGTTTTATCGAATGATCGATCTCGTTTTGTGCTAGAAGCTTTTGTTTTCTGGAAATTAATAATTTTATTATAATTGGTAATAATTTTATTATTGTTGGTAATAATTTTATTAATGTTGGTAATAATTTTATTATTGTTGGTAATAATTTTATTATTATTGCTGACTGTAAAATTGAATATCCGCTCGTTTCTGATTTCCGTTCCAGGTCCGTTCGCGTTGTTCTTCTCCTGTTGGTCCCGACAGAGGGCAGCCATGGACTGGGAGGGAGCACGTACGAAGGGCAGAATCGCCCTTTGGATCGCCATCGCGGGCATAGTCATCTCCGTCATTGCTGCTCTCGTATTCGTTCTTATCCGCTTCACCAAAGACACGTAGAGAAGGACATGTGGAAGGGGCGCTATATAAATTTATGCGATTGATTGATCGATTGATTGATTGGTTGGTTATGTGATTGGTTGGTTGATTGATTGATTGATTGATTGATTGGCTATGTGATTGGTTGATTGATTGATTGATTGGTTATGTGATTGGTTGATTGATTGGTTGATTGATTAATTGATTGGTTGAGTGATTGATAGATTGATTGGTTGATTGATTGATTGGTTATGCGATTGGTTGGTTGATTGATTGATTGATTGATTGATTATGCGATTGGTTGATTAATTGATTGATTGATTGATTGGTTATGTGATTGGTTGATTGATTGGCTATGTGATTGGTTGATTGATTGATTGATTGGTTATGTGATTGGTTGATTGATTGATTGGTTGGTTGATTGATTGATTGATTGATTGATTGGTTATGCGATTGGTTGGTTGATTGATTGATTGATTGATTGATTATGCGATTGGTTGATTAATTGATTGATTGATTGATTGGTTATGTGATTGGTTGATTGATTGGCTATGTGATTGGTTGATTGATTGATTGATTGATTGATTGGTTATGTGGTTGATTGATTGATTGATTGGTTGGTTGATTGATTGATTGATTGATTGATTGATTGATTGATTGATTGTGTGATTGGTTGACGATAAAGCCGATCACTTTGACCCATCACGTAGGCCAGTCACGAATCGGCCACATACGTTGGCCAGTCACGTTGGCCAGCCACGTCGGTCAGCCACGTAGGACAGTCGTATCTAGTATGGCCACCATGCAGTGGCCATGAACGATGAACATTACACGCTTGTATACGAGGTGCAGTTGTGTGTGTGTACTATGCATGTAAGCTCACGTTTAACACACGCGACTGTTATAGGTAAGCGATAGGGAAACTAGCAGGTTTAAAGTGTATGGAGATTCTATGGCAATTTTTCTAGGACATTTTCAATCACATAGGTCGGTTGTGACTTGTGAGGTATGTAAGTGAAGCAGCTAGGCAAAAATCAAATAAGTAAGTGAGCAAATGTGTAGGCTTATAAATTATTATGTGTGCAGATATATTACGGTTGTAATGCGTTTTTGTGTAACTCATCTTCAATAGAACTCTCCGCTCAGAACCACACACTGCAGATGGTTCTGAGCTGACAACGTGCAATCGTGGTCTTAAATTGTTTGCTCAATGGACACGAAAATAGTGCGATGTGCATGCCTGGGGCTTCACGGCAGTTCCAGCGGAAAGGGCCAACCATGGCGCATCTGGAATGTTGGAACGTGGAAGCAGAGGCAATACACTTGCCGCAGAGCAAACCATCTGCGCCCATATATTTGTGGAGTGACGAATCACCCTGAAATATTAACAGGTTCTTCCGATGTATGATGGAGCAGCACCGACCTCCAATTTGTCACTTGAGTCTATTGTATATGCAACCGAGGAGGCAGTATCACCATGCAGTATTTATGCACATGGAAAGCACGACCGAGCGTATACCGTATCATGTATGTATAATGCATTATGTAGGCTACACATGAGTGTGCCGTTGATATATCGCGCAAGACAAAAGCGCACGTCAGTTCAACGCTTCCAATTTTATAATGCCCGCCAAACACGCGCTGACAAAAACGCGTAGCATAGACTATACAGTGGCGTAACAATAGGGTAGACTGGGTAGACAAAGTCTAGGGGCCCCCGAGTGTAGAGGCCCCAGAGGGGCCCCCGAGTTTGCAAGACTCCGAAAAAATATGTTAAATATACCGTGTCAGACTCTCACTTGTGGACAAATTTGCAAACATTAAGGCAAGGAAAAAAGAGTTCTGAGTTTTGACTGAATGACTTCACACTATAAGCAAAGGACTTCAACCAAACCTTACATAGGCCGTTAAGGCCAGTCTGCTTAACTTCAGCCGCACATGTCATAATTGTCATTTCAGCCTTGTTAGGAACTTACAGTTTACTGTAATTTGTACTTGTATCTTGTTCATATACATCAGCATTTCAGTAAATTAATAAGTAATACTACATTTCAATAAGTACCGTAGGGAGAGGGCCCCCACCTTCATATTTTGCCTAGGGGCCCCCGAGTTCCTAGTTACGCCACTGATAGACTATAGGCCTGCATTAATATTTAATAAACCTTAAGGCATTTCTGACATGGATTGACTAACATTCTGTAGGCCTACTATTATTACTATAGTAATTAACGAGGACTCGAGGAATTGTTTTCATGAACCCAGCTTCCAATGTAAATTGACCGTGTGAAAATAATTAATTTACTAGACTAAACTGCAGTTTTATTTGGTGATCAGTCTTAGATATTTATTTTCCGTTTTTAGCGGTCTAAGTATTAGGGCATAGGTCTATGTCTGTGTTATCGTTTCATCGTTCTAGATGCAATGATATTACCAATTTCCTTGATAATTGTCATCAATCCAACTTCTGTTTACGCAAGTATTATTTGCACCAATCCAATTTCTACTAGGCCTATGACAACAAATCTACTAGGCCTATTACAACAAATCTTCTCACCGATCCAGCCTCTATTTAATCAAACCTTATTTCCAACAGTCCAGCTTCCATTTAATCAATAATTCTTTTCATCGATTCGATTTCTATGGAAACGTGAATTTTTCGTCAACTTCTGTTTAAGCAAGAATTAGAATTGGCGAATGATTTAGAAACGCTAAAACTATAAATTATATCCAGGCTTAGCCGACGCCTGCTGTGGCCTTTGTTCCAATATGCTCCATTGTCTTTGTCCACGCTGTATAAGAATAGGCCTAGATGGCGTGCAATTGACGGTGGGTCTACGCGTTATTGACGATGTGCTGTAACGAGGCGCTTTTGTGATGACGGCGTGCAGTTCGCACGTAGGCTATGCGTTGTTCTTGGCACACGTGTATGTACGTATGCGTGGACGGACGGACCAATGGATCTATACATGCAGATATACATGGATGTACGTGTGATTTCGTGTGTGTTCCTATTCTTGCTTGATGCATAATTTATAAATAAAACAAAGCAGTCATGTCTGCACCTAGTCCATGCAAATGTAAATGAATGTTATTGGCAATCACACATACATATTTAATACAAGCACGGGCACGCTCCCCTCCTGATGTTAACACTGTTGGCCCTCACCAGGCCTTGATGAAGTGTCCCAGCTTCTTGCAAGTTCTGCTCTCTCCGTTTATAATGTGTAGGCCTATACGTGTGCGCACTTGGTTGTGTAGGCCTATACTTGTGCGTTTGCGTTATGAGTTACTAGCTGACAACCATCATCATCATCATCATCATCTTCATCATCATCATCATCATCATCATCATCATCATCATCATCATCATCATCATCATCATCATCATCATCATCATCATCATCATCATCATCATCGGCATCATCACCCTCACCATCATTATCATCATCATCATCATCATCATCATCATCATCATCATCATCATCATCATCATCGTCGTCATCGTCATCGTCATCGTCATCGTCATCGTCATCGTCATCGTCTTCGTCATCGTCAACGTCAACGTCAACGTCATCGTCATCGTCATCGTCATCGTCATCGCCGTCGCCGTCGTCGTCGTCGTCGTTGTCATCATCATCATCATCACCATCGCCATCGCCACCACCACCACCACCACCACCATTATCATCATCAATTCCTGACGCTAACCCTTTTTGTCGCCGATGGGTACATGTGATGAAATGTGATGAAATGTGATGCACTGGCATTGGTCTTTTGTCAAGTGCTTCTCTCAACGGTCGTCCGAGTCTAATTCTTATGTTTTCATTTATACGGTATAAAAATTAAAACATGATCAGACTCGGACGGCCTTTACACGCTTGTCCTTGTACGCTCTGCCCATGCACTCTTCCTAGAATCGTAGTCTTCCACGTAATACATCGTCTGCCGGGACTTTTTTAACGTGCAGTTGTACTTTGTACACAAAATGTGCAGATGGAAATGGATATGTGCAGTACTGTTGTAGAAGCACTTCTGTACAGTTAAACTATCAAAAAGGGTCATTGCCTTCCGTTTGAAGGTGATTTACCATGGATGATGGGAAAGGAAAGAAGGAGTTGTGCAGTCCTAAAAATTCCTTAAAAACAGCCCTCTCGTCTGCAATCGGTCAATAGACTGCAACCGTGAAGAAGAAGAAGAAGAAGAAGAAGAAGAAGAAGAAGAAGAAGAAGAGGAGGAGGAGGAGGAGGAGGAGGAGGAGGAGGAGGAAGAAGAAGAAGAAGAAGAGGAAGAAGAGGAAGAAGAGGAAGAAGAAGAAGAAGAAGAAGAAGAGGAAGAAGAAGAAGAAGAAGAAGAGGAGGAGGAGGAGGAGGAGGAGGAGGAGGAGGAGGAGGAGGAGGAGGAGAGCGATCGATTGGATTCTGCTATCTGGCGATGAAGAACAGAAAAGTTCTTGTGCAATTCCGCCATCGTCAGTTAACATACATTTCAATGCTTTAAGTTTATCATCCGTTTCTTCGGATCCTGTTAATTTTCGTCTCAATTTATCAACATAATTTCTATAATATTTTTTAATTTATAAGTTCCTCTCCCAATTTTCAGGTCTAATAAAATGAAACATCCGATTTCTTTCACAGACTCCGACAATGTCCTTGTATAGGCCTACCGCTCTTTAGAACGTCATGATCACCTTGTACCAAGGTCCTGGACTGATCGGCAAAGAAAGATTCCTGATAGAGTAGGTCTATAGGTCGACATATAAATTGTCGTTATTATTATTATTATAGTGTCACAGTGAACGAGAGACAAAGTGTGTAGGACACAGTCTGAGAGCAGACACACTGCTAAGCATGGGCGGAATTTGGTTTCCGTTCTTGGAAGGGCTAACTTATGAGTCTGCGCCTTCTGGGTGGGGGCTAAGCCCGAGAAAAGATACCGTTTACACGGTAAAAACTGAATTTGAATCTTCTTGGGGGGCTTAGCCCCTAGCCCCTGATAAACTCCGCCCATGCTGCTAAGAACGAAGGGTAGCGAACAAGAGGACGTCCACGATAGATGATACCTGGTTGAATTTGAATGATCGGAAATGGATAATTATGGAAAGCTCGAAGAAGAGTCCAGCATCGAGATGAATGGCGACGTCGGATATTTCAAACCGCCTATAAGAGTCTGCAGAAAACTAGAGAAGGAGATGATAAACTATAGGTTTCAGAAATTAAACGTTACCAATAACACTTCTTCTAACTTTATTTCTCGTGTTTCAAGACGCAATTGAGAATGACTGACCTGCATAGCCTTTCAGCGGCGCCCGCAGGCGTACGCACTTACGCAAGTGCGTACAGCAGCGGCGCCCGCAGACGTACGCACATAGGTAAGTGCGTACAGCGCGATGACCCAAAAGTTATGTTTTTTGGGAAATTCTAGGTTGACAACTAAAAAAAAAAAGGTCATCAATTTTTTGGCGGATAGAAAAGGTATGTTTTTGGGAAATTCTAGGTTGACCAACAAAAAAAAAAAAAAAGGTCATCAGCTTTTTTGGCGACGAAAATTTCGGCGACGAAAATTTTTCCCTGTTCGCCCCTCCATCGAAAATTTCTGTGCGTACAAAAAAAAATCCTGCGGGCGCCGCTGTAGCCTTTCTTTATGACATCTCTGTTGAAAGGTCATTTTTCTCAACAATATAATAGCTTAATAAAAAAGTGCATGCCAGCGACTTTAACCAATTAATAAACTGCTAGTTCAAGCTAATATATCTGATGTGTGGCAGAACTTTGTGAAATTTCGTGGACGATGATATTGGTATTTTGGCCAATTAATATTGCAGCATACTCGCTAAGAAATTTCATAATTTCCGGAAAATGCGGGCCCCTCAAACTGCGGACCCGGGTGCTGCAGACATGGGCGCCCGCACGTAGGGGCAAGGGGGGCACTTGCCCCCCTGGAAAATTGACACCTATTTTTCTAACTACTACTTTTGGGGTTTAAGAAATTTCTTCCCACTGAAATACTAATGTTACGAATGATCGTAATCGTAATCGTAATCTCCTAATTTCTAAAGCGCCACTGGAAAGCCAAGCGCGGGGCACCGGCTTATTCACGAGCGCTGCGTTGAGTTAGGAGGGTTGTCCGTGAGAGTAGTCCGTGGTGGTCCGGGTCGAGTTACCGTGGGATCAGGATCAAATGCGTTGAGTCAAAAGGGTTGTCCGTAAGAGTAGTCCATGGTGGTCCGGGTCGAGGTACCGTATGATCTACGGTACACTTCAGTGAAAGTCAGAAATTTAAGTATAGAAATCTCTCTAGAAATAAAAAAAGCTCTTAATTTTCTGCCTTGCATTTTTTCAAGCTCTTGCTGCAGAAAACGGTAACAATGAATTTTAACCCTCCTGCGGGTGCCCGTGCATTCAAATAGTATTCCTATCGATTATGGTCCACTTGTCTGTAATCTCGCTGTAGACTAATGCAATATTTCACAACTGCACAAAAATTAATTATCGATAAATTACACGAATGTAAAAATTTGAAATTTATCAACAGACCATTGAAATTAAGTCAGAGAGATCTACATAGCCTATTCACCAGCGTTATGGAATCAAGTCTGCTTTAAGTCAGGTTGCATTTTGTCCATTTTGCATGCTGCCAGTACAGAATTTAGGTAGGACAAGCTGTAGAAAAACTTGGATAATTGACTCTGGTTATCACGCCTCGAGATTTTCTCCCAAAACCAGCGTCTCGTCTGTTTAAAAGAATTGATACCCCATTCGTCTGATCCTCGGGATCCTCCACCTCCCTAAACGACACCTGCATTAACATCTGACCCACTGGCTCGGACCTCTTACTTGACTACCCTTTGAACAGCCTGCATGCTGACTCGATGCAGCTCTTCTGAATAAGCTGGTGCCCTACAATTGACTTTGGAGTGGCACTTTAGAAGTTTAGAAATTATGATTAAAATATAGAGGTAACTTGATGGAGCACTTGCCCCTTTAAAACCCATGCCTGTTTTCGTTATTTATTCATTCATTCATTATATACCGCTCCTTAAAAAACCCTACTTTTTAACATTCTACTTTTGATTTTTAATAAATTTCTTCGCACTAAGAAAGCTATTCATATTGAAAATGATAGGCATACACAAAAAAGAAACTGAGAAATATGCATTAAGAAACCTCTTTGAAAAATACCCGTGTTCTCACTTCCCAGCCTTGCAATTTTTAAGCTCTTGCGACTAAGAAAAATTAATTTAACCGTGACCATCTTAAAAAATTTGCCCCCCCTGCAAATATTTATACGGGCGCCCATGGCTGCAGCATCCGTAGCACCTACCCTAATGCGGGCCTGGCGCCGCCACTGAAATCATAATAACTTATTATCACCTCATCAGTCATCAATGGAAACTTAAACTATGCGTATGGTTGGAAACAATTGAGTTCTCGCAGAATTATCATACTATTGAAAGCGTTCTCGCCATATCCGTTTCACTCTTCTTCCAGGATGTTGTCTTCGATCGCTGTGTTCAGAGGCGTAGCGACCGCCCTCCGTACCCTCCGACCGGGGCCCCGAAAGTGGCAAAAAATGCTATCTGTTAGTGACATTTATTGACACTGTTGCGTAATTCATGCTGGAAAGCACTGTCAGAAATACTTCAACAGCAGTATACATTATGTGTACGGAATACATGTACATTGTACAATGTAGGCTATACATAATATGAATACCCATTATAATTTTATTGTATAAAATATAAATACCATATTCCAATTTCTGCATTGTAAGGGACCCTAAGAGCCAAATTTTGAACGCTGAAAATGCAACGGATCTTCAGATGTGCATTACTAGATCAGGGTACTTTGATGCCAATTCTAGAAAATTTCCTAGAGAATAAATAATATCAGATTTAGAGTTTAATATTAATAACGTAACGAAATTACTTAGAATAAGCACGTTACAGAATTGCGTATACCGCGTATGCCAGTTTCTGCACTGCAAGGGGCCCCGCCGCCCCGGACATAAAAATTATGTTCGGAGGGGGCCACGTTCATTGTTGCTACGGCCCTGGCTGTGCTCATCTATCATAGCGTGGAGTTCGCTAGATGGCGGAAGTGAAGAAAAACCGATAATTTTTTTATCATTCTGTTCTGACTCGATCGTAATCGCGATCGTAATCGCAACTGTTTTTAGGCTGCACTTAGAAGTCATTAGTCAACGCTGCAGTAAGTCAAGGGAGTATCCAGATAAAAATCACTTATATGCATCGAACGTACGAAGAGCAGGCCCGGTTACTCCGGTAGTCAAAGAAAGCAGATAGGGGAGATGGGTAGCTGTTGACAGCGCTAAGGTCGATTTCGCTTAGGTCGGTAATGATTGGAAGGTCGACGATCAGATGGGTAGGGATGGAAGTTCTTGAAGAGATAATTATTTGCATGTACAGACTGAGGGGTGTGATAGATAGATGAGCCTGGGTCCCGAGGCAGATGATCGATGTGTGAGCGGTAATGGACGGCTAACGGATAGGCCTATAGGCTAAACCGAAACTTGGGTGAATCGGGTATCAAGGTCAACTGCAAGAACCCATAGACGTATGTAGGCCTATAGACGACGTCTAGAGGCCTACCTATACCGGAGTAGGCCTACCGGTAGTCTATCTTCTTCTGCTGCTCCATGCATCTTGTTTAATTTATAACGTACCCTTGTGCATAAATTAAAAATGTCGATCCATGTCGACTGAAATGTGTCTATCTTATTATTTGTTGCATTTTGCTCTAGACTGAAAATCGAGCCATTCTAATTTCTTGTAAGACGAGACAGCTATATATGCAATACAATACGACTTGAAATTTGATATTGCCCTCCTTACAAAACTCAGAATTCAGAAGTGCACACACGCCTCAAAGGCGCAACTGCAATTGTATTGCAGAGCAATTGTGAGTGAAGGACTTGCTCAAGGTCCATACACACTGCACAGTAATCGCGTCGGACGGGGATCGAACCGGTACTCTCCGTATTACAGGCCGATCGCTCTAACCACTCGGCCACACGCGTGCCTCACCAGCTATAGGGGTTAATGATGAAGCGCCTCCTGGTGTCATTAAGCTTCATTGGTCTTTATTATGTAGGCTAGATAGGCTATTAATAGGCGACAGGACTATAATTCGCTTACAGCCGCGGGGCTGGCTACTTTTGATCCGCTACTCCGTGTAATCAATGATAAACAAAAGAGGGAAGACTCAGTTTCATGGCGTAGTCCTGAGTATAAAATAGTGAATTCTGTGGTCAACTTCAAATTTTCTCTATGATTGTATACGCTAGTGAATGATACGATTTTCTTGTGTGGGTCCCCACTATGAATTATCGTTCCATCAAATGTTGAGTAAAAAGCGCACTCAAAGTGACGTCATAAGAAAGTGTAGCGTCCGTTGCGCATGCATCGTCTGTGTTTCTTAACACTCTCCCCCTTCCCCTCATCCATTGCTTTTGCAGCTGCTGCTGCCGTGGTAGTAATGGAGCCGATGTAAACGACTCTGACGACGATGATGATGCTTCGGTTGCTGAATGCTCGACCGCTCTCTTGTCTTCGAACAGTCATTGAAATTAACTTACTGCTTTTCTTTGCCTTCTGCTTGATGCCGTCGTCCGGTAAGAGTTCTTCTCCTTCTTTATTCTGCAAGTTTGTTGCGACTGTGGTTGCAGCGGCGAGATGTGTGGACGATGCTGGTTTTTGTTTTGATTCGGCGATCATTGCTATCTTAATTGTTTATTTCTGTTTATTGGTTTTGCGGCTTTGATCGCTCGCGCACGCCGTTTGCTCGTAGATGGGATGTCGTCGGTGCGTGGATTAGGTTACATGGTAAAAAGTTTCGCTGCGTGAAGACAGGGATGTGAGTAAAACGTAGGCTAAACTAATCGTAGAAAAATAATTTGGGGGTGGGGGCAGACTTTGATTTATGTGAACTTAGGGTGTCAATGAGGATCTACTATGGCGTCATAAGAAAGACTATGGGGATGGTTTAGCCCCCACAACCCCCGGCAATTGTCACCCTCAGCTAAGCCTAAGCTGCCAGTGCCCACGGGTTTGAATAAGTCAATTGTTGGTGATTTGATTTTCCTAGCCTTGGAGTGTGATTTAGGGTTATCTCTAAACAATGTGATCGTATTGTGTTAACAACTCCTGACGATAAAGGTACTGCTAAATATTGATAGGATTAGCTATGATGAATCACAACATAAATTCCTTTGCAGAAATATCTCTGAGCAGTCAAATGTGGAGCAGATATGACAAGAAGTTCAGAACTTTTGGTTTGTTTGCTGAATGCTTTCTGTCTATCTATCACTTTTATTAATTACCTATTTTCCAAAAGTGCAATAAGTGGGGTGGGCAAAATGTTTGAGGAGCAAAACGTGTGGAGTGGGGAGCAAATCCTCCAGTGGGGATGAAAAACTTGCAAACTACTTGAACCCATCCTGTGGGTAGGCAGTTGAGCAGTCAAGATGTTCTTGATTAGACTACGATACGACCTGCTCCCTCGTACACGAACATGGGAGGCTAATGATGGACATGTAACTGTTGATCCCGCTTTATGCTGTGTTCATTTCGTTTGTGTGTGTGTCAGTGTGTCAGTGTTGGACCATGCCTGCTTTTATAAATTGCTGGTTTATTAGCAAGAACAGACGTTTTAATAATGTGCAATAAAAAAACCAGCAAGTGGAAATGTCATTGTTATTGTTAATTAAATCTGTTACGCGCGCACGGTCCCTCCGAAATATGATGCGACCAGCTTGTTTATTGGCACTCAGCTAATCAAATTAGGCATAAAGTATGATTAGCATTATAAACAATCTGATATTGGAAATGAGAATCCAAGAGAGCTGGTGTTTATCGTGTGATCAATTGTGTTTTGATTTGGAGTAATATCTGCCTGCTGTTGCAGCCAAAGGTATATATGCTGGCCAGCATCAGTGGTGTTCATTGATGTTTTAGTGTTCCTTTGTATAAAACCAAGGTAATTATTGTGTGCAGGTGCCACTGAAAACTGTGAAGCACTGTTGTCTTTAATCTAGTATTCAGTATCAAGGGCGGATACAGGAATTTTCGAGGGGGGGCCAAAATTTTCGATCTTGGGCAGGGACAATTTTTCGTCTTGGTCGTCGAAAAATCTGATGACTTTTTTTAGTCATTTGTCTCCGTTTCTTGAGAAAAAATACCATTTTATCTGCCAAAAAAGTTGATGACTTTTTTAGTCGTATGGGCCTCGTGTGAGTGAACTTCATGAGTGTGGGGAGGGACTGCGGAATTACTCATGGGGGGGGAGGGCACGTCAACTTTCCGAGCCAGAATAGCTGGTAAAAAAATTAAGAAATTTCTAAATGAGGACCCTGACCCCCTGGATTCACCCCTTTTCAGTATCTGATATTTATTTAGATTTGACTTACCAGGTAATTAGATTGGTCATTTGCTGCGCTATTGTTAATATGTATGATGCAGCATCTTTACTCAGTCATCTTGCTTATTTTTCATAGTCATTTTTTTAAAACCGGTCTCTGATTTTCTTTTGATAAGATTAGATTGTAATTCAGCGGTTCTCAACCTGTGGGTCGCGACCCCCCACGGGGGTCGCCTGACGATTTGCCAGGGGTCGCCTGGACCTTCAGAAATTTGTGAAATATGCAATAGTAATTTCAGCTCTAGTTAATACACTACAGCAATTTAAAATAAACTTTTCTTATAATTTTTATATGATTCATTCATTAGATTGTGACAGCTAATAAAAATTTTGCCATCTTAGTTTTTAAATGTAAAGTCCACTTTGACCATCTTCTAAGAAACAAGGCTGGTGCAATCTTGAACCACCTCTGTGAGCACTGAAATCATGAGTAATTTTGCTAAGATGAAAGCTTAAAATTTTACAGTGACAGTGTCCAAATCCAAAAAACTTTTAAACAATATTATTAGGCCGACACTCTGAAGTCTTAAACCATGACTACCAGAATTGAAAATGGGCAATTTAATTGAGATGACAGTTTAAACTGCAGCCATTAGGCCTACAGTGTGGAAATTCAAAGAATTTAAACAATGGGGAGGGGACATTTTTTAAGTCTTATAAACCACGTCTGTGAGCACTGAAATCATGAGTTATTTTGCTAAGATAGCAGCTTAAGCTGTTATAGTTACAGTGTGCAAATCCAAAATTTGAAACAATGGGAACGAAACTCTGAAGTCTTAGGCTATACCATGACTATCAGCATTGAAAAACTGAGCAATTTTATTAGGATGACAGCTAAACTCTTAGTTGAAAAATAGCAAACAAGGGGATGGGACCCTTTTTAAGTCTTACGCCATGACTATCAACACTGAAATGATAAGCAACTTCGTTGAAATTATACAGCCCCAAATGCTACCATTGCAGTGTGTGGAAATCCAAAAATATTTTGACAATTTGGAGAGACACATTCCCTCCCAAACCCCTCTCCATGTTTGGCGCATTGATAAAGAACACATGTATGTAGGCCTGTGGCCTAGGTTCATCAAATTGGTTGCCAACCAAAACGAATCAGCAGCGGTGAAGTGAGTGTTAAGAAATGAAGAACTATTGACCAAATTTTAGAGTAGCCAATTGTTTAATAGTTGTTAGGTTTTACAGGTCGAATAAACTTGTGTCATCTCGACTTCAAATTACCGAATGGGTAAGGATTAGCTCTCAGAATCGCAAGAGCCAGGAAGCATCAATTGTCAAAACCAGTTTTCGAGCTATAAGGGTGAAAATGCATAGCAATGGACAAGAGTAGCAAACTGCAGTGAAGGGGGGGATTCAATCAATTTTACTGTTAGGGGTCGTCATAACTTTCGAAATGTTGCCAAGGGGTCGCCGCACTAAAAAGGTTGAGAACCGCTGTTGTAATTGATTTAGTACTGTCCTATTTACGAAATAACCTGGCAGGAGGCATAGATAACCTTGAAGAAATTTCTGAGGTTTTTCTAGATTTCGGGGTTTACAATTGGCCATGGTCATATTTTTCAACGTTTTTTTTTAGTGTTTTAGTGAACCATGAAGAATTGAACCTTGAATGAGCAAATAACAGTAACGAATTTATTTTGTGGTTTGAACTGGTAACACACCCTAAGTATGCCTATTAGATGGAAACCGAATGCCTCGTTAGTATTTGGCGTGATTTTTCTTAGTCTTTGCCAGACGTATTCCTGATCAGACTGAAAGCGTGGAGAAAGGAGGTGGACCCTGGACAACATCTGTATAATGAAATATTGTTGTTAAATAGCAACTATTTATAACAATTTTGCACCTTGATTTATGTGGTTCATTGTGGTGTACTCTTTCACAGTGCAGTGTATTGTGAAGTGTATGCAGCTACTATGCAGCATTTATATAAACCCTTTAAGGCTGGCACTGGGTTTCTTTTTCTTTCCAATGCCATTTGCCGGAAGAGTCTTAGCCCAGTAGCGGAAGTCCTATGACCAGCCATCGGTTTCAGTTTCCTGCTAGAGTAGGAATTGAGACTGGATATACATCAGGTTGACTAAGTTTTTCAGCAGCTGTGGAGATCATACGGCTCTTGTTCTTGCCATTTTCCAGCAGTATTTGATTTTAAATACTGGCACTTGTGCGTTAGAGGTTGGCCTGAAATGGATGGCTATCCAAGTTTTAGGTTATGTAGTCGAGAAATGAATGAAATCACCGTGGCTTCAAGCATCTAAGTTTTGGTGATCGGCCATTTGAGAGCGTAGGATTACATCCGGAACCAGATCAACGCTCAGTCAGTTTGTCAGTGATATGATCTGCTGTTTGACCTGAAAGGATATATGTCTGCCATTTGTAATTGTAAACCTTTTGAAACTGTCTCATTTATATGCACAGTAGTGAATTCAAGTGTCCGATGCAAAATAGGTGTTTTTTGCTGAAACCTGTTTTCCAGCTTCAACGATCACAAAACTGAACTATATAGGAGGATATGCACATTTCATGAAGGAAATAGTATTCTAAAATGATATATCATCAGACTCGGTTGTTGGTAGTATTGAAGAATTAGCTTTCTCACAGGTGCTGAGCAGATGCAAGAGATGAGGCAGCTGGGTCAGTCTGGCTGCGTGTGGGGTCAGAGTCCTGGGGAGAGAACAGAAAGATGGACAGAGAGATACAAAGAGAGAGATAGATAGACAGCTAGTACGGTGTGCTTGGTTCAGTAGTTCATGTAAGAATAAGTAGGGGATATATTATGCGGGTCAGATTATAATCAACTGAATCAGGTTAACTAGCGAATGGTTTACTGGTTTAGAGAGTGTGTAGAAATACTGTTGAATTATAAGTGGCTCTGTATCTGATTTCAAGCATAATTAGACCAACTGACCTTTGTAAGCTTTCATGATAGGAGAGTTCAGCTTAGCAAGTTAAACACTATATAACAAAATAAAACAGCAGTCTCCTCTGTGGCTCTAGGCATTTCATGGAAAGCTAATTAATTATCTCGTGCACTGTCTGGTAATAGGATTATTTTGTGCACTGTCTGTTAATAGGATTAAATTATCTCGTGCACTGTCTGTTAATAGGATTAAATTATCTTGTGCACTGTCTGTTAATAGGATTAAATTATCCTGTGCACTGCCTGTTAATAGGATTAAATTATCCTGTGCACTGTCTGTTAATAGGATTAAATTATCCTGTTCACTGTCTGTTGATAGGATTAAATTATCTTGTGCACTGTTTTTTTAATAAGATTAAGCCGAGAAAAGGATACCATCGAAATGATTTTTTAAATGGATGCCTGTATACATTGTAAACTATTCATAAACATATGTATTTCTTTAGCTACAATGTTCCTATATAAAGAGAAATAAAAGGCCATTGAAGAGCAGAGTACGAAGTCTTGAATTTAAAAAAAGAAAAACTCAATTTGAGTAAGTAGTAGGCTAATAGTAGTCTATAGTTGCAGTTTACAATACTATGTTGTAGCAAAAAACCATTAGCATCACCCTCCTCCTTTATCCAGGCTTGGGACTGGCACTGGCAGAGTCCAACCAGTGGCAGAGTTTAATTTGAGTGACAGCTGTGTTCATCATTTTATAGCACTTAAGGTTTTCGTTGCTTGTTGAATTCAGCATCACCTACATGTACTTCATGTTTGTGGTATTATTGCAAGAAATATCCAGTAATGCACAAGATAGTAACAATTCCAAAAGTTCTTTAGTGCTACAAATAGTAAAATCTGTGCTGCATGCTTGTTAGATAAATGTTCGAAAATGTTTCACCAAAATGCACATAGCAGTACTGGTCATTAATAAATATTCTTGAATCTTACTTACTCTCAGGAGATTGTTTGCCAAAGTTTTACCATATATGTATCAAGGAGCAGAGTAAATTTCATATTACTTTAGATATTGCACCAACCATGAGAGTTAAGGTATCATAGCTTTTAATAAGTTATGATGGAATAATAATGTCATGTAATGTAATCAAGACAATTTATATAGCATTGTTGGTAGCAAGCTACTTCTAGGATGCTTTACACATAATACTATATCGTCAAAGTTCAGCATAAATTTCATTTAAATGTGTTATTTGAATGTGGGGTTATACATCTGGCCACACTAAAAGTTTGCATGTGCTACAATGGTTTCAACTTTTCAACAGTTAGACATGCATCTTCAGAACTATTTAGTTGATTCATTTCATTCAAACCATTTGTCTGTTACTGACTCATGAGATTCCTGCATTGTGAATCATTACAAGCGATTGATCAGACAGTCAACTCTAAAAACCTGGATACTACTTAAAAGGTTCTTTGGATTGTGAAAACAGGAAATAGCTCAGCCGTAAGTTATAGAAGGCCAATTTTGTTGCCCAATTGGCGTGTAGGGTAAAGTGGCAATTGGCTATTTAGAATGAGAAGGATAACCAGTTTATTTTTTTTGCAAAGATTTCGTGCATGGTTTACAATATGAATGTGGGCAAATGTTTCTTTTGAGAAGTTTTCTCGCTTGCTACAACGTTTCTTAAATGATTTTCTTTTTGACTCAAGAGTGCGTACACTATATACGATCCTTCAGTTTTTTTGGAAGCGTTTAAAGCAAAACAGGAGGCCATTTTTCTGTATGGTATATAGTAAACCATCTCTGACCCGATGTATGTATTTACATAGCTCGTTGACTCTGTTGGGCTTACAGTATATGGCTCTAAGCAGTGATAATAAAATTCAGACCACTTAAGATAAGACAATCAGTTTTTAAACAGGCGTCTGGTTCTTGTTTTCTGCTTCTTTAGCTGACTGACTAGGAGAAAAGCTTACATCTCTCTCTGGAGGCAGCAGCCCTTCAGCCTCAGCTGGTCTACTCTGCTGCTGTAAAGGGGTGGGTGGGGAGGGGAGGGGAGGGGAGAGAAGGCGGCATGGAGTCGGTCCTTTGAGGGGGGCAGAGCCGATTGTTCCTCGGACGAGGGCTGCTTGCTTTGATAATCTCTAATCTGCTTGTTCTGGGCAGTTGCTAGATGACTGGGTCTTGTACTCAGGAGAATTGCCAATTCAATTGTTCCCGTCCAGCTCTAATGTTCCCTCTGTCACTGCTTTAATGTTGTTGCTTTCTCTCTAACTTTAATGCACTGATGCTGTAGATTTCTCAAAATTTATGTATTCTCATCTCTCTGTAGGGGTCCAATGCTCTTTGTGATTATATCTGTGTTAATTCAAGAATGGCTCTGTGATTTTATCTCAGATGGATTTATAAATGGATGACTATTATTCTTCAAACGAATGCTCTCGTTTCCAGCTCTTTTACTTGTGATGTTTTAGATTTTACCGGCGATTAATCCATTTATCTGCATTCATTGAAGGAATTAGTTTTGCCTATATCTGAAACCAAACACATGGGTTACATCAAGAAAACATGATTTTTTGATGAAGATTATAATTAAGAACGGAAGCTTAAGTTTAAACTGAAAAACTTGTTTGATTAAGATTTGACTGATAATGATTGATAAGCATAATAATGAACATGATAGCTGAAGAATTAATCCAGTGTAAGCCAGATAGATTGACTTCGGCTTTACCAAAGCAATGTACATTGCATGTATGTATCTCAACTGTTGTAGAACACATTTTGTAAGAGCCTCTCGAGGACCATGCGCGCATACATGGCTGCTTATGAATTGCAATCCTACATTTGATTGAATTCTAATATCTAGCTCGTTTTGGGTCATAATGGTGTATAGCTATAGAGTCCTCTGCACCTGGGGCAGGTTGCACAATCTGTGCATCACATTATCATATCAGATCAGTGGCGTAGGCAAGGGGGGTTTCGGGGGTTAAACCCCCCCCCATTGGCTCCGGGAAAA
This sequence comes from Lumbricus terrestris, assembly GCA_949752735.1. Lineage (NCBI taxonomy): Eukaryota > Metazoa > Annelida > Clitellata > Crassiclitellata > Lumbricidae > Lumbricus > Lumbricus terrestris. Next base: position 21,072,683 of record OX457052.1, on the reverse strand, counting down.
AGGTTTTTTAAGGTTATTTTTCCATTTAAGTAAGAAAAAATAGCAAAAAACAGGGTTTCCGGCCATAAACCCCCCCATCAAAAATTCCTGGCTACGCCACTGTATCAGATCCAAAGCTTCATTCGAGAATTAAGAGTGTCTGATTCCTATTTTGCTCGCTCGATTTTTTGTCCCTGAGCTCAGGAATAACTGTACTCCTCAGAACCTCTTTGTGGAAGAGGACAGAGAGAGAAAAATTGGAAACTGTTGCTTTCTTCCTTGTTTTGCTTTATATATATATATATATATATATATATATATATATATATATATTACAAAATGTCATTATGGTGTATGAACTGTGATATATCATGTCTGAATCATTATTTATGTATAAATATGACATGTACAAAATCTGATGTCTAGAGCTTTCTTCTGAAGTTCAGACAATTATTTCTCTTCATAGCGTTATATCTAACAGCATTGCTGCTCTTGACAAATGGATCTTTGGGTGAGGCGGCCTTTAAGGAAATATGAGAGTGGTCTAATTTTACAGATGGATTGCCAAATGATATATAATTATAACAGCAATTAGCAATAATAATAATAATAATTAATTAGCCATGTGCTCATGGATAAGTAATAAAAATGATAAAATTTAATTAAATTCTGCTGAATTGATAGAGCAGGTCAGTTTAACTGATAAATCTCTGTTGGATTGTGCTAACTGATATATTCTGATCTGCTGAACGTTTGTTTTCTGTATTTATTATGTCATGTTTATTGAGATCATGTCAATTTTTCTAAACGGTTGGGCTTTATTTCTTTTCCTGACTGCATGACCAAGCATAAAATATCTATGCCTGGTATATGCAAATGAAGTAAAGTAACTTGAAGTAAAGTAACTTGAAGTAAAGTAACTTGAGTTGAAGTTGAATTGGCTTTGAATTGTAGTCTTTCTCTTATCTTGTTATTTTATCTCATCTTATCTTGTTCTATCAAATCATCATTTAACAGTTTCCCTGTTGAGGAAGAAGAACAAGAGAAATGGCTTTCGAAGCGGCGGCCGGAGTTATTTGATGTCTATATTCGTTGTTGCTGTTCCCTGGATGTATCCTGTGTGGCTGATGATTGATGGCTTTTGCCTGCTATTGGTCGGCCTGCCGCTCTCTCTCTCTCTCTTGGGCTTCACCCATCCAAGATGAATGAAAGACATCCGAAGTGGTAGTTGAAGCAGCGGCGGCCCGGCCGTAGTCCCGTAACCAGAGAAATTACTCATGACCTTGGGGTTGAAAGCCAAGTGCTGAACCCTGGTGTGTTGATACGGCCCCCTGCCTTGCCCTCATCTGTCGGCAGTCGTCCGTCTGAAACTAAGACCCTGCTGATGCTCAGCCTCCTCCTCCTCCTCCCCTCCTCCTCCTCCCACTTCCAATCCACATTCATTTATCATCTTACTAATGTCTGGCTATGGTACCACGTAGAGCATCTTGTGTATTATAGCCTACCCAGCAGCCAGTGGAGGACTCACATGTGCTGAAAGCGTGTTGTGCACATTTCTATTGTGCGAAACTCACATAATATATATATATAATTTTATATATATATGTATATAAATATATGTATATATATAATTCTGATGAGGGATTTGCTGCTGCCAGGGAACTTCCCAATTGATATGAGAACTTTGTAACATGTCGATAGTAAGTAATGGCTGTGATAATCTACTTGAAAGAATGAGTCACGAGAATTGTAGAAAAATAAGTGGGGGGGGGTGATATGTTGATTTATGTGGATTTGGGATGTACAATGAGGACTTTACTATACGGTCCTAAGAAAGAATGAGGGGAGGGATGAACCCCACAAACTCTTCCCTAATTCTCACCCTGGTGGGATCTAATCTGGATCTAATGCAGTTAACTGACAGTCAAGGTTGCTTTTGAAACGAACCTGCAGGACTTCATAAACCACTCACATGGGCTTATGTAGTATTTTGACGGTTTTGTGAGTGTTTTTCATTTAAGTGTTCAACTCGAATTTGCATTGACTCCTCTGAATAGAAAAGGGGCGAGGCTCGCAGGCAGAGCATCAGATATGCATGCAAACCTACATGTATAATAATATACGTAGACACAAGTTTGTCTGATATTGATACATGCTGATTATCTTTTGGGAAACATTAAAAAAGGTGTGGTAGTTTTTAGGTTGTCTAAGATCATTCCCCATGACATGAGGCATGAGCATGGTGTGCTCATCATCCCTTTTGTCTGCACAGGCACGAAGCAGAATCAGACCCCTTTGGCTTCGGAATGGGACCCCTTTGGCTTCGGAATGGGCCCCCTTTGTCACTGCTCAATGGATCCCTTTGTCGCTGCTCAATGGGCCCCTTTGTCGCTGCTCAATGGGCCTCTTGTCGCTGCTCAATGGGCCCCTTTGTTGCTGCTCAATGGGCCCCCTTTGTCGCTGCTCAATGGGCCCCTTTGTCGCTGCTCAATGGGCCCCTTTGTTGCTGCTCAATGGGCCCCCTTTGTCGCTGCTCAATGGGCCCCTTTGTCGCTGCTCAATGGGCCCCTTTGTCGCTGCTCAATGGGCCCCTTTGTCGCTGCTCAATGGGCCCCTTTGTCGCTGTTCAATGGGCCCCCTTTGTCGCTGCTCATGTTCCCCAGGGTCCACTACTGTGACTACTGTAACTTTCTATGCACATCTCAACGTTCTGTTCCTTTTAGCCGTACTGGGTTCGGGAGCGCTTCTGAGTTGTTGCCTTGAAGTGGCGCTATATAAATCGTCACATCATTGATTGGATGAATGAATGAATATCAGGATTGCATGTGATGTAGTTGTTCCTCAGGACATGAAACTTAAATGTTTCTTTTTAACCGAATCCCATGAGATGCACTGCACGCAAAGATTCAAAGGAAAGGAACACAGACCAAGACTACCATACACTGAATGGGTAATAATATAAATGAGGACATAACATCACTTGGACTACCATTATGGGGAACAATGGACTTGACAATAGACTAAGGACAATGGAGGTCATTTTTTATCCAGCCTTTCCAAATGACTGACATCAAGACCTGATCACGATGAATTGAGTTAAGTTATCAACACCATTGGCACAAGGTATAGTCCTGGAGCAGTATGCAATGTCCATATGTGGGGCACGGTGGTGTAATGGGTATGTTTTTTGCTTTGCAGCCAGAGGGTTACAGTTTTGAATCCATCTCAAGCTGCCACCTAGGGACCTTGGGCAAGTTCTTCACTCGCAATTGCTCAGCGCTTAGGCGTGAAACTCTGATTCAGTGTCCGTGCAGTAGTCGGTAGCGCATCTGAGTAGAGCATCTGAGTAGAATCTTGAAGGGGCGCTATAGCAAGTGCACATACATAAATAATTAAGTCTTGGTAGATCAGCAGGACTCTTCAGAGCTGGGGTGTGTGTAGAATTGCTAAATGTCACCAATGGTCTATTTTAAAGTTGACTGAAGATGTTGGCATGTGGGAAACAGAAGGCCTTGTCCCAGACAATTCTTGCATTAGCAACCTCGGTTTGATGATACTATAAGAGAAGGATAATAAAGGGTGTTTATCCTTGACTTTGATCCTGCAGTGAACATGTGGAGTATATATATATTTATATATAATTATATATATATATATATATATAATCCCACAGTCGGCATGCAGTAAGGTAAAGTGAATGGATCACTGTTCAGAGGTATGCTAATGGGCTGCAGGATTACTGCACTGGATAAACATCAACCTTATGTATGCTTATAAGATTCCCTACATAGCTGATCACGCAATTTAGTATGATGTCCTCCATAGTTGGATGTATTTATGTGCTTGTAAGCACACTGTGTGTTGACATAAATGTTGCGTGTTAACACGTTGATAACTTCATAGGATTGCAGGAATGCTAATTCGTTCACTGGATGAGTTTATAACATTTATAGTGAAATCTGTAGACATGTATTGTACTGTATAGGCCTAAGGCGTTGCTTGCCAGACTTTTCAATGTTAGGGACCGGCAGGAATGTTCCCACTGCAGAAGGAGTGGTGCTCAACTGTAAGAGCTCAATTTTAGGAACGATTAAAGAGCAGATAATCATAGAATTGACTAAATATGCTAATAGGCGTTCTTAAAATGGATGTTTAGCCAATTCCACGGTTCTATTGTTAGCCTAATGAGTGTTTTTTTACGTTTGCAAATATAGTAGCCATTTCTTGTTTCAGAAACTAAATTTTAATTTGACCCGTTTTCTTAACTTGCATGTCGACTGGCAACTGAGGGCCCTTGGGCAGCTGAGTAAGCATTTTTAGATATGTCGTCAAATTTTGCATTTTTTAAAAGTTGCCTTGTTGTGCAATATGAGCAACAGTTGCCTGACATGGTATATAAGGCATTTTCCTGCATGGTGACTTCAGCCTATATATGGAAGGCTTTGGAAGCCTTCTTATAGTTATTTTTGAGCTGCTTTATGGCTAGGGTACATGTATATAATGATTCGTTTTTGGAAGAATCTTTGGCACAGTACAGTTGTCACGAATGAGGACGTGTTTTGTAGGCGCCACTGAAACCAGACTGGTTGGTTGCAGTAATGGTTGTTCAGCATCGTGAGATAAACAGCAGTCGTTTGTGGAAGTGGAGACGCTTGGTTTTGTTGATTAGCCGGGTTTCTTGGTCAACCTTGATTTGTGGTACTTTGGTGTGCTGCCACTGCGACCACCAGTTGACTTGCGGCTGGTGGTTGTGCGGTTGGCACCGGCTAATGGCTATGTTCAGAGATACTATACGGTGGTTGCCAACATCCCTTTATGCAACTTTAAATCAGGCATTTGTACTTCTCTTCTAACCGTCTGCTCGTGGAGACTCGGAGAACGAAGAAGAGACGGCGTTGATGGCCCGTGCGAGTGAATTCGGTGATTGGGACGGAATTAACATTTAAAGCACGAAAAGGGTCTGTACATTCTGTGTAGAGCACATTATCCCTCTATCGCCTGTTTTATGGAATGTCGAGAATGCACACGGACACAATTGTTTCATTTCTTACAGAAGGATCCAGAAGTCGGTAGCTTCGGGCACTGAAGAAATTCACAGTTCTGACTCATCATTGCACATGAGGCATCAGGCAATTTGGCTTTCTTCTAAACAAAATCATGACCTCATTCCACTGAATAGCTAGTTAGCTATTTGCAATCCCATCTGGAAGCTTATTACACTTTTTCGTCAGTGGTGTATGCTACTTAAGGGAATTCTCTTTGATTGTGGTTTGGTGTCAGGTCGGGAGCGCCTCTGAGGAGTTCTCTTGAAGGGGCGCTATATAAATGTATGATTACAATTACAAGGGAACAACCTTGCAAGGTGATGTCTCTTGGTCTGTTCAAGGAGTGTTTGGCATGCTGGATCGTCAACTGTTGATCTAACTGCAATTCTGCACTTTGGAGAAAAATGATGTATGATTTAGTAATTCATACTGGAGAACTAACACTGCACTGCCAATTTATGATTTTCATAGAATTAATAATAATGATAATAATAATAATAATAATTACAACAATTTCTATATGGCGCAGTGACACAGCCATGCTGTTACAAGTGTGCATTACAAAACGGATATAACAGGCAGGATAAAAGCCTTTGAGAACAAGTGTGTTTATATTATGTACTGCAGTAGTTGCATCTGTATAACTTCTTGTTTTTGTCTTTCTGCCTTCATTCCTCGTCAGCCTTCCAAAACCATTCTTCCAGATTCTGTTATGATGTTAGGTGGGGGGCGGTGGATAGATTCTAGGAGTTTCCTTTGAAGCATAGCTACATAACATAACATTTTATTTGGCAGCCAGCTCATAACAGGTCGTATTTACATCATAGTTGTCGAGAATATGTCAACTTAGGACGCCCAAAAGGGGCCCTGATGGTCTCGATAGCCAGGGCCACTTGCGGGCATTGGGTGGGAACGATGTATGATGTCCGACTGTGAAATGAAATAACGGAATAAAACATTTTTAACATACCGTATAAATGTATGATATATTGCAGTGCTAGCACACGACTTTCAGCGGCCATTAGTGCAGTGGTTTCTGATGATGCTTCTGTAGCTTTTCGGCGATTTTGACCTATTTGCCCACAGAAATTTTCTCACCCAACCCAGGAAATGTTATCAACTATGCTGTAGACCAGGTCAGTACCAGCCTGTGAAGCATTCCAACCGCATCGTGCATCATTATATGGCATCTTCTAGGTAAGGCCGGCTGCTGCTTTTATGAAAAATCGTTTGGAGTTCAGACATTCCAAAAGTGCCATGCATAGTTACAAGGTATTTTCTATGTACATGTAGACCTGTCTACTACCCTGGTTACTCTTTAGCAGTGTGTGTGTGTGTGTGTGTGTGTGTGTGTGTGTGTGTGTGTGTGTGTGTGTGTGTGTGTGTGTGTGTGTGTGTGTGTGTGTGTGCATGTGTGTGCATGTGTGTGCAAACGAGTTTGTGACATGGATCAACTTCTGTTCAAAACTGATGTAAAATCGCTTTCTGTGTACAACACACACAGGCAATGTTCGAAATGAACAAAACATGATAATATGTGTGTAAATATATATATATATGTATTTGTGTATATATATATTTATATATATATATTTATATATATTTTTATATATATGCAGGTCAGTTTCTATTGCATCTGTTTTGTTTCCCTTAAAGTGGTGCTGTATAGATTTCCAAATGCAATTGCTCATATACAATTGTCGGCAAGAAAGTGTGGTGGTGGTGGTGATATATATATACCCAAACTATGACTAATTGATACGAATATTTTACTTTATCTGCAGAAAGGTTTTATCTATCGCAGATTTGCCAGCGTTTGTGTTTCAAAATGGGAAATGTGTGTCACAGGGTCGTATTATCAATTAGGCGCAGTAGGCAGTGTGTGGGTGGGGGGAGGGGCAGCATACGAATCTTAGGGGCCTATGAAAATCTTAAAATAAGATATCGCGAAAATAAGTCTAATGATTGAATTTGACATAAAAATGAAAAAAAAAATCCAATTCTAATTTAACCATTATTTTAATTCTACCAGAACAGTTTAGCTTTCAGATGTTACCGGTATATTAAATTTAAATAATCAGCATATTATATTGAGAATTGAAATCAAAACTGGATGTGCTAAATCAGCCCTGTTGTTTCAGACTCTAAGGTTCAGGATGTTCAGAATGTTTGAATGGTTCAACCTGAGGGCGGTTGCATCCCTGAAATTTCAACAAACTGATGGACACATTTAAACCCTCAAGGAGACTTACTAGTTGGTTACCACAGATGTCGGATATATAACTGACACATAAAATGGATGTACTCAGCCAACCACTATGGAGGGTGAGCCAAAAAAAGTGACCCCTTAAAGTCTTAAAACATTAGCAAGTGCTTTTTTGGCCCACCCTGTTTGAGTGTATAATGTTCACCTATAGTTACATCCTGTAGTTCAGTGGTTACCAACCTTTTTTGACTTAAGGGCCACTTTTTCTATGTTGGAGAACACGAGGGCCACTTTTTCTTAGTTGGAGGACATTATGGGGCCCACAAGGCTCAAGTTTAATTAGCCAAAAGCATACAAATTGTTAAAATTGATTCAAAATAGAATGTGTGATGTTATTTATAGACGTCAAAATAAAATAATCTGTAATAGAAAATAATTATGTGTTCTATCCTGTCAAAATTGTCAATTTTTCATATATTTCTGTTAATTGTTTTAGAGATGAGGGCCACTTTGAGGCCTGGCAGGCCATTTTTTAGGCTTGGCGGGCCACTTTTGGCCCGCGGGCCACAGGTTGGGAACCGCTGCTGTAGTTACATGTACATGTAAATATGTACACGGTCCATGCATAAACAACATGTGTGATATTATAATTGTCACTAATACCCCTATCAGTTGGGAATTGGGATGAGATGAAAGAGGACTATTCAACTAATAACATGAATAGGAATCATCCAGACAAACTCTTGTTTGCTGGCTGAGGGTTGTCTGAACAGCCCATTAAGTGTGATGGTTTCCTGTTAAATCATCTAAGTGCTGTTTAATCACACGGTGCCATATCAAAGATGATTGGTGTTGCCCTCCCCTTTCTCCCGACTGGGGACTGGCACTGACAAAGTATACAAGTGCAGTGACAGAGTTTCATCTAATTGAGTACTGCTCTGCTATTTATATGACCGAATAGTCAAGCCTGTAAAAGAGAACTTAATATCACTCCTTGGTAAGAATATACGGGTGTATAATGTATATTATAGTCAGCATGTATACAGTCCCTTTGTCTTTGCTGCTCTTCATGAGTCATACCAACATTTAACTACATGTAATTTTTGTCTGACTCAATGTACCAGGTTGCGGTTTGCCAACCTGTTTTTGCTCATTAAACGAATATACATACATACATACATACATACATACATACATACATACATACATACATACATACATGTACATACGTACGTACGTATATATGTACGTACATATGTACGTACGTATATACGTACGTACATACATGTATGCATGACTTGCATGTATGTGCTTAAGTATATTGGTTTGCATGCATGTCTGGGTGTACATGTATCTATACGTGTGTGTGCTTGGTTGTAAGTAATTGAGAATGTGCATGACACCTTCTGACAACCTCTGAGAGGTGTTGACTTTTCTTTTATAAACACTTATTACTCAACGACATACTGCACTGACGTTTCCACACCATTTGCATTTCCTTATCTGTTTCTCCATGGAAATGATGGCCAAACAATGGAGAAGATGCATGGAAATGCATGAACTCTGTCAGATCTGTTCTTTGTTGAATTGTTTCTGGAATAGGTTTTCAGCATCCGGAGTTCTTGTCTTGTAACAACAACAGCCCATCACCATAAATAGGGCATGGTGGGAGAAGAAGCAAAGGAAGAGGAGGAGGAGGAGGAGGAGGAGGAGGAGGAAGACGAAGAAGAAGAGGAGGAGGAGAAGAAGAAGGAAGAAGAAGAGGGCAGGAGGAGGAGGTGGTGGAGGAAGAAGACAAAGAAGAAGAGGAGGAGGAGGAGGAAGAGGAAGAAGACGAAGAAGAGTAGGAGGAAGAGAAAGAATGAGAGAGCAGGAGAGGAGGGAGAAGAGAAGGAGGAGGAGGAAGAAGGAAGAAGAAGAGGGCAGGAGGAGGAGGTGGTGGAGGAAGAAGACAAAGAAGAAGAGGAGGAGGAGGAGGAGGAAGAAGAAGAAGAAGAAGACGACGAAGAAGAGTAGGAGGAGGAGAAAGAATGAGAGAGCAGGAGAGGAGGGTGAAGAGGAGGAGGAGGAAGGAGAAGAAGAAGTAGAGGAGGAGGAGGAGAAGGAGTAATTTCGGAAGCTGCATCAGACCCCCTCCGTTCGCGGCTGGTGGGCTGGGCCAGCCGTCAGCCGGGGTCGTTTTTTCGGGGGCGGCGGCGTTGATGGCACTGCGAGGACAGTATGCGCTCAATCGTTTTGCCTGGTCTTCCGATGTAGATCATTGCCTAGTGCGGCGGTGGCGGCGGCGCTTAGTATTCTGACCAGTTGACCTGCTGTTCATTAGAATGACAGATCGGTGTGCAGGCATTAAACAAAGCCATTTGCAAGGCGTATTGTGCAGGTTCGCCGGCTGGATCGCCTTCCTTTGCTGGCAGTCGCCGCTGCAGTGAGTGGAAGGAGGCGGGTACGGTACGGGGGGGGGGGGGTGGAGTGTCAGTGCGTGTGTGCGTGTTGTGCATGCGTGCATGTGTATCTGTGCGTGTGTGTCTGTGCGTGTTTGTGTTCTTGTGTGTCTGTGTTCATGCATGCATGTGTGTCTATGCATGTGTTTGTGCATGCATGTGTGTTTGTATGTATGTGTGTATGTAGGTATGTGTACATTCATTTCAAGAATTTATATAGCGCCCCTTCAAGAAATCCACATGTGTGTACGTACGTCGTACGTGTGTGTGTGTGATTTGCGTGCAGCGTTTTCTGGACTACAATCAATGGAGCAAATGAGAGCGAGTATGGCTCGACATAAACTGTGCTTAGGTGGCGAGTAGCCTATGGTCTTGCTCGTCAGCTCTTCAGCAGTGACTTTTTAATGGCTGCCCTAGCTGCAGCTGAATATACATTGTTTCCTACCTTGGATGGAAGGAGGAAACCGATGTCGGGCATTTTGACCAGGAGGGCCTCCGTGGGTCTACCATGGTCTCATTGGTCTGTCGACTTGATGGACCATAGGATGACCAAGTTTGATGTTATGAAAAAGTGAAGTTTAACATATTGTGTGGAAAATCTTGTAATCTGCTTTCAAGGAAACTAATTAATGATGTCATTAATTAATAATATTACTGATTGATAATGTTAGTAATTAATAAGGTTACTTATTAATAATGTTACCATGGGGTAATTAATAATTTGTTACTAAAAATTTGGTCGACGTAATGTACGGACTCTTTTTGGGGGGAAATTAATAATTTGTTACTAATTCATAATGTTACTAATTAACAATGTAAATAATTAATAATGTTACTAATTAATAATGTTACTAATTAATAATGTGACTAATTAATAATGTCACTAATTAATTATGTCTGTCATGAAGAAGATGAATACCAACCCCTTAAGGTAAATAGCCCTGATACAGCCATGAATATGTTTGTATGTACACCTGTTATAGCGCCCGTTCATTGTAATATGAATATGAAGTGTTATTGCTACATTCAATAGGACAGTTCTAACAAATCTTAATTGAGAAGGTAAAACACTCATAAGCAGGTATACGTACGTAGGTAAAGGTAGGACCAGATTGTTGCACTCTGCAGCCTATATATATAGGATATTTATATATCCTATATATATATAATTATATATATATATATATGATTCTCTGATGTCGCTATCCCATAACTTATGCACACATTCTTATGTCTTGGGACTGCCTGGACCACTTTCCACTGAAAATCCTAACAGTACCATGCAGCTGCTGCTGCACAACAGCATCTTCAGTAAATCCTACAATGTGCCAGTTTGGATTCTGTAAGCCATGTTCCAGCACCTTTGAACCGCTCTTGAAAGCACTTCACAAACATTTAGATACTTACTTACTTACAAACATCCAGCGTTCATGAACTGGTGAATCATTGTACAACCATTCATTTCAGCACAAAAAAACTCGAATTGCAATACACAATGTCACTTAGTGAGTTACCATTACGTCGACCAAATTCTTAGTAACAAATTATTAATTACCCCAATGGTAACATTATTAATTAGAAACATTGTTAATTAGTAACATTATTAATCAGTAATATTATTAATTAATGACATTATTGATTGGTTATATTATTAGTTAACAACATTATTATTATTATTAGTTAGTGTTAGTATTAACTAGTAGTATTATTAATTAGTAACATTATTATTGATTAATACCATTTTTAATTAGTAATATTATTATTTAGTAACATTATTAATTAGTAACATTATTAGTTAGTAATATTATTATTATTATTAATGACATCATTAATTGGTTATATTATTAATTAACAACAACATTATTATTAGTTTGTGTTAGTATTAACTAGTAGTATTATTAATTAGTAACATTATTATTAGTTAATACCATTTTTAATTACCAACATTATTAATTAGTGACATTATTAATTAGCAACATTATTAATTGGTGACATTATTGATTGGTAACATTATGAAATAGTAAATTCTATAGCATCTGTGTCTATTGTCTTATGCACAAAGCATCAAGTCCATTGTTCCAGAAGCCAATCCATATAAATCGTGTGAACATGAACAGGACAAATGTTCATCAGTGCAAACGTATAGTTAATTATTAATTGGCAGTCTGGCCAACCAGAGTCCTGCTGCTGAATCTCCACTCATGCATGAAATTTTGTCCTGCCATCATTTCTTATTCATGAAATGCACCAACACACAATGATTGGCATTCTGTCGGCGGCACATGTATCAGAGTACAATGATCACAGTGTCAAGTGGATCACTGTTGTATTGATGGATCAGGTTATCGTAAGCTACGATCCAGGGTTATTTTGCCAGGGCGAATAGTAGATCTGGAAAAAGCATCAGATCTGCCCAAGCGATCTCTGCTCGGCAGAATTGTTTATGTCGTTGCTATTAACAGTGGCTTTAATTATATCAGGGGCCATACTGGAAGCTTCCCCTCTCTTCCTTTCATGTTGAAACAGACTTGAGCACTCATGCTTTATCATATTTAAATGTAATACCATAATAAACTACAGTGCAGCGTAAATTGTTGCATAAATTGTCGGTCATTAAAAGAACTTCTTTTTTAAATTTAACATTTAAATTGGATTTGTACTTAGGATTTTGTGCTATTCTAAAACACTTTGACTTTGATTGAATTTAGAAATTATGTACGTTTGTTTATTATACCTTGTATGTACACCAAAATGCGGATAGCAATTGGTATATTAAAGAATATTCTTATCTTATCTTATCTTATCTTACTCGTTTTCTTGTTTTTACACATTACAGGCATCTTTCTCGCAGAAACTGTAATGAAATCTAGTTTAAATTAATGATTGACTATATATGTGCGCTTTGATGGTCCACAGTCACACTTCAAGCCTTTCTATTACCCAACATGTACTATATAGTTAACCATTGTTTGTGAAGTCCTTAGAATGTGATATGCTGTTGAAATAGTTAGCAGCAGTTGTGAGGTATATCACTGGACGAATTCATTGAAAAATTAGCAGGACCTATAATGCCACAGGAGCCTATAACAGAAAAACTACATATTTATTAAGTGTCTATTATGTACTGATGTACAGGAAGATACTAGAAATTCATTTGTTCTGTGTTTTTTTCTCTTTCCAAAGTCTCAGAATCTTCGTCGGTTGAATTAATAATATGCTTTGCTTGTGGGAAAGAGTCCTTGAAGCAGTCTATGTTGATTTTTTAAAGATTCTTTGGAGTGTGGGCCTAATTTTTTGAATTATTGTGATAAGTTGCCTCAATTTTTCAATTAATATTGCCATCGAATTTATGTAAGCATGTGTGGGTGTGTGTGTGTATGTGTGATGTCATAGACACATACATGTACATACATACATACATACATACATACATACATACATACATACATACATACATACATACATACATACATACATACATACATACATACATATGCATATAAATACATGCTTACTGTGTAAGTGAGTTTAAGATGGGATGAATTAGAATACCACCTACCAAGTAGTTAGCTATTCTGAATGGCTGCACATGCTAGACATCAGTGTGGGTGAGTATTAGGCTCCCAGGATCTCCCGTCAGTCAATTAGCTATGTTGGCAGCAATGGCAGACTGCATCTTTCAAACCCCTTAGCTTAGCCGAACTCTTTAGTAACACAGTGTTGACTAACTTGCAGTCTTGTTTCAGTGTGTAAATTGGTTGGATAACCTCTGTTGAATAAGCTGCTCCTTCCCACTAATAATTAATGGAACTGCTTATAGACTCACCACTTCTGCATTATATACTCTTACCAAGTTATAATGAGCATTATGATGTATTTTAACTGTTCTGAAGTATAGGCATGTTTTATAAAGAAAACTCAGAAGAACAAGATTGCTGTGAAGAAGAATTTTAATCCCAAAGATATTTAAAGTGCTTTTCTAAGTCATCTGCTTGTCAAAGGCATTTAATGTTGTGTGGCCACTGGTCAGTCTTCCAGCTTTCCACTTAATCTTTCCACCACCAGTGTGCAGCCAATGTGCTCATTTTACAGCTGTGGTCAGTCAGCAGGGGTGCCGGCGGAACTGAAAGTTTTTTATCCTTCAGTTCTGACTCCAACAGCCCAGCTAACCGATCATGATAAGACTTTCATCCCAGCTACTGCAAAAATAAATCTACGTTGTAAGTTATTTTTGATGATTGAGAGTTTGTTATCCATCATGATAGGTCTAGATTTCTGGTTAGCTACATCCATAGAGGATTGCATGGATTAATCATGGACGCTACTCAAAAATTCTGTGCCTAGGTGGGCAGAAGTCAGATCCTTGGAGCCGAAGCAGTTAGTTAACCGACTACGAGCCTGCATGTCTGACATTTAGGGGAAGTAAAAACCGTTGGCCCAGTTCTCATCTGTCGAGTTAGGACAACTGGAAAGTCAGTCATGACTTTTTTATGTGTTCTATGCCTGGAGAGAGTTTGACATGACTTGTGCATCTTGTGCCTGGAGAGAGTCGGTCATGACTTAATGTATCTTATGCCTGGAAAGAATCAGTCATGACTTATGCATCTTTTGCCTAGAAAGAATCAGTTATGACATATGCATCTTATGCCTGGAAAGAATCAGTCATGACTTATGCATCTTTTGCCTGGATAAGAGTCAGTCATGACTTATGCATCTTATGCCTAGAAAGAATCAGTCATGACTTATGCATCTTATGCCTGCAGGCAAGTTGTTGACTCTGCTCGAAGAGCAGCTTCCGTAAAACGAACTGAGAGGTTGTTACAGTGGATCATTAAGCGTACAGACTTGATGTGCTTTGCTTTGGCACGAGAGTGTCATGATCTGATCTGTTCGTTGATGTTGTTGTCTTATCTGCTGACTGACAAAGTGTAGTCATTGTGTGTAGTATTTCGTGGCTGAGCTCACTAGTGGGCGCCAGTGAAACAGAAAACTCATGTAATATCCTTCTGCTCTGGTAGGAGAACTTTCAACCCCAACCACTTGACTGGTAGTCAAACTAGGCTGCTAGTCAAACCGTAGCAACTAGACTGTGCTGATTTGAAGGAGATCAGTTTGGAGCATTATAAATGATGCATTCATTGGGGATATCTACATGTAGACCCTCTTCATGGTTACTACTCAAAAGCTACTACTCAAAGGCTACTACTCAAAGGCTACTACTCAAAGGCTACTACTCAAAGGCTACTACTCAAAGGCTACTATTCAAAAGCTACAACTCAAAGGCTACTACTCAAAGGCTACTACTCAAAGGCTACTACTCAAAGGCTAGTACTACTCAAGGGCTAGTACTACTCAAAGGCTACTACTCAAAGGCTACTACTCAAAGGCTAGTACTACTCAAGGGCTACTACTCAAAGGCGTTCCCACTTCAACCCTACCCCGCAAGGCTGCTGTAAAACGGGTATGAGGATGCCCTAGGCATCAGGCCTATAAGTGCCAATGGGAACCAATTCCTGACCAAGGAATTGATGACAAAAACGTGATGTTGTCGAATAGCAGCTTGTACATAGTAAGCGAGTTAAATTGGTAGTTTACGAATTAATTATTGCCTAAGAATTCTCCCTCTCCTCCCTTGCTGGCTTCTGAGTCTCCATTTAAGTTTTGAGCTGTGGTGCAGAGTAAGTGAAACTGATGATATTTGTTCCGGGAGAATTTTTCACAAAAAACCCTTCATGAAGAATTAATTCCACAGAATATATATATGCATATATATATATATATATATATATATATGTATATATATATGCTGAGTAAAAATGGATAGCATGGAGAATTTGCTGCCAAGAAAAATTGATAACTGACTGTTGTCGTTGTCATTTATATACGGCCACCAGACCCATGGGCGGAGACCTAGGGGGGGACAGGGAGGGACGGTCCTCCCCAATGAAAGTGTTGGGGGGACAGCCCATGCATTTGTCCCCCCCCCCCCCCAATGTTTGAGCGTCAAGACTTTTTTTCGGCGGCGAAAATAGAAAATTTCGTCGAGATTTCGGCTGGATGACTTTTAAAAAAAAGGTCATCAACTTTTTTGGCGGCGAAAATAAGTTTTTTTCGAGATTTCGCCGGTCGTCAGAAATTTTTCTGAAAATCTCGCATCTTTCCGTCCCCCCCCCCCCAATTCTCGGCCCAGGTCTCCGCCTATGACCAGACCAATGAATTTTCTGCATTGAGAAAAGTTTCCTTTGACAAATGGATCAGTTTCCTTTTTGAAATCCCTTCTCTCCTCCCCCCCCCCACAACCAACATTGATAATTAATTCATTATCGAGGCGTCTTACTCGTCGTTTAGTTCTGTTCTTGTTTTCGATCTGTTATTGTGCTGCTGCTGCTGAGATTCTAATCTAAAGTGATCTATCGCACCATTATTCGGATGCATTCGGCAACAAGCGATGATTTCTGAGTCTTTTTTTGACCAGGCCACTGAGATCTCTTTTGTTGATGGAGGTTTCTATGTAATGGATTACCTTACGTTACGCTTTAGCCGTAGTTTTCTATGTTGCATCAACGTTGCATGCCTCGTCAATGGTAACAGCCAGGGCTTAAAGTGTGCCTGGACGGTCATGGACGGCGTCCAGGCACTTATTTTAAAATCTAAATGCCGTCCTGCCACTTATTAGGCCAGCACAGCCTGGAAAGGTAAGGGGCGGCCGGGCACTTCTTTTTCTACACCTTAGGCACTGGTAACAGGTGTTCATTGGTACCAACAGACATATTCATGCTGGCATATAAAGTTTACTGTCGTTCACCAATGCTTATAAACAAATGTTACGTATGTATCCGGCATTTTGGCAACTTATAAGCATCTCAAAAGGCTCCATAGCATGATTATCTAACATATCAAGGTGTGACTTGGGCTGTATGTGATGAAATAGTTTGTATATTTTGTTCGTATATTTAGGATAGACCAATGCACCAAAATCCACGTAATCATGGTCAGTACCACACAAACACTCACGCATACCCGCACGCACTTATTCATGCTGCAACATATATGCATAATTACGTATGCATTGCATATGCATGTGTGAAGCGCATTCTCCTGAGAGATGTGCAGCTGAAAATTGACTAAGCATACAGGTTGAGTTTAGGCTGTACAGTTTTCGATATAATTGTGTTCAGCTGATTTTTAATACGCACGTCGTAAATTTGACAACTTGACACTGGTCTCATATATTATTCAGATATGAAAATTAAATTAGACGTACGACAGATCGTTGCGCATTCTTCAAAGTATAGTTTAATAAAAGGTGACAATGTTATGAATTCTGAATTTTAATATCGCTCGTCAAAGAATCGTCATGTGTATATATCAGCTTACGTTGAAACCATTGGGTCGGCCACGACCAGGCTGGTAGAAATAATTATTGATCAGAAGCAGCTGGAAGTTTGAGTCCTATATGTCCCTGGAGACTGGGACTGGGCTGGTTTGCCTTTTGTATAGCTGGGAAGTGTCTTTTGTTTCGGGATTAAGTCTGTATTTAACTAATGATTTGGATCGAAATTTATGGTATTATCGGGAATAGCAAAATACAGCAGGGGAACTCAGAGACCCATAGAAGCATTCTTTGGGGGTATATGGGAGTTAAAATTTGAATGGGATATTGGAAAATAAAGTTGTGGCTCTTGAACTGTGATTCAAAGTTGGCAGTTGATGGTCGAAGGCTGACTTTTGTTGTCCGAGACTTTTCATGTAACTTGATATCTTCCAATGAAAGTGTTGAATGTTTTGAAGCAACATGCCGTTACAGTACGGTGCTATAGTGACAATATTATGAATTCTGAAAAAAAAATAAAAATAAAATAAATTTTGATCCAAATCATTAGTTAAATACAGAAATAATTATATCGCACTGCTTTCTTTTGAGCGACACCTTAGAGAGCTTCTGGGAAAGACAGTGTGTAAATTCTGCAAAGTGCCTGGAATGAGAAAATGCAATATTCTGAAAATAGAGAACTTCCGGATTGATGCTAAAATTGGGTCAGAGCTCTATTATCTTAGCTTCCGATCAAATAATGAACTGAAGTGCTTCCTTCGTCCGTGCGTTTGATCTGGCTTCCTGGAACTATTATTTTATGACAGTATCTGGTGCTTGACCGAAGTAAATACTGAAAGCATCGGCTTCTTTGGTGAGGTCATTGTTTATACGATGCACATTGTTTATTGTTTTGCACCACATCCATTGTTTACTCCATACAAGCAAATTGTTTTATACACTGTTTGAATTGTTTATACGATGTGCAGTGTGGCTTTGGACCAATCTGTCTCACAGTTATATAATTATATATCTGACTAGAATGACTTGGTGTTCATCTGATTGGCAAGACTCCTTCCCTCCCTTTAGATATATACATGTTCAGCTTCCTCTGTGTTGACCAGTTTCAAGTTGCTCATAGTACAGTATAGTACACTCTTGCCACTAAAATGTTTTGAAAATCCTTAATCAGACATATGTGTTGGAATCTGTCCCGTAGTTAGCAAATAGATTGCTGTAGATAATTTTGCACCTACATGGTGCGCCAAAACAAAAGACCCCTAGGATTTTTGCCAATATCTTGGCCAAAACTAAGAATTTCGAAATGAAATTTAGCAGGCTTATAGACAATTCATATTTACACATGATGGCCAGAGTTCATCAAAATATTTCAAACGGAGCACAAGTTATGCCAGTTTTAGTGAGGCCACCCACCGTTTCTTATATTTTGGCCTCTCATTTCGAAATTCTTAGTTTTGGCCAAGATATTGGCAAAAAACCTATAGGAGGGTCTTTTTTGGCGCAACTTGTATATCTAAGGCTGAGCACTGGGAATCGATGGGATTCATACAACTCACTCTGCTTAGAGAAAGATGTTTTGAAACTTTAGGCTCTGCTTGTATTCATTAACAAACTCGGCTGAAAAATGATGACGGCACACTGTCAATTGTTGTATAAGATCAGGAGTGAAGTCTATAGGTAATTACCTCCCACCCGCATTTCCTGAGGCTATAGGGAAAACGGACGAAGAAATATGTGAGGAAATATATTAATACATAGATGAAGACACATATACATGTAGATGAAGAAGTATATGAAGAAGCACTTGAAGAATTTTATGGAAATATACGCGAAGAAAAATATGTAGACATAGAGTAATATTTGAAAATTTATACCAAAAAATACACAAAGAAAAATATTTTGACATAATTAAAAGAAATATTTGAAAAATATGAAGAATTCTGCGAAGAAGCATTTAAAAACATATGAGGTAAGAACCCTACAAAGCAACATTTTATTCCTTACCAAAACTGATGACACGGAGAGAAGCATAAGAAGTAGAGCAGTCTGGTAGGTTGGCCTCGTAGGTATTCATGATTATGAATACCTCAAACCGCCGTGTAGGGACCTTAAACATGTCCTTCGCTTGCAATTGCTCGTGCGCTTCGGTGTGAAACTCCAATTCAGTCTCCGCGCTGTAGTCGGGAGCGCCTCTGAGTAAGGAACTTGAAGGGGCGCTACAGCATAAGCTCGGAAAAAAATAAAAATAAAAATGTGAAGTGCTAGCGACCACTATTTGTAGGAGATGCTTTCTTCTTTTGCACATGAGAATTTTCTGTTTATGTTTTCCAGGATTAAGGCATTTGATGTTGTGTTGTCTTCTGCAGCAGCAGCAGCAGCAGCAGTGATGCCATCGACCAGCAAGAATGCCACTAAGGAGGATGCTGCTCTATTGTTGCCAATCCGTTGTGCATGTGATGGACTGCAGCATCGCTGTGACAGTGATTCGTTAG
This sequence comes from Lumbricus terrestris, assembly GCA_949752735.1. Taxonomy (NCBI): domain Eukaryota; kingdom Metazoa; phylum Annelida; class Clitellata; order Crassiclitellata; family Lumbricidae; genus Lumbricus; species Lumbricus terrestris. The sequence goes on along the minus strand of OX457052.1, from coordinate 21,053,187 downwards.
ACTACTGTACCACCAATCATACGGTTAGAGAGTGTTGTTAAAGTTATCAAATTACACTTTTTCCGCGCTACTACACCATATCATAGTGCGTGGCATGTACAATTTATCAAAATAAATAATTCAATTCAATTCAATTCAATTCAATTCGCTTTATTGCAACCAGAAAACAAGATGACATCAAAAACAGAAAATATGCATGCATTGGCTACAAAGGGGGCCCTAAAGGGATTGACATCCCGCTGGGGAGGGTCACCCAAGCAAGAAAAAATACCAAGAAATATTGTACAAGATAGCAAAAAAAATTGAAACAATTAAATCAAATTAGGTGATGACAGATTGCAAAAAGTTTAAATTGCAAATAGCATGTAGAGGAACAAACTTAACTATATACTTAAGTAGAACCTTAACTACAAGTGGTCATGTGCACTTCTAAGCAGACTTAGTGGAGGAAAGAAAAACACGAAGTCTCTTTTTAAAAACCTGCAGACTACTGGATTGACGAATATCAATTGGTATTTTATTCCACATTTGAGCGCCATAAGATTTAACAGTAAAACGCCTAGTGTTAGATTGAGCTCTGACAGGGCGATATGCAGATAAATTTCTAGTGAAATGCGAATGGATGTCAGAGGCGTGAGGGAGGTACTCTTGGAATACCGAAGGAAGGAGACCGTGTTCGAGTCGAAAGAAGAATTCGCAAATTTGGAGATCCTTTATCTGGTTTATTTTTAGGAGATGAAGCTCACTAAAGAAAACAATAAATAACTGTTGTTGGTATATTTTAATCATACAATGTAAGTAGCTAGGTAGTATAAGATAGATAGATAATCATCAGTGGTGTTAGTTAATTGTTCAGGGGCATTAATATAAAATCTTAATAAACTTACATAGACTTGTATGAAGTTTTGTGTCAGAGTATAGGCTATTGTAGGAAGTCATAGTTCTGTCAGGTAACACTCAATAATTGTGGTCAGGGTACTTGTTATATTTTAAGATGAGGACATAATACTCTAAGCCGGGGGGGGTTCCCAACCGGTGGCCCGCGGGCCAAAGTTTCCCGCCTGGCCTACAAAAATGGCCCGCAGCATCTCAATGAATTAAGAAAAATATATGTAAAAATTGACAATTTGGACATGATAGAATATTATGATTCTTTCCTATTACAAATTATTTTATTTGGACGTTAATAAATCGCATCAAACATTCTAGTTTTATTCAATTATAGCAATTTTATACACCTTCAGTTAATTAAATTTTAGTCTTGTGGCCCCCTAATGTCTTTCAACTAAGAAAAAGTGGCCATCGTGTCTTCCAACTTAGAAAAAGTGGCCCGACAGTCAAACAAGGTTGGGAACCACTGCTCTAAGCATTTTGCTCCTCTTGAACATACTGGCCAACTTTCTTCTTCTTATACTCCTTCTCCATGCATCACATGGTTAGAGACTGATCTACAGATAAAGTGCAAGGCAACTATTGCACCAAACTCGATCATTTGCCATCATTGTACCCTCCTTATTTAGTTCCCTCCACTCTGCGTGGGACACTTATTTCTGGATTGCTATCTGCATCTCTCTCTCTCTCTTTCTGCTTAAGGTCTTTTTTCTCGGTGTTATTGCGCTGAGGGCACTACTGAGTGACTATAGCTGTGAGCGGCACTTTAAAAGTTACTAACTGCAATTACATTACATTTATTAATATAGTTTTTGGACTCCACAAATTCTTTAGTTATGACATTTACGGATCTCGTGACTTAGGTGCTCAATCCATCAATGAGACATTTCCCCGCTGTCTTTAGACTTCTTTAAAATCATCATCAAATTGTGAATTCTAAATGTGCACTGAAATCGCAGTGCTTGCTTTGGAGCGTTTGTTCGTGGAGCATCTGAGAATGAGGGACATGTAATGAATTCCTGATGGAAGTGTTTTTTTCAGATGTTTGTTTCTCTTCCAGTGCTTCACTGCTGTTGTTCACGAAGATGGAGAGGATATCTTCACAATGGGATGCATCGGTAAACTGGAATTGGCTGAGCTCAACTGCCATGTTGGCTCAAAGACAATGGTTGCGATTGAATGCTGCAATAAGGCCAGCTTCTGCAACCGTGATTTGATTCCTCGGTTTGACATACCTGAACCTACTCCAGGTAATACAATGCAACCGTACTTCCTGCATCTCTTCTGTATTGACACAGAATAGACAACAAAATTCGATGGTTCGCTATTTTTCTTCTTTCCTGTTGCTATACGTGAAATGGCAATATGGCCACATTTTCAGGTATGGTAACAGGAAAGATGAAAATGGCAATATGGCCACTTTTTCAAGTATGGTAACGGGAAAGATGAAAATGGCAGTATGGCCACTTTTTCAAGTATTGTAACGGGGAAGATGAAAATGGCAGTATGGCCACTTTTTCAAGTATGGTAATGGGAAAGATGAAAATGGCAATATGGCCACTTTTTCAAGTATGGTAACAGGAAAGATGAAAATGGCAGTATGGCCACTTTTTCAAGTATTGTAACGGGGAAGATGAAAATGGCAGTATGGCCACTTTTTCAAGTATAGTTACAGGAAAGATGAAAATATCAGTATGGCCACTTTTTCAAGTATGGTAACAGGAAAGATGAAAATGGCAGTATGGCCGCAACTCCGCCGCTGGGTGCTGTCTAGCCAGTGCCAGTCCAAAGCCTGGATAAAGGAGGAGGGTGATGTTGATGGCTTTTGTTGCCACACAGTGTTGTTAAACTTCAGCTACAGTTTGGGCCCCACATCTCTTGGCAATATAATTTATTTAGTAAGAGAGCTACTCTGCCAGACATGTTGTGTAAATTTGGCTGCATTTGGTATAAGTTCGAATTGGCGAATAAGAAAGTGATAATTTTCGTCTGTTCTGTAACTTCTGTTTGGTGATTACACACATTTATTTGATCTTGCTGTTTAAGTAACTCAACAATTTATACACCTGAGCATTTTTTCTTGTGTAATGTATGTTTGTGTGTATATGTCGGTGTGCATTGCTGTAATTCAAGACTTCAAGAGACAGATTTAGGAGCTTATAATTGGTTTATTCGTTTCAAGACTTATCATCTTGGTTGGCCCTTGCTCTTCACCATTAATTGTGACTCTGATTTTGTTCTCTTTCCTTTGAAGAACGCTCCAGATGTTGCGTTTTGGGTGTTGACAGTCATGTAATAAAATAAAATATATTTTGTTTTTTAAATGTAGGCTTATGATGTGTTGGATGATCTTGGAAATTGAACATAAGAGAACATCTATTGCTTATAATGTATTGCCTGCCTTGCATGATAAGCATTACTGCGTAGCGATGTATCTATGGCTTTCCATACCATTTAAAGATCATTTGCTGATACCTTTTTTAAAGGAAAGTTTTGTAATCATCACAGGTGAAGTGGAGTATTCAGGCTTCCATCAGATACGTCTGGATCCAAAAGTTACAGTAAAGAAAAACTTTATGGACTGCATGCTTTATGGCTAATTTCTGACTTTGCCTTTCATGGGAAATCTGCAGAGTTTCCGCATTGCTTTGTGATAGCGCAAGTCTTTTGTCTTGCTCAGTTTTAAGTTTACTAGCAACTACAGTTTGTGTCTTATTACTCGTTGTAATTAACATCTGTAGTAGTTAGTCTAATCAGCAGGTTTCTTGTTATTCATTATTCTGTGTGATTTGCATTACCAACGCTACATAACATAATCCTGAAAGATGGTATCATTGGCAAGAACTATATACATGTACATGTAGGTAGTTATTATTTGTAGTACTGCTGTGTTTACAGGGGTTGTCTTGCTGGTTCTGTGTTCTTCTCTCAGATCATGAAATGCAGAAGTTTCTCTACAGTCTGATTGGTCTGATTCTCGTCCTCATAATCGCTGTCCTCGTTCTGTGGCGCTTCATCCACACGCGACACAAACAAAAGATGGTCGTGCTGTCCGTCAAGGAGCGAATGCTGTCACAGGGATCGGGCGAACTCAACGTTTCACAACTTGGGGACACTACCCTTCAGGTTAATGATTACTACCACCCAAGATCCCACTGCCAACAACCACATTATGTTTGTTTTGCTTGTTTGTATGTGCACTTGTTATAGCGCCCCTTCAAGCTCTCTACTCAGAGGCGCTCCCGACTGCAGAGCGGACACTGCTTCGGAGTTTCATGCCGAAGCGCTGAGCAATTGCGAGTGAAGGACTTGCCCAAAGTCCCTATGCGGCGACTAGGGGTGGATTCGAACCTCGAACCTTCCAGCTTCAAGGCAGCGACGCCACCATTACACCACCGTGCCCCACATTAATGCCATTGCAACCATCACCATCATGATCAGACTACCATCACATGCGTCACCACCACCCAGCAATTCCAACAACACCATCAGAATGCCACCAGCACCGACAGGACCATCAAAAATGGCACCACCACCAATGCCATTTCACCTTTGCCACCTTACTAACATTACCGTCATATCTATCACCACTAACAGTAACACCACCACCAATTCGATTGCCTTGCCATTTTCACCACCACGACTGCACTATACCATCACGTCCATCCCCACCACCAGAGCAACCCTTCTACCACCACCAGTACGGCCATCATCTCAACAATCATTCCTCCAATGCCACCACCAATATATGCCTACTTATGCTGCTGCTTTTGCTCATGGTTTCCGTCATAGCAATTTTACACATTGACCTTTCGACCTGACCTACTTTGCTCTGGTATATATCAGACTGGGTTGGTGATCTGCCTAAGGTTTCCTTGAGCGCAGAATTTGATCTGTTATCCTTAAACTGTCATGCACTGATGTTCAAACGCTCAAACATTGACCACGACGACCATTTTGTTCAGCTATGCATTACTCTTACTTTGACCCATCATTGCCAGCCATGACCAACAATTTCCACCATTGCCCTGTGCTGATTCAGCTTCATCATCCCCCCCTCTTTTTGACCCTGGCACCAAAACTGACCCAACCACTGAACTCTTGCAAATCCTTAAATTGATAGAGCACTGGTGAATAAGTGAATAGGCTGTTCTCCTTGAAGCAGATCTAGTGTATTGCCTAGATGCTTCATTAGAAGATTTACAGTTCACATTTACATACATTGTGTGGGCTGAGAATCATAAGGCTCTATGTCAACTGTATTATATAATGGACAATTGGACATACAGCCTTATAATTCTCAACCATCAACTGACCAGTGATGCTGGTGAATAAGACATTCTCACTGATGGAGATTCAATGTATTGCCAAGATGTTGCAGAAGATTTACATTCACATAAATTACATACATACATTACATCATGGCTGGGCTGGTAGCGCCTCTGAGTAGTTTCTTGAAGGGGCGCTATATAAATGCTCTGAATGAATGAATGAATGACTGAATGCTCTGAATGAATGAATGAATACATTCACTGACTTTGACTTTGACTATATCCACTATATTATTATAATAATATACATACTATATATATTATAATAATATAATACTATATATATTATAATAATATACATACTATATATATTATAATAATATAATACTATATATTTTATAATATTATAAATAGAGCCCAATAACTCTCAGCCCTCAATCGAATGATTTCCAGTCAATTCACTTCTGCACTTCATAACGTTCCTCCATCAACTTCTGCCGCAAACTTCCCAAATAGATTCGGAGCGTAATTGATTCGACCACGACGATGGTCGATTTGGATGCATGAGCGATTCTCACCTGGCGCCGTGTTGCGACGACGATGCCAGATGGCATTTGCGCCAGATCATCGCATCTCCTCCCTTGCAGGATCAGAAAGGACCGAGGGACATGGATGAGAGGAGGAGGAGGATGAGAGGAGGGGAGGGGGTCTCTCGAGGGAGGCTCAGCATCTGGAGGTCGATGATGAATCGTCCAATTAGGTTCAGAGCCCCGCCGACTGATTAATATCGAGTGCGGAGAAGAGCGGTGCTGCGCTGAAAGCGAAATGAATTGCCGACTATGTCAAATATTTGACTTCTTATGGTTTTCCATTGTGAACCGTAGCAGATGAGCAGCCTATGATGAGCGGCGAACGAACATTTATACAGACGCGTGAATGATGATGTCTGTATCTGTGTGTGTTCACGTTCTTTGGCTATAGTGTTTTATACAATGCAATACAATACACCTGAAGTTTGATGATCCCTCCCCGAGCCCGTGGTGCATACTCTGCTAACCTCGTGATGTCATTAAATAAGTAAAGTAAGTAAGTATATACTTTATTGAACTGCCTGCAAACGCACTGCGGGAACAATGGACAGAAAAATACATATTATATATCAGTTACGTATGGAAACATTGTCTAACTCAATGTGATGTGCAGTTTTTCGTTCATTCGTTTTACTGATCCCAACTACTAAGCATGTTATAGTTTACTTCAATTGAATAACCGGTATAAGTGTACCTGGTGGTAATCTTTGTGTTGTACTGTTGCTATTATAATCTTGAGGGTGCAAAAGTCTCACCCAAAAGGAATTGTCCTGCTAAGTGGGGGGGGTCTAAAATACAAGAATCATATTGACAATACCTAATAATAATAATAATAATTATGATTACGACAATTTATATGGCACAGTAACATAGCCTAATAATAATAATAATAATTATGATTACGACAATTTATATGGCACAGTAACATAGCCATGTTGTTACAAGGGTGCCCTACAAAGCAGCTAACAATGCGGGATAAGCCCTAAATACCTAGTAATAAGGATGTATATGTGTATACATGTATACTGTGGGATAAAGTCCTACATACCCATAGTAATAAGAAATAAACTATAGTGGCAATAATTTGGGAATCTAGCAAATTACAGTCTTGGGTTACTTTCCCATCACCTCAAGTCAGATAAATAAGACAAGAAAATCAAAAGAGCAACTTAACTGGTTCAATATTACCTGACGTTTTGTGTTATGTGTGCACAGAATTGAACTTTGAATTCAAGAGCAAGTTTGCTACAGAACAATGCTTTTGTGCAATTTCTTTCACACAATAGTTTGACTGAATTATTCACCTTTTACTTGCCACCTAAATCAGATTGAGATGACCAGTGATGCGTAAACATAACAAATATTACGTCCAGTTTGAGAGTACAAATCATGCAGCAAACTGGACAAAAATTCATCCAACGTAATGATTTTTGCAAATTTGATGACAAATGACAATTTAAGGTATAACAGACACTTTTACTTAAAACTTGATGAATATGGAGGATGCAACAGACCACACTTTTGCATAAGAGCCAATGAAAATGAAATATGTAACAGACATATTTTGCTTAAAACTTTATAAAAAAAAAGAAATTATTACAGACACTTTCTGATCACTAGAATGATCAGCGCTAATATTCCGGTCATTTCTGTAGTGTTTGTTAATACCAACATTATATTTTAAGCATAGACAGAGTGATTTAAGGGTAAGGGATGGATCTCATAGCTTTTGCATCATATTAAACTGGAGTCAGTCTACCACAAAGAAAGTTTCTTATCCAGTGGTTATCCAGAATAAGAAAAACCTCTTGTGGAGTTCCTACCTTCACAATGTCATGTGATTGACGCGACTTTCCTGTGCTTATGTTTGCCATCCAGCGGAAGATCTTCAGCCACAAAACATTGCTTCTGACTGATGTTGTTGATGTTTGCATCTAATATATAGGCAATTACCTTAGAATAGTTACCATGGGTTACCTGAGAGTGTTTACCATGTACCCCAAGAGCAGTGACTCTGCAGGGAAGGCCAGGCACCACAAACACTCGACCCAACCCTTGCTCCTCGGTTACCTCACTCCCCTCTAAAAATAAAGGCCACTTCAGTATACTTAATATGATTAGTGGCAGTGGAGTTCGTTGGCTTGTCAAGTGGAAGGCAAGAAACAAATTATCTGAGTCACGAAATGAAATGTAAAAGTCTTTTTAAGTTAGCTAATAGTTTATTATAGAATTTTCTGGTTGATGGTATACTCGGATCAGCTACAATCTTGGCTTATTTGTAATCTTATCAGCCAGAATCTTGATCAGGTAATGAATTAGAGTGCTTTGAGTGTGGGTTTGATCTGGGTTCTTTAAATATTTACAAAAGTAGTCAATTTGGTCAACTGATGCACGATAAGAAGAAATTCTGAAAGTATAAAACGGTAAATCTATAAAAGGAGCTTTTAGGGGTTTGAAAACGGGAAGTCATTAGCCCTCCACTTTGCTGAATATGCTTACCAAAGTTTGTCATAAACTGAGAATTTCTGTACCTCCCCTTTCCTGTGGAAGGAGCCTTGCCACCCAGTCGACTGTAAGAGAGAAGTGGTTGTGCTTTTCGACCAGATGTTTAGCCTGGTTTCAATCGAGAAAGAGATCTATATATCATATATATATATAGCCTATATATATATAATCATGCGCACGTGTCTTGCATAAGCTTTGAGGCAAAAAGCAGCACACGTCATTGTATCGCATGGAAACAACGTATCAGAAGCAACCACATGAAACATCGCTTCTCGAGTGAATGGTTTGCAGTACGTAGGCGCCACGAAGCCCACTTACCCGCAGCTGCTTTGCATCATTTTGCCGCCAGTTGCCTGCAACACATGGTCCTCTCGGTCTATCATAGAATCGACTGACGTGGGCCGGCAGATAAAGCTAACCTCCATCACGACAGATATGATGGCAGATGTCTGAGCTTTTTTTAAAACTGCTGCACAGATGAAAGATATGACAGGCAGTGGAGCCGCGTTGTCCCTAAGATGGTAGTTTATTGTTATTTTCTGTTCGCGATAGCTTGAGAGCTGCTGCTGCTGCTGCTGCTGCTGCTGCTGCTGCTGCTGCTGCTTGTGAGAGGCTGCATCAGTTGGATGGCAATAAGTATTGAAACTAATTGAAAGATGATCAGATTAGGCTTTAAAATTATTGTATGCATTTCAACCAGGGGCCTTTTATGAACAATGGACAGTTACGTTCGCACAATACAATATTGAGATGTGTGCAGTGCCAATATTGTAATGTTCATAATATTGGTTTCAGTGTGCAAATCTCTCAATTGATGTTTGCTTCTAAGTAAAATTCTTCTTCTTTTCATTCTCTGCCCTGCCCTTAGGCAGGTTCGAATGTTTGACGTCTCCATTCTTCTCTGTTCTGTGCTTTCCTTTTCAGCTTCTGATAATTGTCTTTCATCATCCAGTCCAATAGTCTTTGTCTTAAAATTTTGGCACCAAAATTGTAATCTGGTTATGTGTCTTCTTCTCCATTTCTCCTTCAGGTTTTCTACCTCCCCCTCCATCTTCCCCGGTTGGTTGGAATGTCCGTTGTTGCCGCTCTATCCTCTGTTGTGCCTTCTTGAGTTTTTTTTATTCGTCCTCCGTCGTCCAGTCTAGCATCATCCGACTTGATCTTCCTCTTGTTCTTTTTCACTCCATTTTTCTTTCGATCACCATTCCTAGCAGAGAATCTCCTCTCAGCATCCATTTCCTTTGTCTTACTCTTATCGTTATGAGTATGAGCAGTTAATATGCTATTGGTTAAAATATTATTCATGTAGCGAGGAATACTTCTATAGCCACTGTGACTCTGACCATTAGGTGAGTGGGGTTGGTAATCCTTTTCCTTCTGTGTGGGTCTTATCTGTGTAGATGTGGTTTAACAGAGAATAGGTAGAGCTGTGATTTATGTATTTAGTTGTGATTACTTGCACAGTCTCTTCTATTGCAGTCATTTATTGCAGTCGTCTCTCAACACGTTAACAACGCGATGCACTGGTTTTCCAATCGCTTTTAGTACATGCTCGTCGTTAAACTGATATATGAAGTCTACAAGACATTGAACTTCCATAGCTTCTAGGAAGTCCGGTTGTAAACCACGACCTCGACCTTTCCATCATCCACCTGGATGATGGAATGATGGAACGTGTGGAAAGGGCGTTAATAATGGCAAAGTTCTTGGTGGGAGGAAAAGGTTGAAAATTCACTTCCTCATTGTGGGAAGTGCTGTTAAGTTCTGAAAGTCATGATAGATGTAATTTAGAATGCATTTTACTCGCTTTTGTGTCTGTATATAGGAAAAACTAAAAACTCTCAACAAATTCACATCTATATGTGTGTCTTATGCATTTGTGAGTCTGCTTCTGTATTGGGAGTTTGCTAGTTTATTTTGTTGTAAGTGCTATTTAAGTGTAATACGTTAGGCTGTATTTTTGCGTTGAATATAGCACTTCATGGGTTGTGTATTTAATGTAAGCTAATTTTAAGTTGTAAAATAGTTAAGGTATCGCTATGTTATAATTCAATTTCTGAAGGTCCTAGGCTGCTCTTCTGCTGAACTCTCCCAATATTAACCCTACCAGGTTTTAAAAGAGAACAGGTTGAACGATAAATGAGATATTAGTGCAGGAAATCTGATCTTGACAGGCCTAATAACATCCATGCTCATACGTTCGATAAATTATAAAAGTCGTGCTTCCGATTTGCACGCATCACTCCACACATCTTTATTAGAAATGAATGCAAGGTCTTGCTCTCCTCTTCCATCTATCACTTGGAAATCATAGACTTTGTGAAGTTTGTGTTTTCCAGGAAGAGTTGTGTGCTCTGCAAAATTTATGTTGCTCCACAGGTGTTAAAAGGTGTCATGTGAATTTCGTGTACTACTTTCAGGGCTTATACGATCAGTCATGCACGAGCGGCAGCGGTGCAGGAATTCCACTTCTTGCTCAGCGGACCGTATCTCGGTCGATACAGCTCGTCGAAATAATCGGTGAGTTGGCAGACATAAAATTGTCAACTTCTGCAATTTTCACTTAAAAAGATGACTGCGGGTTTTAGGGGTGGATCCAGGGGTCAATCCGGCCATGACCCCTCCCCCCCCATTTAAAAGTGCTTGGGACGCGGCCCCCATTTGGTTTCAACAAGCCATTAAATCAATGCAGCGGGAGAGAAAAGCATGACACTAGAGAGGCCATTACTCAGACCAGGATGACTGATGACTAAAAAAGGTCATCAACGGCTAAAACGGTATGTTTTTCTTGAAAATTGGACGAATGACTAAAAAATGGTCATCAGATTTTTCGTCGACCAAGACGAAATTTTCCCCTGTCCCAAGACCGAAAATTTTGGCCCCCTCCTTCGAAAATTTCTGTATCCGCCCTTGTCAGGTTTACATGTTGCTAATTCATTCATTTATTATGGAGATTTATATAGCGCCTCTTCAAGGTTACCAAGGAGTGCTCCCGACCCAGCTTTTCTGAAACAGACGGTTTAAGGCTGCGATAAACTACATCTGAGCAAACCCAAGGCATAAGGAGCTTAGATGGTTAAAGCCCATTCCATGCCATGATTTCAATAGCAGAGAAAGCTAATTATCTGCTTGTTGTGGTTTTTATAAATCTATTCGTTTGTTGATGGCATTTGCATAAGTTGTCATGTCGTAGCGTTGAGAAGACTACGTTTGTGCAGCGAAACAAAGATATTTTAGTTCGAGGACAATGCCTTGAAAACTTCAGCTGGCAGAAAATCATAGTTGATCAACTATGTACCACTACTTATACATTTATTAGTCTTTTACATACTTTCTTTTATTTACTGTGCAGTACTTCTAAATTGTCATATTTAACCCTTTCATGACTAAAAGAAGTCGCTTAAATATAGACATAATTTGCTATGGGAGAAACTCTTTAATAATGAATCTCTGTATGTATACTTTTACATCGCATTTCACCTTGTGACTTGAGATTTCAGTTCAATGCCCAGCATTTGTTAAAAGATGCTAGCATCTAAACTTGTGCATTTTGAAATAGGTCTGGTGATGAATTTCTTCTGTCTTATCAGGTAAAGGACGGTACGGTCAGGTGTGGCGGGGTATATATCAGGGCGAGAACGTGGCCGTCAAGATCTTCTGCTCACACGCCGAACTCGTCTGGTGTCGCGAATGCGAGATCTACAACACGGTCCTACTTCGCCACGAAAACATTCTCGCGTTCATCGCGGCCGACACGATCTCCCGCATTAACTCCTGCACGCAGCTGTGGCTCATAACGCACTACCACGAGAACGGGTCGCTCTACGACTATCTGAACCGACACGTTCTCACGAAGGAGGACATGGTTGAACTGTTGGTATCCGCCGCGGCCGGCCTCGTCCATCTCCATACGGAGATTATCGGAACGCAAGGAAAACCGGCGATTGCCCACCGTGACATTAAGAGCAAGAACATCCTTGTCATGACCAATAAGCAGTGCTGTATTGCTGATCTAGGCTTGGCGATCTTGCTCTCTCCGCAGACGAAGAGCGCCGACGGTGGTACGAACTACAGGATTGGAACGAAGCGGTATATGGCGCCGGAGGTGTTGAGCGAGACGATTAATCCGCAGGTGTTTGAGTCGTTCAGGCAGGCTGATGTCTATTCGTTTGGACTGGTCATGTGGGAAACATCTAGAAGATGCCAGATTGGTGGTAGGCTTTCTGTGGATTGTTTTTTTCTGATGCAATGTGAAACTTGCTTACTTCATTTGCTATTTTGCACTCATTTAATTTTATTGATTCATTTTTGAGATTTATATAGCATCCTGTCAAGACCATGCACTCTGAAGGGCCTGCTTAGAAGAGCAGAGAGAGCGACGGCGCAAGAGGCTGATGTTGCGTTACATTAATTGTGCAAATATGTACATTTTGTACCTTTCACTTATTTATTTACTAGAAGCCTTTGTATAGCACCCCTTCAATTCTTTCTACTCAGAAGCACTACTCAGAAGCACTCCCGATCCAACTCCAGCTTCATCTCTGACCAGATTGCATTAAGGTTGGTGTTAGAATAAAACCATTTTCAAATGTGTTCTTTCTGTTGTGACAGAAAGTTGAATCGAGACTTCTGAGTTCATTGTCCAACACACTGACCACTGAACTCATTTCCATCTTCCTCTTCCACCCTAACCACACCTCCCCCCCCCATCTAGTGGGAATCATTTTCCTATCAAGCCACTTTTGAGCATCACTGCCTGGTTTCCTTGAAGTGGTGCTTTATAAATGTCAGAGTGTAATTACGTTCACAATGTACAATATTGTACTTGTAAAGTTTGAAGTGAATACATGCTACCACTGAAGATATTGATCTTTTTCTGTTTAAATTTTCTGACGACATTTTTTTAGTCTTCAGATAATTTTCTGAAGATTTTTCGGCTAATTTTGTTGATTTTATTACTTTTATTTCTTGTGTAACGCCATCTTCTGCTGTTTCCACCTGTTTGTTTATAATTTATTTCTGAATTTTTTTTGGCTCTTTGTGTGGTATGTATAAATTGTATAAATTATGCTGTATACTCACATATGCCCTCGTTTACGTAACTCGTACCATATCCGAAAACAAATTTAGGTCAGTACACGCTACATACCCGCGTATGCCCTGGCGTACAGCCCTGACAATGCATACCCACATACTGTTATCTAGGACATCATCTACCAAAGAACTTTGCTAAGGAACAAAGCTGTTGCACTGCAACAGATTCCTTTGGTGCTTTCATAAATCTAATCCGATATAAAATGGCCTAATATTCAGTAGGGGCGTAGTGGGATGCGTCGTTGCCTTGAAACCGGAAGGTTTGAGGTTCAAATCCACCCTAAGTCGCCGCGTAGGGACCTTGGGCAAGTCCTTCACTCGCAATTGCTCAGCGCTTCGGCGTGAAACTCCGATGCAGTGTCCGCTCTGCAGTCGGGAGCGCCTCTGAGTAGAGTGCTTGAAGGGGCGCTATAACAAGTGCACATACAAACAAATGATAGTCTGTGTTGTCTGTTGTCGCAAAGGTTTGGCTGAGGATTACCAGCTTCCGTACTTCGACTGCGTGTCAAGCGATCCGGGCTTTGATGAAATGAAACGAGTCGTATGTGCGTCTCAACTCCGGCCTTCCATTCCAAATCGATGGTCAGGGGACCTGGTGGGTAAATTGCAGTAAATAAGCATAGAAATGGTGGTAAATAGGGGTGAATTGTGGTAAATGAGCATAGAAGTTGTGGGACCTGGTGGGTAATCGTGATCGTAATCTCGAGACTTCTATGGCAGTCCGGAGAGTCAGGCAGGCAATTGTGGGCAGGCAAAAGTGGGTAAATTGTAGTAAATAAGCATAGAAATTGTGGTAAATAGGGGTGAATTGCAGCAAACACTGGTTAATTGTTGTAAATAGTGGTGAATGGAAGAGATGTCGTGTGAATTGTGGTAAATAAAGATAAATTGTCGCAAATGGTGGTATGTGAGGGTAAATTTGGTTAAATTGTTATAAATAGCGGTGAATTATGTTAAGGCTGGGTAAATTATGGTAAGTAACGGTAAGTTGTGGTAAATAGGGACCAATTGCTGTAAATTGTTGTAAATCGTGGGAATGTCGGTAAATTGGGGTAAGTTACGGTAAATTGTGGTACATGGGTGTACATTGAGGTGCATATGGGTTAATTATTGTAAATGGTAAATTGAGTTAAATTGGGGTGAGTTTAGTAAATTGGGGTAAATATGAGTAAACTAGGAAATTGTACAAGTTGGGGGTAAATGAGGTAAATTGTGTTAAATTGTGGTGTATATAATGGTAAATTATGGTAAGCTCTGGTTAATATGGGTGATTTAGGGTATACTGTGATAAATAGGGCAAATTGTTCTAAATTGTAATAGATAGTAGGGTAATTTAGGGTAAATTTCGTGTATATGTAATGGTTAAATTGGAGAAAATTGTATTTTAAAAGTTTTGGTAAATATTGATTATGTCTGGTAAATAATAGTTATAGATTCTGCTAAATTGTGGCAAATATGAGTAAATTGTGGAAAGTATTGGTGAATTGTGGCATAATTTTGCTAAATAGGGGTAAATTGCATAAAATATTCAAAATGTCAATTTATGTGCTAATTCAACCAGCAAGCAAAATTTCAGAATTGAATTAGATTGTGTGTAGTTGACTTCAGCTAGTCTCTCAGAATATGCACTACAGTTTACAGACACGTTAACTGACAACTACACAGTGTCAGCTGTACACATTGTGTAAGAAAACACACTTGTAGGCCCTGGTATTACATGTACATAGTATAATTTGTATTTGATGACCCTAACTTGTTGTTGATAATATTCTAATATTTTGATGTTTCCAGACTCTGCAGGCAATTTGTCGTCTGATGAAGGAGTGTTGGTATGCAAATCCGTGTGCTCGTCTGACGATGTTGCGAGTGAAGAAGTCGCTGAATAAGATATCGAAAGAGATACAGCAGCAGAAGATGATGTAGAGCCGTTGCACGAGAGAAAGATGCCAAAATGTTGCCTCAAGATTGTTACGGATACCACTGATGAGCGCAAACGAAGATATCGACAGCTCATGTGTTGCAAGAGATTTTTTCCACATAGCCGTCTGTTTTGAACTGATGGGAGAAGTTCCCGTGTTTCTTCATCTGCTCATTTGCCAGAGAATTTTCCACGGTGTCTTCGTGTAGCTACTCACTCTTCAGATTCGTTTTAGTTGAGCATATCAGATGTGGAGTAGGTTATCAGCTGCCTCACAAGTGTTTTTTGTACTGTATCTCTTTTGGTTATCAGTCGCCTCTCTAAGCAGCATTAGTGAGAGAGGTCTGACGAATCAAAAACTAGAGATCATGTTGCAGAATAATTAGCTTTACAAACAGTTTCAAGTTGCTTGGGAAAATCTGTCAATGAAAGTTGAATGCTTAAAGTGTCGTTAGCGAGATTTTGACAGAATGAACCAGGTACTATAGACTGCATTGTTACAGGAATAGAGTACCGGTAGGTCAAGCCTCAACCCATGTGAACAAAAATTGGACCAAAATCCAACATCAGGAGGGATGCCAAGGTTAATCTGTCGACTAAATAACAAGCTTCAACCGTGTACTGACCATGAACAAGGATCTGAATTAAAATCTACCGCTACTACTACGCTAGCAAACGAAGATTACCACTGAGGCAGAACTGACTAAGACTGAACTGAAACCTAACGTCAAGAGCATACTGAGTTTCAATTGATGTCTATTAGCATAAAGTAGCAAGAGCATCTCTGATTCACTTTGCTCTTTTGAGCAGTGCTATATACATGTAAGTAATTACAATTGCAAGTGTTTGTAAGGTGAAATTTATTGGAGTTTAGTTTATCCTTGCCAACGAGTGCCAACTGAGTGGCACTTGCATAAATGTTTTATTGCAATGTACGATTGCAATTGCAAATACATGAAGAAAGTGTAAAATAGTGGAATGATCTAAATTTAACCCTTCATGATGGTTTTTGAGTTTTTTTTATTGTGTATTTGATGTAATTGAGCATTTATGTAGACCCTTCAGAAGATCTACTCAGATGTGCTAGCCTTTATGATGCTACATGAAGGATTGTGTGTATATTATAACAATGCACAGTTAGCTGAAAGAGTCACCAATGTACGCTCAATTCAAAACTTGTATAAATTTAATATTGTATAATGAATGGATTTATATTGACAATCATGCAATATTATATTTCTAAATGTAGGACTGAGAATATTGTGAATGGATTTAAATCTTGATTGTCGTCTCATCAGTTGTGTGGGTGTTGGAGACCTCAGCACTGTAATTAATGACACTGAATGTTCTCAGTTCATTAGCAATTCAATGATTTTAAAATGTCACACTAAAATGTTGTTCTTGCAAAGGGTAGCTGATACAGTGATGCGTTAGAACAACATTTATTTTCTCCAACGCTGTTAAAAAAACATTCAATAGCGGCTTGAGTGCTTCCACCTTATAAGTAAACACCTCCTTCAACTGTGGGCTTAATGTTGAATGTATGTGTGTAAGAGATCCTATGCAGGTGATCATTAGTAGGTCCTAATGTTCAGATAAGGTCACAAGGACCATGTTTGTCTGTGAAAATGAACAGCACTGCTTTGCGCTACGCGATGACATTATTTTGCAGTGGCCTGCAGATACTGGTAGTCTTAGCAGTTCGTGATAGCTGCCAAGCTTGCAGTAGCATTCATAGATGGAAGTCACATACGAGTAGTGTAGTCCTAATGGTTTGTAGCGATATGCATTTCCAGTTGAAAGAACTGATGAGTGTTTTCTGCCGAACGTTAAGTTTTTCCGTATGCAAACACTTCTAGATCCGTGTTATGTTTTGCCTTTTATTCTCAAGCAGGTGCTTTCTGTGATATTTAAGAACGGTTAGGATTATAGCGTTCCTTTGTTGTGGGACTCTCAACGCTGTACTGTATTTACTCTTGATGGACCTATTTAACAGATTTACATTTACGGGGCCAGTTATGTAGGCCCTACATACATGTACGTGCTGATTGTGCTTCCAAATAAGCTCTGCTGTGGAAAGTTTTGCAGATTTTGTCTCGTGTCCTACGTTCACGGCTTTCTATGATCGTTGTGATTTTGTAGCTTCATGGTCTGTCTGTAGTTCTATGTGAAGTTTATCGGACTCTGCATTTGTGCCAGTGTTAGGCTATGCATTATTCAAGAGCTGTAAATGGACTATTTCTGTAACACAGACTGCAATCACGACATACAATACAATGTTGTATTAAAACCAAAGCTGCGCCAAACATTTATTTTGTATTTCGGTTGTCTACTAACTACTTATTTGTTTATTTATCGCATTTGCTACACTGCCCCTTCAAGCTTACCACCCAGAGGCGCTCTCGACTACAGCGCGGACACTGCTTCGGAGTTTCCCGCCGAAGCGCATGAGCAATTGCGAGTAAAGGACTTCAAGGTCCCTACATGGCGGCTTGAGGTGAATTCGAACCTGGAACCCTATGGCTCCAAGGCACCGAACCCACCACTACACCACCACCGTGCCAGGCGCACCTCATGGCCTATATGGAGACAGAGCATGCAATTTGCGTGTGTGCAGTCCCACATGCTTCAAAACCATCACTGGCCGACCATTTAACCAAATTCAAATTGTGTGTGCGCGCGTTTTGCACGCAGGAGACTCCGAGTTCCATTCTACTTATATTTATATAGGCCTACGGACTTGTCGTTATACTGATTGCTTTGCTTTTCCAAATTTTCTCCATTGCTTTCAAGGGGAACAGCAGTGTTGAAAGCAATGGAGAAATGGTACATCACTGCTGAAAGTTGCAGGGTATAATAGGCTAAAGGGTGCTGTATTCGGCATTCGTATCCAACTCCGCCACTGGTTGTTCTCTGCTAGTGCCAGTCCCAAGCCTGTTGAAAGGAGGAGGGCGACACTAATCATCTTTGATATGGCATTGTCGTTAAACATAGCAAGAGAGAGCATTCGGTCATTGTGGTGGTGGTGGTGGTGGTGGTGGTGGTGGTGGTGGTGGTGGTGGTGGTGGTGGTGGTGGTGGTGGTGGTGGTGGTGGTGGTGGTGATGACGATGATGATGATTATGACGACGATGATGATGATGATTATGATGATTATGATGATTATGATGATTATGACGACGATGACGACGATGACGACGATGATGATGATGATTCAGCATTTCGTGTTAACTCTGCCACTGCTCGTACTTTGGCAGTGCCAGTCCCAGACCTGGAGAGAGGAGGAGGGTGACACTAATCATCGTTGATATGAAAGTGTCGTTAAACAACAGCAAACCTACCCCCAGCCTAGCCTAGCTGACCTAGCCTAGCCTAACCTGATCCTCGGTGGCCGAGTGGGTTGGTAGCCCCATGGGCGGAGACCTAGGGGGGACAGGGGGAGACGGTCCCCCCAATGAAAGTGTTGGGGGGACGGCCCATGCATTTGTCCCCCCCAATGTTTGAGCGTCAAGACTTTTTTGGCGGCGAAAATAGAAAATTTCGTCGAGATTTTGGCCGGATGACTAAAAAAAAAAAAGGTCAACTTTTTTGGCGGCGAAAATAGAAAATTTCGTCGAGATTTTGGCCGGATGACTAAAAAAAAAAAAGTCATCAACTTTTTTGGCGGCGAAAATAACTTTTTTTCCCGAGATATCGCCGGTCGTCAGAAATTTTTCTGAAAATCTCGCGTCTTTCCGTCCCCCCCAATTCTCGGCCCAGGTCTCCGCCTATGGGTAGCCCGCTCGCCGCGCCGGCGGCCCGGGTTCGATTCCCGGTCGGTCAGAGATTAATTTCTCGGATCTTTACTGCGGGTGGCTCGGTCGCAATATAAACGTGGAGTAGCCTAGCGGTGGTGAAGGATCTCACCCGCAGGGTCGAAGCCATAACACAGCCGCTATATAAATTTGCGATTACATTTACATTTAGCCTAACCTAGCCTAGCCTAACCTAGCCTAACCTAGCCTAGCGTGTTAACAAGCGATTCCTTGGTGGAGTTCCTGAATGTCCCCCGGCGATCTTTGTGCATGTCTCTATTGCATCTTGCTATAGCATAGGCCCCTATAGGACCTATAGGCCTACATATTATATTATGCTCTATGGCGGCTGTAATTGTTTAAAACTTTATCTGATTGCGGCCTTTGTACTCGATCGAGGTTAGGTAAACAACGCATAAGATGGAGTGGATGCTCTGCAGATCGTGCGTCAGACAAAGTTAGGTTAACCTACAAGCTAGGCCTAGGCTATATGTTAATCTAGTTTGATAGCTAGTCCTACTGGAGGAATAATCGGGTAGCAAACAGTGAACGTGAAGAATGGAAAGCCTACGAAACAAAACGGTGATTGTTACCGGTAAGAATGATTGACCAGATGTTGATCGTATTATCATGTAGGATTGTAGGCCATATGCAGAGTGCTACATGTAGGCCTATATGGGTTGCCTTGGCGGAACATTGGCTGCAGTCTATCATTTGGAACAGTTGAATTTGTTAGGCCTACTCTCGTAGCCTGCAGATCGTTACTAGTACTGAGTATCATATTCTAGTGCTTATGTTGCTGATGGCATATACCTGTTGATTGCCTATAGGCCTAATTGAAATGTAGGCTATAGGCCAAATGTGGGTAAAAAACACAGGCCTACCGGTCGGCCTATAGGCCCATATATACTGTATATTATCTCGTTTCTTCAAGAAAATTAGCCTCTTTAGCGTGGAATCAAGATTTTCTATAGGTTACTCTCGTCTATATCGTCTACATAGCCGATTTTTTAAAAAATATTCGTTTATTCAAATTCAATCTGACACACCGCAGAACGATTACAGGTAGGCCTACAAGGTTATACGAAATACGGCAAGCTTCGCACGACGGCTATAACAGGTTCGGTAACTTAACACGTGGCCTAAGTGTTGGAACGCTCCTGATCGGCCAAGCCAGGAGTGGGAGGGGCTAACTTATTTTTCGACAGACCCGAGTCAAACAACACAACAGAAAGCGCCACTGGCAGCTAACAGAAAATTCAAATAAATTTTTGCCCTGAGCGAGGCTTGAACCCGGGTCGCGATAATGACTCTCAGTTTATCGGCCAACGCTCTCTCCACTGAGCTACGGACCCCTAATTCGATGGAATTACTTTTGAGATATTTTGCAGCAGGGTAGGCCTATTATATTATGTGAGCCCATGAGCATATGCCATATTATGTGTGCTTAATTAGTTTGCTTCGTTGCTGTCGACAGAGGCCGACACTGGCGTTGGTCTGGCAGTTGCGGAGATTCTGCTGCGACGCGGATCAAACGTCGTCTTGACCGGAAGAGTGACGGAGGGAATCGATTTCATCGCACGTACATACGGATCTGAGGTTTGAATACTTTCACATTAACCCCTAAATAGACCTATACTCTGACTTACAGAGGGGAGGACATGGGTTAGGGGCATGGTTTAAAGTGGGTGAGAAGTTGAGAACGCGTGGGAACGACGTTCCCACTGCTCTCAAAGTTCATTGCTTGCGTTCCCACTGCTATAACTCCCACTCTTCTATGACGTTCCCACTGCTCCTCCATGGAACGCTGGATACACGTATGCAGGCCTACATTATAATAAAACTCTTCTATGACGTTCCCACTGCTCACTCATTCAGCGTTCCCACTGCTTACTCAAACCACTTTAACCACTGATTAATTAGGGGACCTATAGACCTAGGTCCTACCTGCGAGCGGCTGTAAGCTAGCTACAGTGCGTGAAAATTGAAAATTGAATGGTCACTAAGATATTTCGGAGCTTTACATTGATTGGCCTACATTGACATACAATGTCTAAACCAGGGGCAAAGAGGGAGCTCGGCGACCTGATTATATTGTCCCTTAATCTGCATCGATCTTCTCATCGACCTCTCCGTTCTGGCTGACTTGTTTGTTCCATGAGCTAGGAGCCTAGGACCACTATTGTTCAAACTGCCCCCCCCTCTGGACCCCGCCTCGTACGCCTATGTTTACCATCATTGGGCGCTCCTTATGGAATTATCTTCCCTCCACTGGCACTCTGCATGGGACTCTACTTTCAGGATCACTACCTATAGGCTACATATTCTATCTCTCTTCTTAAAACCTATTTTTCTTTCTAGGGGTTATCGCACTTGGAGGGCTACTGAATGGCCTCGGCTGTGAGCGGCGCTATAGAGATTGCTAATTAGGCCTACATTACATTAATTACATTAAATGATTCGGACCCTGTTAGCAGTGGCGGCTCCAGACACTTTTTTAGCCAGGGCATAGCCAGGGCAGTCATAGGACATTTGAGTAACCAGAGCAGAATCGCGAGCGCGGCAGTACGAGCGTAAACATACCGGTAGGCCTATAATCCGGGTTTACTCATAAATTTTGAGGTGAGTACTCGCTACGGTCGAAAAACGACTTTTTCGGTCTTTAAAAACACTCAGCTAACGAAATTTTGACAATTATTGTTTTTAGTAATCGCCGGACTATCGCACTTAGCCTAATCAACGCTGGATAGGTCAAGCGCTAGGCTGTACATGTTAGGCAACTTAGGCTACATATTTGTAGGTTAGCCCTTAGAGTTGAAATTCATACGAATAGGCCTACTTGCAAACCAGAATGCATTGGCTTAGGCCTATGTGTGATAATTATGTTCGTTGGTCATTGCAGAATGTCTTGACAATTCCTTTGGAAGCCAGCGATCTTGCAGTCAGTTCTAGTCACGTTGTCCAGTCGGCGATTGAAAAGTTTGGTTCTGTTGACAAACTGGTAGGCAGATTTGTCTGTTCATTCCGTCACATAAACCTGACCTATTACCTATGGCAAGGTGAACTACGTTAAAGATAGATCGAGTGGCCTATACGTTCCATGATCGTCCGTGCACAAGCTTGATACCGCTTTTCAAACGGGCGGCCGCCTATGTAGGCCTATTAAATCTTTTAGATAATTGGTACTGAGCTAGTACGGTCTGTAGCCTATAGTCCTATACTATGGGCGGAGTTTATCAGGGACTAGTGGGCTAAGCCCCCACCCCCCAAGAAGATCCAAAGTAATTTTTTCACCGTGTAAATGGTATCTTTTCTCGGGCCTAGCCCCCCCACGCGAAACTCACGAATGACTAAAAAAAGTCATCAACTTTTTTGGCCGGGAAAATATTTCTCGGCGCCGCGCTCGTTTTCTGGACCGAGTCTCAGCCCCAACAAATATAGCCCCTCCAACAACGGAAACCAAACTCCGCCGATACCCGAGTTTTTTGTGCTGAGAGCGCCTCTGAATAGTAATTCTGCGAGAGCCACTATATGTAGCCTATAGGCCTATGTAGGCTTGTTCATATATAGATACAATGTATGCGTTTGGTTTGGCTGTTCCATTTTTTTTATGAAACTCTTGAATCTTCCGACAACAAGATGGAATATCAATATTGCTTTAATTGGCGATGAAAATAAACCTTAGGCCATAATGCACGAGTGAATCCCACAGTTAACAATCCAAATGACACGATACAAGTAGATGAACTCTTTGACATCGCCATTACTGTACCAATTGAAATACATCTACTTCACGGTAGGGCGTATACAGAGTTCACTCAGTCGGCAAGAATTATTCGTAATCGATGTAGCCTATAGAGACCAATCGCTCTGACGAACAGCGTCTGCTGGTCTAATCGATTTGCACGCTGGGGCACAAGAGACGACAGGAACCATCAATTGATAAAGCAAACTTAGTAAAGAGAAAGACAATAGCAAAATCTTCGTAAAGTAAGCTTACTCACTTAATCAAACCCATAGGCCTATAGATCTACTGTAGTAGCCTAGAGTCATCATGGACAAAATAATGAAGTTCAACCCACAGCGATGCATTGCAAAGAAGCGCGACGTTGCTGTATTTCTGGGTCTCTCCTTAAGGCCTGTACGTTCGACGATGAAACTTGTAAATAAAAATAACTTCTAATTGCATTTCTCAATAATTAGCGTGGAATAATTTATGCTGTGCCAGAAGACAGGGAAGTTAATTAACGACTCAATGAGTGTTTGCATGTCGTCGGCATTCAGTCTCATTTCTATGAAGTTGACCTGAAGGTAAATCGATATAATGGCCTTTAATTAATAATTATTACTGCTAATTAGTTCATTTTCCACGAGTTTTCAGCATTCATGTAGGCCTAGGTGGCCTATTATATTATTGATTTTAACGAACGAATACCAAAGTCATCTGTCGGAAACTAACATCCTAGGCCCTATAGTATAATGCCCTATAGTATAATTCACATTCACAATTATTATTATTATTGGCGAAACTGCAGTATCGGGGACCGTGTGTGTCAGTTAGGGTCAGACCAGGCGTCGTGAGGGTACTACAGTTTCGCCTTATTATTATTTTTATATTATTATTATATAGATTATTGTTATGTAGGTTATATATTTTCTCTTCTCTTCTTTAGGTCTGCTAGCTGCCTCTCGGCAGGTCCAGTGGCGGCGCTAGGGGGGGGGGGCTGGGGGGGGCTGGGGGGGGGGGCTGGGGGGGCTAAGCCCCCCCCTACAAGAGGCTCAGCCCCCCCTAAAAAATGACCATCTGAATTATTTTACATTGAAATATCCACGATTTTGGTCGACGAAAAAAAAAAGGTCGTCAGAAATTTTGGCGGCGAACATAGAAAATTTTCATAAGATTTTGGTCAATGACTAAAAAAAAAAGGTCGTCAGAAATTTTGGCGGCAAATGGAAAATAATTTGGCCGCGGGCTTCAGCCCTTCCAAAACTGAAATCCTGGCGCCGGCACTGGGCAGGTCCAGATGCCCAACGACGCCACTCTTCTCGGTGTTGTGCCTTTTCTTTAAGTTTCCCATATCCGTCCTCCATCATCCAGTCCAAGAACTTATCCCTAGGTCTTCCTCTTCCCCTCTTCCCCTCCATTTTGCCCTCCACTATGTCTCTTTGCAAGGAGTTGCCTCTCAGTATATGTCCCATCCAGTTCTTCTGCCTTGTTCTAATTGTATGCATCAAGGATCTTTATATATTTCCTATCATCCCCCAAAAAGCCATTGACACAATCGTGCAGTTGGTTAGATAATTATATCGCTACAGGGAGCGGAAAGAGGATAAAAGAAACAAACAGAGAGGACATTATAGAGTCAGAGAAAAGTTTTCGACTTTCTTATTGTTTCACGAAAGATCCGAAGCATTAGGCCTATCTCTCGTATGATATTCCTTGGCTCTGACTACGCTATTGCCTCATAATTAGGCCTATCATCTATTGTTTTCTATAATGACCTAGCCTACACCTAAAACGTTTTGCCTATTGTTCACTCAAACACGAATGCAGACCCCATGAATGAATGCTAAATTACGTCATGTGGCGTATAACAATTGCTGGATGGACGTTGTCCTAAGGGTCTGCATTGTCATCCCGTCTCCACATACTATTAATTAATATTGCGGTGCTTTCCAATGAATCTGTGTGCCAAAAATCAGCTAATTAGACCACAATGATTACGCTCGTTACCTAGCGGCAAGTTCACCTCATTGTCCTGTGCACTATATAATTATGCACTAAATGACCGCTCACTGTCATAGAAACAAACTGAATTGGATAAACTTGTTTCGGATATAAGTCGCGTCGACGATAAGTCGCGGACAGTCGAACTTCAAGCATCAGATGTGTTTCGCGGTTCGGAATTATACCTCCTCTGACTTAGAGCGATTAATAACTTACCATCGACGCGAACTGTTTGCATCATTTGAAGCTTCAAGCGTCAATATCGCTAATGGTTGCGAAAGCTTTGCGGGCACGTCGGTCGATTCAATATATTGCATTTAATATAGATTTATAGAGAACACTTCAAACACTTTTACGGTCTACATAATATATTTCTTTTTTCAAGAAAACTAAGTTGATATATACCGAAACTTGTTAGTAGCCTATGCACGATGAAAGAAATGAGGAGTTTGGAATAATCTAACTGTTTCTGGAAAATTCTAGGCAATAGGCCTAAAACAGAATTTTTTGGTGAGCCATGCAAGGCAGCACCACAGTCACTTTCCGAGTTTGACAAAGAGTGCAGTTTGGGCTAGCACATCTTGCTTTTATCCGACTCTCAGGCAGATTAATTAAGCCTGGTTATCTTAGGCCTATAACGATTCTTACAACTAACATAACGTGGGATTGAACACTGACTCCCATCTCGATCGAGATTCGAGACTATACACAGGCACAGAAGTCGGGAAACGAAGTCCAGAATAATAATTGTCCTAAAGTTCTCCGGAGACAAAAATATGTCCACTGAAGAGGCAGCAGCTCAACGGTCTGAAGGATGGGAATCGAGTGATGATGGTCTTAACTCATCGGAGGCTGAGTCCTTGCTGAGCTCACCCGAAGTCAATGAAAGTTTTCAACCTGGCGGTGATGCGGTCAACGCACAATCGACCAACACACATGTAGTGCTGATAATCAGATACTTCGTTGTAGCCGCGGGAGTGATCGGGTTCGTCATGAACGGGTTCGTGCTGAGAGCTGTCTTATCGAAGAAGCTGAGGAAAAACACGTCGCACACGTTTCTCATCAATCAGGTCGTCATGGACACACTGTCGAGCTTCTTGTTGATCGTCGTCTACGCTTTCAAGATTGCAGCTGTGAATTATTACTACGAAGGACCGAGTGGTTATGCGGTGTGCATACTCTTCTACAGCGATGTCCTGGTTTTCACGGTTCAAGTGGGATCCATTGCCAGTCTTGTCTTGATTGCGACCGAGAGGTATTTCAAGATCGTCTTTCCAGTTCTGCACAAGCGATTCTACAGAGACTGGATGACCGTCGTGGCCATTACCTTCGCCTGGATAAACGGTATACTGATGAACATTGCCATACTATTTACCAGCGGTGTTGCTGAAGGTAATTGCCTCACTTTTTATTTCTTTCCAACGCACGTAGCAGGAGCTGTATTTATACTGTTTCTCGTTACGTGGCAATTCATCATCCCACTTCTACTCTTCGTGTGGTTCTACGGCAGCATTCTGTTTGTGATTCGCAAGAGAAATCGAGTTAGTCAGGGCAACTCCGGCAGCGAAGACAGCAGCGGCAGACGGAGTCAGATGAGCATTGTTATCACGATGTTCACAGTGTCTTTGTCTTTTGTCGTGGCATGGTTCCCGAATCAGCTTTATTGCATATTGAATACGACGCACATTGTCCCCGACAGCAGCACTGTGTACAACGCTACAATGTTCTTCATATTCCTCAATACATGCGCCAATCCACTGATCTATGCTTCGAAACACGAGCTGGTAAGAAAGAACATCAGAAGAATGTTCTTCAAGAACCGTTTGAAAGAGAACGCCACGGGCACAACTCAACTCGTGTCAACCGTGGGTCCGTGACCAAATTCTAGAGGACTATAAGTTTACTAAAGTCGGAAGCAGACTCTCGTTTCACTATTATTAGAGTTTCACTGGAGTTATGGTTATGTGCGTTAGAATATCTTGCGGCTGTGCTTTCTTCGTTTTCGGACTGCGATATGGAAGTGTTGTAGTAGGATTTTGTGCTTAGAATCTTACAGTAGTGCGATAGAATGTCTTCTTCTAAGTTCTAAGACAGAGAAGTTTCATTTTCTGATAAGTCTCAATTTCTTGCAATGCGACAACGTAGGTAGTTATAGGCCTACACTGCGTGCAGTAGCCAAACAGTCATAATTAGGCCTAATTAAGTCACTTTAACATTGTAGCGGCTGACATCCATTAATTAATTATAGGCCGAGGAACTGAGAAGCAGACGAGTCACTAATGTAGGCCTACTCTGGATAATTATGGCCCTTTCACAGTTTATTCGAGCATTCGGTTTTTGGCGTCAGTATATATAACCGTTTGTTGCAAGAGTGTTCAGTTTGATAATTATTAGTTTATTTCATTGAAATATAATTATAATTCGCGCAGTTTGTTTATTTATTGTCATATGCGTGTTTAGCATGTAACCGGTTGCGGTCTGTCAACCGGATTGTTTCAATAAAGAAAACATGGTCGGAGTTTGGTTTCCGTTCTTGAAGGGGCTAAAGCCTTAATCTGGGGGGGGGCTAAGCCCGGGAAAAGAAAGATACAATTTACACGTTAAAAAAATGAATCTGGGTCTTCTTGGGGGGGGCTTAGCTCCTCCTAGCCTCTGATAAACTCCGCCCATGAAAGAAAATAATTTTAGTAGGCCTAGTATATTGAGAAGCATAATAGGTTGACCAGTAGTTTGACCCAAATATAGCCTCAGTGCCGGCGCTAGCACCCCCCGTACCCCCCGGCCGGGGAGGAGCCCGAGTTTGAAGGGGGCCCCCAAATTTAGCTGGTCATTATGTCTATTTGTGACTGTACAGATCCGGTCTGGTGCATGCCCCAACTAACCATACGGCACTGCCATAGCAGATCTAATGCAAATATCATACTGATTTTGGGCGTAAGTATAAAACCATTAGAGTTTGAAAGGGGTCCCCAAATTTAGCTGGTCATTATGGCCTATATGTGACTGTACAGATCCGGTCTGGTGCATGCCTCAACTAACCACATGGCACTGCCATAGCAGACCTAATGCAAATATCGTACCGATTATGGGCGTAAGTATAAAGCTATTTAAACTAACTCAGGCACTTTCTCAAACACAATGTTTATAAATTGTAACTGATTCTAATTGCTAATTGGATGAGGCCTTCAAATAAAACATGCGTGAGGCCCAAACATTAAAGCCTTAGCCTGTGTTGGGTCCCAGATGTCCTTAATTGGTATGTGTCTGATCTCAAGTTTGCAAGGGGCCTCAAATGTAGCTGGTAATTATACCTTTCATGACTGTTCATTCCTGAAATCACGCACTAAATTATGTTTTAACGCAAATCATACAAAATAATATTACGCAAACTAATAGAGCATTGTCATTCAACCAAAGAGGAGACTTTGGGGGTGTGGACAGGAGCACGGCCCCACAATTTATGGTTGGGACGGAATCCTTGTATCCCCAATATTTCAGAAATATTTCATAAGTATCATCCACTGCTCATCAATAATGATCAATTTTGTTAAGATGACAGCCTTTAAATGCTACCATTACAGTTGGCAAATCGGACAAATTTAAACAATGGAGAGGGGACACTCTGAAATCCTAAACCACGACTAACAGCAATGAAAAATGAGCAATTTTTTTAAAGATGACAAGTTAAAATTCTACCGTTACAGCATGGAAATTCCCAAAAATTTAACAATTGGGATACATTTATTGAAGTCTTTCAGCATTTATATTGTTGTGAGTAGTGTTCCCTAAGTTAAAGGTCCCTACTTGGTTCAACTCACATAAAATAGCTCGTGTCTAGTTCAAAGGTATAATTTAACATAAAGAACGAACATGATACAGTTACCACACTGCAGTCCAGAGGGAAGTCGACGACGGCGCGGCATTCAGCGGCGAACGGACGAACAACATCTTGACACAGCAACAGGCTGGCGAAGAACGAACTTAACTAACGACACCAAGGCGAGGTGTATGAACGAAAGCTTAACTAACGAACTCTGACAAGAAGGCTGCCATGCAGGCACCCCGCAGCCGAGAACATCAGAGCCCAACCATAGCTTAACTAACATCGTCAGAGAGACAAGAGAGAGACGCCCCCTGAAGTCAGACCTTATATAGAACAAGTCTGTCACCAGGTGTCGCCCCGAAGTCAAGTGACCGTGACTATAGCCCATCCCATGACCAGAACCAGTCGGAGAGAGTCGTGGAACCTCACATACCCCTGAACGACCACGAAAGGCAGAAACCAGAAGGGTTTCTGACTTAACTAACATGCACACGAAAGAAGGTTACACGACTCAAAGAAAAGAATCGCATAACTAATCAGAAATTATGACACGTACAAATACATGACAAGAACACAATCAGTTAAACTATACAAGCGAAACGTTCAAGTACATGTACGTTCCCCCTAAAACATTCTACTCAAGATTTCGAGAAAAAAACATTTCGAAACAAAAATCAAAAATGAAGTTTCCATAAATATTTCACATGGTTTATGAAACTCGAAAAGTCATTACAATTTTTTCACATCAATCGCCAAAAGAAAATCTGCACACAAGATCAATAAACGAAAACGATCGAAGCGCTTGAAGCCGCATGTTCCAAGAACACATTCTCGAAACAATCGAAGACGCAAGTTCCAACAACTCTTTCGCAAAATTTCTTTTCAGTGACTGACAGAAACTGAAGAACCGAGGCACACAGCCAAACCACAGTGTGAGCCGACACACCATAGCGAACATCGAAGACGCCGACTCGCAAAGAGCCAAGAGCGAAGACACTGTCTCGCTCGACAGAAGGGACGCAAGCGACAAGCCATCGCACTTGTCACTCGCGAAGGAAACGCGCGAAGTCGTCCCAGAAACCGTCAAAGCCAAGATGGTGGTCACCATCCATTGACCCACGAAGGCGCTCACGTTCCTTCTCCGAAGCCTCGCCCAGTCGTAGCGCAGACTCCCGCCATTGAAGACCAACGATTCCATGCCGTCAATCTGCAAAGAACCGCTCTCACAAGACAAAACAAAAGAATTAGCGTCATGGCAATTCAAATCCACTTCTGGCAACGAAACAACACCAGCAAACAACTCATTGCTCTCAGGCACAACAGACCAAACCGCATCTGCAAAATCTTCATGCAAAGAAGATACACACACACCCACAGACAAACTCACAGAGTCAAGAGTCTGAAACAAATCACCCGAGAAACAGCACATGACCTCATCCACTGAAAATTCCATCAAGTCGACCGACTGAAAAATAACTCTCGAAGCAGTCAAGTAAACGCAACACAACTGACACTCAGATAAATCTGACGAAGCATCATGATCATTCAGATAAACATCCCAAGAATTAGTCACAGTATTTCTCACTGCACTAACCAGAAACATGTGAAAACGGACAATGTCATCCAAAAACAAATGCCCCATTCCTGCAGAATTCCCATCCTTATCAACATGAACAATCACATCAGTCAACACAAGTTCATTCGACCCATGTTTACAAACGAAACAATGCGTAGCCAAGACACACTTGTTCACCTTAGTCATTCGACCACAGAACTCAACATTCATTGACAACAGTGCAACCGTAGACACCGTACAACACCAACCCATAATCCATCTGTTCTCGTAGACAACAGTCGTTATCATAGACTGCACAACCATATTCTCACTTGCACAATCATGCAACAAGACAACAGACAACGACGTGTCACACACCACAGTTGTCCCACTCAATTGCAGCACCAAAGATTCATTCACGCTACCATGCGACGAATCAACCACCGAAACCGGCGAATGCACAACACCATTCATGCCTGAATCAAACTCCACAGTCTCTGCAAAATCACCAAGTGAATCCGAATTCTCTTTCGCTTGAGAAAAATTCATCCAATCAAATTTACTGCGCACAAACAATTTCGCACCATCCTCATCATCCAAGTCACTATGCCAACATGCAATCACGTTACTAACAAAGTCATTCATCCTCAAAAGGCCTATTTCCGCCAACAATCGGTCAGACACATGACGTGTAAGCCAACTTCGATTATCTTCACGCTCATGCAAAACATTCAAACAAGTCTGATGCAAGCTTTGAACAGACAATGTCCTACACCACATGAACTTTAAACCGTGTGACACAAAGTCAAAGACAGAATAACTTCCATCTTCATCAGCCTCAAACGTATGCACAAAATCCAGCACATCATCAAACATTATGTTCACCTCCTGCGTACACTCATCACATACATTCAACAACACGTTAGCCTCTGTCTGGCATCTAACATCACCAAAAGAATCATGCAAAGCACTTAAGCTACCATGCTCATCCAACCGTGTACTCATACCTAAGTCCACTACAGACACACCCTCCAACGAAATGCCTAAGTCAACAAACTCCTTCGACGCATCAGAAGCACAAACCAAATCATGCACAAACTCAACATCATTCACAGTGTCATTCAACGAACCCAATACAGAATCATTCTGCACGTCGTTGTCCTCAAATAAATAACACTCGTACACATCGTACACAAAAGCATCGTCGTACACGTGCATCTGTTCCTTTGGCTGCGTATCGCCACTGACATGATGTAGGTCAGCTCGAAACACACCTTCGGACTGAATACTTAAATTCTTATCGACCATGCAAACAGAATTACTCCGATAAACTGACACGCCTTCCTTAACATTTTCCGACGAACTGAACCCAAAAGAAACCTGCTTATTCTCAGAGGCCAATTTCTCCTTTAAAGTCTTCCACGGAGACATTCTCAATTTCACAAAGAAAGAGAAACACAAAAATTTGGTTGCCACGCCCCCAAAATTCTAAACTTTCAAAATTCTCTCAACTTTCAAGAAAAACTCCTCGAAAAACTCTCGAAAAACTCACAACTCACAACATTCCAGAAAAAACTTCCGAAAAAAACTCCTCAGAGTGCGACGCCAAAACTTCAACCGCAAAACTGTCAACCGAATACCGTATAAATGAGCACACACGCCCCTCAAAACTCGAAATTCAAAAATGCAAAACGGAATAAATACCGCATACGAGAGGAAACACATCTCTCAAAATTCTCAAAATTCAAAAGCGCAAAACGGAATGAATACCGCATACGAGAGGAAACACATCTCTCAAAATTCAAAATTCAAAAATGCAAAACGGAATGAATACCGCCTACGAGAGCAACCACGCCCCTCAAAATTCTCAAAACTCTCAAAAACTCCTCCAAAATGACGAGCCATTGACCTATCTTCACGGCCAACCAAAATTAACCACTGTCAAACGGAATGTCTACCGTATAATAGAGCTGACACGCCCCTTAAAAATTCACAAAATTTCACGAAAAACGCCTACCGACGCAAAATTCTGAATAACGTGAAAAAAATATATCCCGCGGGCCCCCATATGTTGTGAGTAGTGTTCCCTAAGTTAAAGGTCCCTACTTGGTTCAACTCACATAAAATAGCTCGTGTCTAGTTCAAAGGTATAATTTAACATAAAGAACGAACATGATACAGTTACCACACTGCAGTCCAGAGGGAAGTCGACGACGGCGCGGCATTCAGCGGCGAACGGACGAACAACATCTTGACACAGCAACAGGCTGGCGAAGAACGAACTTAACTAACGACACCAAGGCGAGGTGTATGAACGAAAGCTTAACTAACGAACTCTGACAAGAAGGCTGCCATGCAGGCACCCCGCAGCCGAGAACATCAGAGCCCAACCATAGCTTAACTAACATCGTCAGAGAGACAAGAGAGAGACGCCCCCTGAAGTCAGACCTTATATAGAACAAGTCTGTCACCAGGTGTCGCCCCGAAGTCAAGTGACCGTGACTATAGCCCATCCCATGACCAGAACCAGTCGGAGAGAGTCGTGGAACCTCACAATATTATGAAAATTTTTGCTGAGATGACAGCTTAAGGTATGGGGGGGCCCCAAGTTTTTTTTTCGGGGGGGGCCTCAGGTACCCTAGCGCCGGCACTGTATAGCCTAAACAGACGGTTGATTGTTATGTGCATGAACGTAAAGTTGCATTACGTAGGCCTAATATGTAAAGTAAACAACAGTTGCTAGCTTCCCTTAGCTATCGAAATAAGCAGCTAGAGCAGTACGTGGTTCCCAACCTTTTTTTTTTACTGTCGTGCCACTTTTTCTAAGTCGGAGGACACGAGGGCCACCTTTCTTAGTTGAAGGACATTATAGGGGGCCACAAGGCTCAAATTTAATTAATTAAAGGCGTATAAAGTTGTTATAAGCCTAATTGAATCAAAATAGAATGCTTGATGCGATTTATTAACAGTGGCGGCGCTAGAGGGATAGGGGGGGCTAATCCCCCTACAAAAGGCAATACAGGGGCTAAGCCCCCCCCTAAAAAGCCATCCGGGTTTGTTTACATGCAAAACTTATATATTTCCACGATTTTCGACCGGATAACTATAAAAAAGGTTGTCAGAAATTTTGGCGGATGAAAATGGAAAATTTCCTCCGCGAGGATTCAGCCCCTCCCCCCAAACTGAAACCCTGGCGCCGCCACTGTTTATTAACGTCCAAATAAACTAATTTGTAATAGAAGACTTATATATTCTATCACGTCCAAATTGTCAATTTTTACATATATATTTCTTAATTCATTGAAATGTTGCAGTCCATTTTTGTAGGCCAGGTGGGCCACTTTTGGCCCGCGGGCCACGGGTTGGGAACCACTGAGCTAGAGCATAATATCATATACCAGTCCCCAGATTCGGTGCTTATTGGTCGGCATAACTTTATTAGTCACGACTCACGCACATCAGGTACATATTCTTCAGAGAATATGAGCATCAAACCCTAATTGACCTAAAAACGCCTTAATTTTCTCGGTTTCGGCATATGAAACGTTTGCGCCTTAATTTTCTTGGTCTCGGCATATGAAGTGAATTAAGGCGCCTTGGTTTTCTCGGTCGCTGTGTATGAAGCGAAAACGCCTTAATTTTCTCGGCCTCGGCATATGAAACGAAGGCGCCTTAGTTTTCTCGGTCTCGGTGCATGAAGCAAAAGCGCCTTAATATTCTCGGACTCGGTATATGAAGCGAAAGCGCCTTAATTTTCTCGGCCTCGGCATATTCATTCATTTATTCATTAGGTGCATTTATATAGCACCTCTTCTAGGGGTTACTCAGAGGCGCTCTCAACCTCAGCGAGGTCACATAAAACTGTCTTAAGATCAGAGAGGAAAGTCTGAGACTGATTTTTACAAAGAGAGCGGAGGGTCAGAGGAAGACCATTCCAGGTTTAGGGTCCTACCACCGAGAAAGCACGGTTCTGCATAGTGGAAGTTCGAGCAAAAGGGGCTAAGAGCAGACTTTGTTCAGTCGAACGAAGGGAGCGGAAATGGTGAGAACTAAGAGTAGGGCTACAGAGCTCACAAAGGTAGGCAGAAGCAAGGCCTTGCATGCATGCAGTGCTAGACTAGATCTCGAGTAGATATATCCTATAAGCCTATACTCAATTCGCTGCTTGAGTGGAAGCATAGGCGAAACCACCCTATGGGACCCACGGGACGCGTCCCCCCAACTTTTGAGTGGTCGCCTAGCTTTATTATTATGGTCCCCCAACTTTTAGGATGTGATTCATTGTGGTCCCCCCCAACTTTTAGGACGCGATTGCGCCTATGAGTGGAAGCCAGTGGAGAACGTCACGTCATATGAAGTGAAAGCGCCTTAATTTTCTCGGTCTCGGCATAAGTAACGAAAGCGTCGATCGGCATATGAAGCGTTAACGCTCTCATTTTCTCTGTCTATAGGCATTCGACGCGATTCCTAGCAGAGGAAGGGGTAGACCTGGGAGTCGACCCCAATAAGTCGACCCCAGTCGACTTGGTCATCCCAAGTCGGGTCGGGTCGTTTCTGCTCACCGCAACTGACCCCAAGTCGAATTTTGTAGATAGAAGTCACTTGAAGTTGTTTTTACCTCAAGTCGACTTAAACCGACTTGAGACACTAACATAGTTAAATTTGTCACTTCAAACCAATGATTGTGACAACATTTAAGCAGCTTTTGTTGCCTAGTGTGTTTACAAGAATGAATGATTCCTTTGCTAAACAGAAACTTAGGCTAGGCTACTGATTATTTTGCCGGTAGGCTATCGTGCAGACTGCCGTCTGCCGATCTATTCATATAATTTGTAATTTTATGCTTATACGTCACGCTTAGGCATGCGCTTAATGGTGAAACAAAATGTTACTAAAATATTAGCACGTACGTGTGCTTATCAAGCAATCAGTGAACTTCTAGTGGCCAGTGAATTCGGCGCAAAGAAAGCTGGATCTACAAGGCCTATAATAAATCGATAGTTTGGCGCTACTTTGGTACGCTGCATCCGGAGTTGTCTGCAGAAGGAAAAACTATTGCAGGCCAATTGGACAATGAAAGACTTTGGTGTCCCGTCAAAAGCGCGCAAGCAAAAGCGCGCAGACAAATGCGCGCGCAAATAACACACATAGACCCAACAATTTTTTTTATTGAATCAGCATCTAAACATAGGGAAACAGAATGTGAGAAATAACGCAACATTTAATCCTAAACGCAATGAAATATAGACGAAACGTTGTTCTTAAAGTTGAAATCTAGTCTCAACATATCCTATCGTCAGTGTTCTTTAACGCAACATTTAATCCTAAACGCAATGAAATATTAGACGAAACGTTGTTCTTAAAGTTGAAATCTAGTCTCAACATATCCTATCGTCAGTGTTCTTTAACGCAACATTTAATCCTAAACGCAATGAAATATAGACGAAACGTTGTTCTTAAACTTGAAATCTAGTCTCAACATATCCTATCGTCAGTGTTCTTTAACGCAACATGTAATTCTAAACGCAATGAAATAGTTGTTCTTAAACGCAATGTAGTAAAGACGAAACGAAGTAAATCGAATCAAGTCAAATAGTGCCTCGCTAGAAATGTTAAGAAGATATAGAGTTCAAATTCTATAAGTTTATAGGCTAATGTTGTGAGCCACCCCACGCAAAAAATTCTTTGTTGCGCGCTTTTTTTGCGCGCTCTTTTTTGCGCTCTTTTGACGGGAAAGTCCCTGTTGCGCGCTTTGCGCGCTATTGTCTGCGCGCTATTGTCTGCGCGCATTTGTCTGCGCGCTTTTGCTTGCGCGCATTTGTTACGGCGCCAAAGACTTTACTGTCAGTGAGTAGGCGCCGCCTAGTAGCTGTAGTAGCCTACTGTAGGATGATGCGCTTGCAATGCTATATGCTAAATTAAGTTGCGAAATGATGTTAGAGGCCAAATAATTATGAAAACAGAATTACAAATTAGGCTTATCATAACACGCCATTCAGTGCAACCAAAGCAGTCCGCGGTCCGCTATGTTATCTTAGACCTTGCGCTTTTTACAAATTTATCAAATATTAATATTAGTAATAATAATAATAATGAGTGTAATCTGAATAATCACAGATAATGGACAAGCTAAAATTCATAGGCCTATTAATTTGCCGTCGCATTGCCTAGGTTACTAGATGGCCCAAAGCATCACAAAACTACTCAAACTGAAACACAAACAGCTTGAAATGGGCTTAACAACATTTTAACAAATTCATGCATCAATTAAGTGTTGAGGCCTCATTACTCATTTTTAGGCCTAAATTAAATTAATGCTTGCAGGAAAATTGGCTTAATTGACTTCTTGCATTATTAGCCGTACGTAGACCTAGGCTAATGGTCAGTGGCGGAGACCTGGGCGGAGAGTTGGGGAGGACGGACCGAAAAATTTCCATCTTTTGACGGAAAAAATTCTGGTCATACGCCGAAATCTCGAAAAAAATTCTGTTTCCGCCGTCAAAAAAGTTGATGACCTTTTTTTAGTCATCTGGCTAAATAATTTCTGTTTTGGCCGCCAAAAAAAGTTAACGACCTTTTTTTAGTCTTCACGCTCAATGATTGGGGGGGGGGGCAAATGCATGGGCCGTCCCCCCAACACCTCCATTGGGGGGACCGTCCACCCTGTCCCCCTAGGTCTCCGCCCCTGCTAATGGTAGGCCTACCAATGTGAGAAGTCGGCTTCAAGTCGGAAGTCGGTTGCTTTTCTGCCAAGTCGGGTCAAGTCGTTTTGACGCCGAGAAGTCGACTTCAAGTCGACCTCAAGTCACTTTAGGGTCAAGTGGGGTCAGATTGGCTGACCAAAGTCACTCCCAGGTCTAGGAAGGGGCTAGGACTCCTAGGAGTCGATTTACCCTAGGCCTACCTATCAGATTTTTTATATTGAAATGGCAGCTGTTTAAAAAGTGTTTATGCTGTCATTTTTACTAACACTAACACTGAAATAATAAAATTTCAGTGCTGAAAAAAATGAGTAGTTTAAGATTTCAATAGACGCTATCCTAATTTTAATTTGTAGATCTGCTGTGCACGACCGATGACTAAATACAGGACAGAGTCGGTGACGGTAGATCGCGTTAGGAAAGCGTGGAATGAACAGGTTCTCGGTCCTTTCCAGCTCATACAGGCATCGCTACAGCACCTCAGAAAGTCTACAGGTAGGCCTATAATAAAAAAAGAGAACTGCAACATTTTTTAATGGGCGACTATGTAATTTGAGGCCGAGCGATCAGGACCAATTGCCAATAAGTCAAAGATTTAAGCCCTACCGTACGTTGGAACGAAATTAGATAACAATATGAATAGGCCTGCTGATGCTCGTAATGATTAAGATGATATAATTAGTAAAAAATGGTTCAATATAATTATAGGCCTACTGGGGTGCATGTGGGTCAGGTAGGCCTGGTTGCAGCGTTGTTTTGGGTGCATCATCGGCGCTTTAGAAGTTACTGATTAATAACCTAATTAACAGCCTAATAATTGCAATTCAATTTAATGCAACGCTATAGTTGCTTATCTATAGACACTAGGGTATTTACAGGGTGTGCTTAAAAAAATAATGCACCCTAAAGTTATTGACAATAGGCCTATCTTGGCCGAAGTAAGAATTTTAAATCAAGTTTTACAGGCTTAAAGTTTAAGCACTGTCTCTTACATAATTTTATAGGAATTCTAAGCAGTAATTACATCTATGGACTCAGAGCATTTGTTTACATGTGTCGGCCTACAGTTTTTGTCCTATTTTTATGGTAGGTTCAGTCGTGCTCCTATCGTCCTACGAAAGCTCAAAACTGGTACGTAGGCCCTAATTCAGCCTATTTTAACATAACATTTTATTTTCCTGCACTCTGTGACAGTAGCCTACAGCCATACACTACTCAGTAATGTGATTGTTTAAATCTGAATAATCAGTAGATAAATAAAAGAAAATGTAACTATAGAGTCGTAGGCCTATATAGGCCTACAGACCTGTTAGAAGGCGAATGACAGGTCAGCACTGTCACGTATAGCAATAGAGAGGCCTCAGCTAAGCGAATGACAGGTCAACACTGTCACGTACGTAGCAATAGACACCTAATTAAGCTAAGCGAATGACAGGTCAACACTGTCACGTATAGCAATAGAGAGGCCTAAGCTTAGGCTACTCTTCCACGCCATAAGTTATTAAGCGCTACATATGTAGCCTAATGAAATTTAAGCGCCTATAATATTTTTGGCTTAAATCCTGACGCTGCAGTTGCAGAGTTCATTTGTAACTGCTATCTTAATTCTTGGTTTCTTGTCATAATTATAGGATGGTTTTCTGCAATCGTTGGCAGCCGCCAACAAAGTCACCCTTGTCAAAACCGCCGCTCAAGGTCAGACGTAGGCTATTATTATTAATAATTGTTTTCTAAGTTTCTAACTTTTCTTGGATGGGTAGCCTAGCTACGTGCGCCTTGCCGTCATAGGTGCATTCACGTCCTAAAAGTTGGGGGGGACCATAATGAATCACGTCATAAAAGTTGGGAGGGACCATAATAATAAAGTTAGGGGACCACTCAAAAGTTGGGGGACGCGTCCCGTGGGTCCCATAGGGTGGTTGCGCCTATGCTTGCCGTGTGTTGTTTTCGACTAGTACAGTAACTGCTGTTTCACATATACACTGTGTCCCAATAAATCGGGGCCCCTTTTTATAATGTGAATAAAACAGGCAAATCTTAATCGATTTTCAAAATTTCAAAACTGTTTTTATCCTGAGATAATTATCTTACACTGATTCAAATATTAAGTTTCTGGCATGAATATTGACGTCACAATTACGTCATTTGCATCATAGAATTCAAATGTCAAGTACCGCTACCAGCGCGACGCTCCGACGAACCGGTCAAATCAATATTTCTTAGAAGCTTTTTTAGACCGCTCACTGTCCATCCATTGTCCGGAAATTTTCGAATAAACTTTTTTGCGCCGTAATGTTTATTTATCCGTAAGAATTTTATTACAATTTTGTCTTCTTGGCTGAACGCCATTCTCCAAAGATTTTTGTTGACATTTGGTTTCGATATGTAAATTAATGACGTCATTATGACGTAATTTTTTAGTGAGGGCCGTTCATAAATTACCAATTTGTAGATAAATATCTCAGGATAAAAACAATTTTGAAATTTTGACAATCGATGAATATTTGCCAGTTTTATTCACATTATAAAAAGGGGCCCCGATTTATTGGGACAGTGTATATTATTCTAGATATATAGAAATAGGCTAGCTAAAATTACTTGCAGTTTTTCGTGCTGTGCAAAGCTGCCATTGTTTGGGTGGCGAGTTGCGACATAGGCCTATACTACATGAGCTCCTTTCGCTCCTAATTATACTCCCTTATTGCCTTATTCGTACTGGCTATGTCTTAGTTTCCCTGAGCAACCTCAGGATTGCGCGTGTTAGAAATGCTCCACCAACTTATGGCGTAGGCCTATACCTCTAGGCCTACTAGTTTGCCTGATCTTATCTTTGCTGCCGACAGTGTTATGGGACACGGTGGTGTAGCGGTAAGCTCGGTGCCTTAATTGTAACAAAGGGGTCGCAGTTTCGCATCTAGGCCTACCTCAAGCCACTGCGTATAGCGACCTTGGACAAGTTGCTCACCCATTATTGTCCGTGAGGAAGGCAACGGGAAACAACGTGCCTCATTCATAATTATATATCATTCCCGAGTGGTTATATAAGCCAATGGAAGTGACCTTGTGTAGAGAACTCATCATCATCATCGTCATCATCATCATCATCATCATCATCATCTTTTTTCAACGTCTTTTCCTCTGAAGCACAGCTAAAGGCCTAGCCTACATGTCCTACATCTAGTATAGCAGCTCGACCACACCCAGACTCAACCATATAGGTCAATAATAATAATCCGTTTTCCTGTGTTTTGAGTTAAGACAAATGTATCTAATAACAAATATTAAGACTATAACATTCTGAATTGTTTGACAGAACTGAAGAAGTCGAATGTACGCTTCAACACCGTCAGGTAAATGACCAATGATTAGCAATGAACTATACGAACAGCAGTAGTAGATGTAGAGACGAGCCACGCCATTAAAGTGGCCAAAGTGC
The DNA here is from genome assembly GCA_949752735.1 of Lumbricus terrestris. Taxonomy (NCBI): domain Eukaryota; kingdom Metazoa; phylum Annelida; class Clitellata; order Crassiclitellata; family Lumbricidae; genus Lumbricus; species Lumbricus terrestris. The sequence continues at coordinate 21,012,882 of OX457052.1, read as the reverse complement.
CAGGCTTGGGTCTTGGGGTGATTCACGTCACAATGGAGAAAAAATAATTTTGCTGATTGACTGACACAGTAGATAATTTTGTTCCTTTAGTCTTAGTGAACATTCCATCAAAATATTTTTGTAATCTAAGACCGTTTAGAGTTATCTCAATGCCATTAAAATCTTAGATGGATCCACATGAAGAAATCAATGCAACTGCCATTGACGAGACACTCGAATGCAACATTTCCAATTAGATCAAGCTGCAATCCTTTAAGTTGAAATGATATACATAGTTAGCATAAGTCACAGGCCATAAGTCAATAATTAATTCTTATTTTCTTGTGTTTTGCTACAAAAAACTGCTGAATTGTAATATTTATATTGAGAAGTGACATAATGGTTACAAAGTAGGAACAATATGTTACATTTTTATATGAAAGTACATGGTTCAGCAAAATGTTAACGTTAGGCTTATAGACCTACTATATAATGGTGTATAACAACCACAGGACCAGTATGAGAATTGTGGAAAATATCTGGGGATTGAGGTGTGAAAAGCTAATTTTACTAAGGGGCTCTAATAAAGACTGGGAGGGTTGAACCCTCTCAACCCCTGGCAATTCACATCCCATCCAGCACAGGGCCTGCATGAAGCTCTTCAACAGTTATCCCAAACTATTCTCAGTTTCATAAACTGTTGAAGACTGCTGTTTCCCACTTGGGTCAGGAGCACCTCCGAATAAATTTCTTGAAGAGGCGGTATATAATTTCTGATCGATTAATTAATTAGGAACAAGCAAACGCATCAAACATTTTCAAGATGCCGTAAAATCGATAATTGGACCCATGTGTAGTGTAGATTTTGTGAACCTGTAACATTTTGCACGTTCTATCTACAGCATTCTCAAACTTGCAATGTTCAGGCCATCACTAGGCCTACGTTTATATGCAGGCCTACTTTGCATGCACCCTTCCTAAAGCTCTTTGATCTGCATTCATTGCGTGTCGTTTTGTCTGACCTCGCTTACCAATTTCCTTGTTTCAGCCCCTACGGAAGTCAGCTGGAGATAGAAATGCCACCGCAAACTTGGACTGACTGGGTAACTATGGACAACATAATTATGCAATCAGATGAATTAACTAAAATTGACGATATAAACTGCAGATATAAGCATTGCTTTTAAGATAGGAAACCTGCAAGTCATCAGACAGAGGTCAATATTTATTGGACACCTTCTCACAAATACACTGAGAGCCAAAAAGAACCAGCATTTGACACCTGCAGCCAAGACTGCTGATTAACTCTGGACCCAGTAAGCAATAAATTATGAAAGAGAACAAAGATATAGCTTAATTTCAGAAAATGATTTTGAGCTGTAGGCCTACATATTTACTGCTAAATTATGCGTCGGCCTATACATACAAGCTTATCCATGGAAGACATAGGAATATTATATTATGACTCAATGCATAAGAAATTATCATTGTATATCACTTCTGGCTTAACTGACCCAGTCACCCAGCTACATGTAACATGATGTAGCATTGTAGCTACATATCGGCCAGAGCGGATCGCAGTTCTCTTCCCGAAAGAAATTGAAATCTTGTTCTAGTACAGTCCGTTCAAACTCCGCCACTGCTCGTACGTTGGCAGTGCCAGTCCCAAGGCTGAACAAAGGAGGGTGATATCTCTATTGCAAGTGTGACATCCTACGTAGGCTACCGGTATCTATAATTATTATTCTTGTGCTGGATATATAATTCTGTTTTACAGATGTATTCGAAACTGTTTGGACCTCCGCTGGGCCGAAAGGCGACACCCGAGGAAGTGGCCGAGTTGTTGGTATTCGTTGTCTCGGATGCAGTGATATCGATCTCCGGTACTAACCTGGCCATCGACAGCGGCATATCGGTCACATCGCCACCGTCCTACTCCTCCCTACTGACCATGACCGCAAGGGCAAGCTACGTCATCCTGGAATTGCAGAGCTCAGTTCTGCGCTTCTTCAAGCGAAAGTAGCACACCACTTTTGTGTGCGGAGGTCGTCCATAGAACGAATGTCCGCAAAAACCATAATTATACTCAATTTGGAATCCTCGAGCAAATGTGTTCGCATTTTGCAAACCTCTCGCTTCACGTTCATACTTCAAAGCCAATGACTACAGTGGTTGCAAATAACAGGTAATGTGTGCCCTATGCAAGCAAAGTCCTTCAATGATCTAAAGCGATACGCACTGTCTGCTGCAGTTAGGCTTAAGCTGGCTTTTGAGACATGGATAAATTTTAGCGAATTACATAAAATATTTACTGTCTATACAATGGTCACCATGATGCCTCTGAGTAGCAGTGGTGGCGCCAGGATTTCAGTTTCGGGGGGGCTGAAGCCCACGGCAAAAATTTCACATTTTCGCCGCCAAAATTTCTGACGACCTTTTTTTCCCGTCATCGACCGAAATCTCATGAAAATTTTCCATTTTCGTCGCCAAAATTTCTGACGACCTTTTTTTTTAGTTGTCAGCCGAAAATCGTGGATATTTCAATGTAAAAAATCCGGATGGCCCTTTTTTAGGGGGCTGAGCCTCTTGTAGGGGGGACTTAGCCCCCCCAGACCCCCCTAGCGCCCCCACTGCCGAGTAGTTTTTTTACTTGAAGTAGCGCTATATAAATGTCCGAATGAATTAATGAATAATGCGATGCGACGGTAAGTCTATGTTTTGTGCCTTGTAACTGGAGGGATACACGTTTAAATCTACCTCAAGCTACTGTGTGCAACCTCACAAACAATTTTCAGTGAGGAAGAGAATGGGAAACTACCTCTCACTTCAGCCTGTGGCATAGAAATCAATGAACCTACCTACAGGCAGAGACGATCAGGGTGAGAATTGCCCGGGGGGTTTCAACCCCCCAGTCTTTCTTAGAGCCCCATGTTAAAGTATGTTTTTCACATCAAAATTCCATGTGGATCATAGTCCAACCCCCCAGTTATTTTTCCACAATTCTCACACTGGAGAAATTCACCATCATCTTTATGCCGTCCAGGATGGTTCTATGTCACTGTCTTTAGCATGGCGTAACTTATTGGGTAAAATTAATGTCGTATACAATTAACTGATACAGCTAAGTGAGTATATGAGGCAAGCTGAGGAGAACCTGCTAAACTGTAGTCGTCTGTAGATGTTAAAAATAGAAAAAACAGGTTCAAGTCTACAACCAACGCTTTTTCTGTTGGCCACATTCACCACTCTAACACTACTGGTCAGATTTGAATAATACCTCAAGATTATGAAGCAGTAGGCTGACACAAAGTCAATATACAATCATGGGTGCCCATATATATATATTTCTCAGGAGGGGGCAAACAGAGTGGTTGTGATTAAATTTTTAAGCAAGAGCTTGAAAAATGCAAAGCATGAAATTAAGAACATGTGTCTTCTTCACAGATGTGTCCAAATGTAAATTTCTCAGTAAAAAGTAGTAATTTTAAAAATCGGTGTCAATTTTCCAGGTGGGGCAAGTGTCCCTCTTTCTCCCATATGTGTGGGCACCTATGTTTACAATTACAACGAGTATGACCTGCAGTCACTCATGCTCAATCGAACAGCCTCACAACAATTATTTACCCAGTATAATATGCAAAATGCACAAACTCCATTCTTATCAATTCCATCATAACGGCCATAATAAATAAGTTACTGTCAAACTAAATTTAAACATTTAAATGTTATTATTCATAGGCGTATGGGAGATTTCAGCAGTGGGGGAGGGCAAAGATTTAACTTCTGCCTGAAAAATAAATCCTGAAATCTCGTGGAAAATACAACTTTCTCCCAGGAAAAAAGTTGACGACCTTTTTTTAAAAGTCATTTTCCATTCTGCTTGCCCGAAAAACAGACTTGCCCGAAAAGCTGACAACCTTTTTAAAGTCATTTTCCGGTCTGCTTGCCCGAAAAACAGTTTTGCCCAAAATTTGGGGGCGACCCCGCCTCATACGCCTATGTTATTATTAGATGTCTTATGTTAAGATAATGATAACTAGAGAAACTAGATCTACTGCAGCAAAGAGAAGAGCAATCTCTTAAGTTAGCCCTGGGTACGAAGTGCTTGCCAGGCCTGGCATATGAGGATTCATGGGTGACCACTGACCAGTCCTCTCCCTCACCGTCTCATCTTCCCACCAACAGTCTCTGAAACCAAATCTCATTCCTGGCAAGGATTTGAACTCCGGACCTCTCAATAAACAATGCAGCACGCTAATCAATATACTATTGAGCAGCCCCTCCTGTTACAACAAAGCATCTTTATATTTCATAAACAATTCTATATGATGGAACAGAGTTAAATGCCTACCTACCATTCCGAACATTAAGTCATTACAAAAGCCTTGTCATAATGTAGTACTGAAGGCAGCTATGGCTCCTCAAGTCTGCATTATAAGTGCCAGTGTATTGTAACGCATTGTATTGATCTTTCAATTCTATTTATATAGTGCCTTTCAGAAACTAAACTAGTAGGGGCACTTCCCATGCAACTATCACTAGAAGCAGCAGTTTTAATTAACCCTAACGTGGAAATCAAAATCGTTTTCCCATGCAACCATGCTCAGGTGGCCCACAGCAAGCCTGTGTTCATGGAATTGGTTACCAGTTATGGACCCAAAATATGAGGTTATCAGCATCGGCAAAGTGTATGTTTCGTGGTAAGCTACAAACTGACCAAAATCTCAACAAAGGACTAGAGCAGGAGGTACAAATGGGAGATTAGAATGGCTCTTAGATAACAACTTCATGTGGTAGCATTGAAACAGTCGACAGTTATTACAGTCTGAGTGTTGACTGATCATAATGCCACATGATAAAACTTGAATGATCATGCAATGTCTCATATTTACAAAACAAATTACATTCATGCGAAAAAGTCTGTCGGTCCATCATCAGCGACTTCAACTAGATCTGCTTTTCTCTGCTCCTCGAATCGTTGGAATTTCCCGTGAATCTGACAAGCAAAGACATCACATTGAAGCATAACTAGAAACATAACCTCCATTTTCAAGTAATACAAGTTCTCCTAAAGATAGAATTCTAGCCTTAAAATGGTAATTTCAAGAGCTACAAAGCATAATCAAAGCACAATATACTTTGGCATAATCAGGCTACGGTTTGTGGCATGTATTTAGTGAGCACAGACCTCATGTATACTAATGCCCTTAAAGAAAAGAAACAAGATTTTCAGCAGTTTCAAATGTGGGTTAAGGCACTTTTGTAACGACATGGCTGTGTTATGGCACCACATAAACTCTTTGTTATCATTATTATTATAAGTAGTAGTAGTATTTAAAATACAAGATTAACCGCAGTTACCCAGGTGTTTTGGCAACTTTGATATCTGAGCAGTCATACGATGTTTTCTTCTCAACTTCACGCTTCAAAGACGTTACAAGCAAGGAATTTCAAAGTAAAAAATCGACTGTAAGAAGCATTGCAACAGTTTAATTCTCAACACCTGAATAAGGTTTATCAATTGTAATTTTTTATATTTATTATATCCAAACCGATCACTTACATTCCTAGCTTCAGAATGTGCAGTGTTGACAGGTTACGGCTTAAACGCGGGTCTGTCAGACATCACAGACGACATTCTACTAGCGCTTGACATGCTCGAACGTGAAGTAGACAGCCTACTGCTGGACGTTGAGGCCTTACTAAGGCGACCTGTAAAAACCAAATAACCTTTATTTAAATTTTGAACAAAACAGTAAATAAAATACCTTAAACAAAAACATTAGCCCATTTTAAGCAAAAAATAACATTTTAAGTTTTGTTTTATTGGCCATTTTGAATGGATTCATATTTCACCATTTGGCACTGAAAACTATATTCCATGTATGGAAAATTGGAAATGCAAATAGCATTATAGTTAAACATGGATTACATCTATAAGTACTACATGCATGGCTATCAAGCTACTTTAACTAGATGCGCTTTATGGTAATCTGGAAGTGTATGCTGATCAGGCCTCTCACAATTACACTTAATAATGTAACAGTGGATGAATCATACATTGCTAGTTTTACTTTTATACTATTCATGAAACATTATAAACGAATTGTTAGATCACTGGTCATGTAACCTTATCTGTGAAAACAAATGTCTATCTAAAACTGAGTAATTTTTTTACTTAATTGTTAACATATTTTAACAAGATCACCTAACATTAATATAATTTCACTGCGTTTCATTGTAATCTTAACATCACTTAACTTAATCTATGGAATCCACTAACTTCCACAGCAATGCTATCACATCATTATTTTATCATGTTTAATATCATCAGCATCTTTTATAGAAAAAAGGTGTCGGAACTCTGAAAAGAAGCCGGAACTCGAAAATGGAATTACTTATAAAACATAAGAACTCTGCCGAAAAAGTTGCCAGAACACTGTTCCGGTGCATTCCCCAGAAAAAGCACTGGTTATCATGGCATCCTAATGTTATCACAATGCCTAAAATATCAATCAATGGTCACTTCACATGAACCCTAAACAAAAAACTAAAATAGGAGAAGTAGATTGAAATCTGACAGATCAGAGTAACCAGAAGCCAATCTACAGTGACAAGCAAAATGAAACAATACTGATAGACAAACACAAATGCACGCAGATATTGCAGCAACCCTTCTTTGTAGCACAAGGTTTGAAGATTGACGTAAATTTCTACAGTGCAAAGAGGATCACAGTTGTACAAGTTCAGGACACTATTTAACTTCTCCACTTGCATTGGTACTTGGATCAACTAGATAGTTAAATTGAAATGCATTGCCAGGAGCGCTGTGTCAGAGTAATCTTTAATCATTTTGAAATTAAAATGCATCTGCATGATACATAAATTATGTTCAGCAATGTACTGGCCAGTTGTAAGAATGTGGAGCCTCATGCTACACATTTCAGAAGATTTCAATCTCTTTCTCAGGCTAGCATGGCCCATTCAAGATTCAAAAGGACCACGGTAGAGTAATGGATAACACGCTGGTGTAAAGCGAGAGGTAACGAGTTCGAGCATGTCCGCCCGTTGGGCGAACATGCTTTGTAGGCTGATTAGCACTGTGTATTGCAGGCTGTCTGTTCCGTTAGTAGTCAAGTGTGATGTTAATTAAGATTACTGCAAAACTTGTACATGTCAGTGCATTTGCAGGCGTTAAATGAAAGGAAAATAAAAAAAAGGCACCCATTCAAATGGGCAGCAGTAATAAAAGACCTTACGCAATCAATTCAATAAGCAGGATCGTGATAAACAAATGTGTACATGCATGCTATACCACACCAGACATATGTGTCACAGTCAAAAGGGTGACATTAAAGCTTACATATGCTGTTTTTAAAAAAACCTTGGTTGATAAGAAAGCTACAGAAAGTATGTAATGAAAAAACTATTCAAGACATAAATTCACCACAAACAGCCGCCAACCATATAGGGAAACCAAACATGTCTTCTAAAGTATGCTTTCTACTCAAATATTACCCAAGCCATGCACAAGGAAATCTACAGTTTAAATTCACCCAAGCGTAAGTGATTTATCAAAAGCAACACACTGTATACTGCAAATTTTTACTCACTGGCACCTACAAAACAGTTACCACAACAGCATCTTCAATTTTTAACCATCAGCAAAATTGCATGACATTGGTAAATGTTCACAAGCAGCTCACTTCATTAAGAAAGCACAAATCACGGTGGTTAAATATTTGCAAAAGTTAAGCATAAATGGCTAATCTGTATATCATGACAAAGAAGACGCAAATAAACAACAAATTAAGCATTTGTGTTCTTTTCAAAAAGCCTAACAAGTTTTTATCTTAACACAATGCTACAGTAGAATGATATAAAGTTGTCTTTTCAAAATAACATCTCAATTGGTCTTCAACTCTGCGAAAAAATAATCCATAGGAAAACAAAAGATCATCCCAGTGTATCAGCATAAATTCAGCAAAGTTCTAGAACATGCAAGATCTTGCAGGCAAAATAATCAAAACTACAATATGATGATTGGAGGAAGCAAATGTTCTAATCATGCTATTTTCAATCTGGACGCAGCAAATTTCCAGCATAATTTTCGCAAATTTTAGAGACAGAAGCACATCAATCTACAATTCAGGTAGTCAAACTCAGCATGACAACAGAAACATATTAACTCACTTCCGGTGCTTTTGTCTTGCAGGGCATTGTCCAGATATATTTCAATTTTATCGATATCGTCAATAACGAAGTAGTTTCTAGTGGCCGGTTTGATTGTTTTTGGTTTGACGCCCAAGACGGCGACGGACGGCGTACCAGACACAAGACCTTCGGGAAATAACTTGTATGCTACTTTCAAACCTATCGGAAACAAAGTACAAAATAACAATGTTAAAATATCACATGGGTTCTCTAAGTAATGCCTCCTAAGGTCAATCAACCAACCAACCAACCAATCAGTGGTTTTATTGTAGCCAACATAATGATTTTGCAAACATATTTTGACAATTTTGCCTCACATTGCCTCATGTAAAGAAGCAACTATGGTCCAGAAAACATGGTATGTACGCTTGTATCTGAAAATTTATACAGCGGCTGTTATGATCTCTCAGAGTACTGTGAACATGACCCTAAAATACAAAACTCATAAGCTGAGAAGACAACATAAAAAGGAAGAAGTTCTTACATAAACCTCTTTTCTTCCATGCAATTGTTAGACATATCAGGATGAAATGTGTAAAACTCAAATTTATTGTAAGTACACATTGAAGACTGTTTTAGGTAAAGATAAAATCTGACACCATCCATACCTCCAGATAACATGAAGAGATTATCATAGCCTCTCTGAACCAGCGTTGTAGCGGCCACTGGACCCAGTCGCTCGTCGTCATCATAGATGATTATGACTTTGCCTTCTTTGTTTCGCTACATCAAGGTCGGTTAAGGTCACGCAATACAGAAAAATGTGTGCTTTGAAGACTGTAGACACAAATTTGCACAGCGCAAACGAAGAAGAGCAGGACCTTAAGTTAGCCGTGAGGCAGCCAAGAGCATGAAGTGCCAGCGACCTCATTTTCTTATCCTCAGCATATGAGGATGGGTGGCAAGTCCTCTCCCTTGCCATCTCATCTTTCCAGGGACAGTATACGGTCAATGTACTCGTCATAGATGAGTTGGTTGACGGTGCATGTGGCGCAGAAATCGCAACTCAAATTTCAGCCCTGGTAGGGATTGGAATCCCCCAACCACCTGATTGATAGTCCAGCATGCTAACCACTACACCATCAAGCAGTCCTATAAATCAGACTCAAAACATTCAATAATGAATAACACAAATTAGCGTTGAGGAAGATAAGAACATTGTGCATTAGATAACACTACCTTTTAAACTGAATATCAACTGACAATGACGACTATAATAGTCATCAAGTGCAGTGTGAAGTGAAAAGGATACATAATTAAGCATATCTTTTGATTCATAGTTGACTGCTTTTGACAAGTTTGCCTTCGGGTAACTCGTTGCTGCAGAAGAAAACACAGAACAACTGTTCATATCAGATGATACGAAGACTGAATTTTCTTCATTATAACATATTGGTGCCAATCCAATTGAAGCAAACTCAAACAATCATTTTCAGATTTTTCTAAACTAATTCTGTCTATTGTGTAAAAATGACCAGTGGAAACCCCCAAAAATGAAAATGTCAAAAAAAATTCCTAGCTGATCCTCTGAGTGGCTGCTCTCTTGGTCTAACACATGGCCCCTGGTGCACTCACCATAAGGCTGCCAAGCATTGTATTGTATTTGTAAATTTGCAAAGCACCTCTCAGAAGCCTTTCAGTGTGAAAGACCCAGAGAAGAGAAAGTGGTTTTTTGAGGCAACAGAAAGATGAACGTGGGTACCAGTTAATACTGAAGAACATGTCTATGGAGATAGCCGATTGCAAAGTGCAAGACCAACGAAGGCAAAAGGTTGAGTTTTGGTCATTGTAGTCCCTGCTCGTGGGACCAAGGAGACAATGCCTGACAAGTGAGCATCATGGATGAAGAGAGGACGCAGAAGTCATCAGGCGGATGAGATCAGGAAGATATTTGGGCACTAAGCTAAGTGGTTCTAGGCCTGCCACAAGGCATTGTCATTGAAAACAGGAAAAGAAACCTCTTACATACACAGATATTACAAGCAGTAGAAGAAACCGAGTGACTTTGGTTACAAACATTATAATAAAAAATCAAGGGCTGGCCCAACTAACCACTCAAGATGTGACATTGGTCATAATCATCTCTGTCTCTGATGTCCAGTAGCAGGTATGGACAAAGGTCAGCTGTGAGTGGTTGTCCTTTGACTGAATGAGTTGGTCGGTTCAGGTCCAGTTCACCAATTCCCGAGGCAACACTGCACACATACAAGTTTCAACACAAGAGACCATCAGACCTTTTGCGTTATTATTGTCTAGTGAGAATTTTGCAAATCTGAAACATTTTCAAACAAATTGCTAAAGACATATAAACATCTGTGCGAAACACAGGGACAATTTTTCCATATAACAGATTTCTACAATATCCCCTAAATATCTCAAAAGACTGTGATACATGTACTGAAAGCAGGCAGAAATCATTAAGCTAAACAATGAATTTTCACAGTAAAATACTGAATAATGACTATGAAAAACATTATTCATCACAGGTGTTATCCTAATCATAAACTACCCTAAGTCTAAGCGCCTAACACCAGCTCATTTATGGGTACTCAGTCATGTCAGAGGGGTGTCCAAAGATGTCAAATGAAGATCTCTGAGTCCGGTTGCCATCAGGAGGCAAAGGATTTGCTAAAACTTCCTAAGTACTTGTATCCAATGCAAAATGACGAAACTAAATCTAAAAAGTACCTGAGTAACGTTGATCTGCTACTTTCTGGTTCTCCTTGACCACCGAAGTCACCATCCGTCAGGGCTAAAGATGGAGCTGGACTTCCGTTGCCTAGCCTTCGAATTTCCAGGTCGGCCGTGTCTGGACGGTCTGACGCTAGTGTGCTCGGGGTTGCTGACATTCAACAAAAAACAAGAATTTAACATATTCTGCTGAATTTCAGTAACTCCAATCTCAAACAATGACGTCAAAATCCCATCATCATTTATAATTATACATGATAATGACATTTTAACCAAACTTTACATCTTAGAACAACGTTAAAGACCAATGTCAACAGACATAATTTTAATAAATTTGTCTTCCGTCTACCTTCAGGACAATGCCTGTAACTATTGTCAACATTTTGTCTTAGCTAAGTTGCAGTCATCTAAAGATTTCACCTAAAGTTAGTAATTGTTTAGCAAGATGATACATACTATGCTCTCACAGATAATGCTTTATAGAATGCCTTCAGACTTACGTGGTATGTCATCATAGTCGTCTGAAAGCGTGAGACGTTGAACTTGTATTAACTGAAATGAAAACAAAGCAAAACTAGAAACACAGCTTCAGGTGTCTCTCTATGATCTCTGTAAAGACTGATAATAATTGTTCTAGATAGTCCAGAAGGAATTTTATGTGGGACTATGACAAAGCATCCATATTGAGACATCTTACTGTAAGCATACATACTGCCTCCACCAATTCATCTCAAGAAACATTCTCTTCTTATCACACAGCACATTTGCTTATTTCCGAAAAACAGCGCTTTTCAGAGATCCTTAAATGAGCCCTAGAATTTCGAGGGCAGGAGGAGCGAGGCACACCGCAGTGCGTGTCAGACCGTTTGTTCCAACAGCATTATCTTCCTGAGAACAGCCTCGCCTTCGTGCAGTTATGTGGAACAGTGTCACAGGGGGCCTCTTTGCTGCTGCATTGCATGAGCAGGGCCAAGTGTTAAATCCACTGTGTGCTTCAATGAGGCTACTCCGTATTCCATTACTTTTTGGTTCTGTGCAATTGATGAATGTTGTAAACTGTAATATTATAAGCAATAACAATAAGAAGCCAAAATAAATCAAGCACAATAGATGCTTACCAACTGAACAAAAGTGGTTGCCTTCATGCGTTTAAAAATTTCATCTTTGCCGAATTTATAATCTATAACAGAAAAGGTATCATCTGCAAATAGCACCAGTTGCAAAATGAGGAACAGTTTAAAATGTTGTTTATATAGAGAGGAAATGATAGATGACATAAGTTTGAACCTTGTGGAATGTCACAAAGTATGGGTACCAGGCTAGAAAGAACCCCAGCATGAGAATTGTTGATAACAATCTTTGAAATAGGACCTGGACCATTCCAAAACTAGCCCATGTATACCATAATGATGCAATTAAGAGTCATTCATGACTTAAACATGATTGACTGTCATAATTGTTAATTGTTTAGAGAAAATAATCAATATTTTGAAAGTCTTGGGACAAGACAAAGACATCATTTATGATGGGTAGATCACGGCCTGACGCTATAAGTTTACAGTATACCTCTGTTCTAAATGATCCAAAGTTCAGTTAGAGTAAGTCTTTTAAAACCAAAGAACACATATACATCTCTAGAAACTGAATTTAAATACTTACTCTTCTTGATCTCTTCAATTTTATTCATGTACTTAGTTAAGCTTGCCCCTGCAAACAGAAAATTGTATACTTGGCTCAGAGTGAGATGAATGAACAACAGTTAAGGAGATTTTTTTTAAATACAGAGATCTATGCCTAGCAGTCATAATAAAACAATGTGATATTGTGGGTTTCATTTTGCTGTCCACGAAAAGTTATACTTAGTTTCGGTTGCGTTTTGCAGATCTGCTTTGCAACAAATTGATACAGTACTTTCATTACATCTACAACCAATTTAAATACAAGCTTACATTTTTTATCTCGAAGTTATTATATGCCACTCTCACATTTAACCACTCATGCAGCATGAACACTCTTGAGGCAAACAACGCTTTAAATAATGCACCCTTAAGGGTGATTATTTATTCTGATCCAAATTCAGACGTGTCATACGTGACAAGTAATGACTAGTGTTGCATGAAGAACAACAATTTAGCTATGTTCAATGTTCGCGTCAACAATGTCACCTATGTATCGTAATCGTGATCTCTGAAATTCTAAAGCGCAAGGCACCAGCTTATTCACGAGCGTTGAATATTCACGTATCACATTCCTACAAGCTGACTTAGATAAACTCTAATTTTGTCAAATGCCAACACTCTATATTAAAACAGTTAAGACTTACCCGTGTCCACGGTCGGCTTGACATTTTTGTATTTGGGATTCTCTGGAATCCGTTTCTGCATCGGCTATAAAATCAACCAACACCCTTGTTACACAAAACGTGTCACACATCCAGGAACAATTTAAATTATCAAATCTTCAATATGTAAGCAATTGCAAGAGACTGTACTTACATCCATTGGCTTTTTTGCCCTGTTATTTCTGCTCACTGCCGACATTTTCGCTCGTCGTCAATGGAAATATTCGAACCTAGGCACAACTTCCGGACAAGTTCGGCGTCTACTTCATCGATATTAATAGACCTGGATTGCGCTTAGTCTATGTTCGCTGCACAAAAATGTGCGGTCGACGGACAGACAATCGAGATCTATTTTTAGATCATGCCGCCATCTTAAAGCTACAAGTGTTCAGATGTGCGCTTGATATCCTGATGTCTCGATTAAAACCTTCGGTTACAGAACATTTCCAAATTCATTGCAAACTGACCAACCTTTAGTTGTTGCTTAGTTATCATACTACGACTTGAAAAAATTATTATGTGTTGTTACCCCGTAGGCTTTTTGCAAGACTCCAAAAACAGCGACCTGGCCAGTGCGGACTTCATTTAAGAAGCTTATTATTATAGCATCGATATTTCAGCTGGTCTCTCTGGCACAATTTCTGTGGACGCTGAGTTGTCCGAATATGCATTCATTCACTCCAGAATTTATATAACGCTTCTTCGAGGGACTGCTCAGAAGTTTGTATGCACACTTGTTATAGCGCCCCTTCAAGCTCACTACTCGGAGGCGCTCCCGACTACAGCGCGGACACTGCATTGGAGTTTCACGCCAAAGCGCTGAGCAATTACGAGTGAAGGAATTGCCCAAGATCCCTACACGGCGACTTGAAGCGGATTCGAACCTGCAACCCGTGCTACCGACTCTAGCATAGTGTTATGGCTCAGTAAAAAATGTCTCGGTAAGAGCCCCAGGAAACAGACGTAGCTCCTGTGGAGCACATTCCAGACAACAGTCCACCATGGAAAAGGCTAAATTCTGCATGGTTGCAGTTTGCCTAATTATGGAAGTGGGGAACAAATCTCCGCCATGGTAGAAATTTGGTGTGGAGGCTATTTGTATGGACTGCAAGGCCAGGCCATTGTGCCTCATTGTTTCAAAGCCCTTCTAAAAACTTAGACATCAAATGTTACTGTCATGGTACTCCTAAATATAGCAAAGCATGGGCTATAGTTCTTCCTACCCCCAAAGTCCTAACCTGCGTCTCACAGTGATGGGTGAACAGCTAAGTAGAAAATTGCCTAGTGGCAAAAACAGTGGCGAAAAACTGACTGAAGTGATTCACGGGGTGGACAGGCTCACCGGAAACCCTGACAAACAGCTGGCAAACGCAAAAAGCAGGTGCTGGAAGGATACCCAAGGCCGTAGCAATAGGATGGGGGTTTAACAATAAGAGAGAGGAATGGTCACCACCTGGAAAACATACACAGAAACCTCAACATGATTATGCACCTAAATCAAAAGTGGGCTCCGAGTCAGATTATCCCTGAGGAAGTCAAAGTCCTCACCACTACTCCTCAGCAGCACCAGGGATGCACCAGAGTGTAAGGTGACAGGACGTAGATCCATGGACTTATGGGGGGAAATTAACCCGCATACCTTGCGAATCACGGTTCTTTTCCTTTGTAGGGGATATAATCTGCTGAGGAGTGCCAGGATCACCCAGGTGACTGTTTCCTATATCAGCTATCTGGTTATCAGGCATGTAGCAACACACACATTAAATCGGCTTAGCCAATAACTCGTGAATTTATTACAGGATATAATTAACATACAAAAACATTGCTTACAATTGATTAAACTGCTCTCTTTGCATGTAAAACAAAGTGCTCTTTAATTAAATCAACAAATTGCTAATTAACAATTTGAAATATTACAATGGTCACTTAAAGACACATAAATCTCAACATCAACTAAATTATGTCATTGCAATAATATTAGCATCATATTACAATATTCATTTCCTAATTCAAGGACACTCGCACAAATAAAGTAGCAGAAGCTTAGCAAAACATAAGCTTAACACACTAATTGTTCCATGAGAATTTTTTTTTACACAATTCTATAAGCAGAGATGACCAAACAATAATTATCTCTCACTGATGTTTAAACAGAACGAGCTTTGTCAGCTGTTTACGAATCATAGGTCCAGTTATTTGGACAGTTTTCTGCTTGGCCAGATGATGCATTCGGATAGTGCAATAGCAGCTGCTAATGCACTTGATTAAATTAAAAACATGGTTGTTGTCTGGTGTACTGTCAAACATGTGGTCATTCAAACAAGCAAAACAATGCAACCCAACCTCTGCCAGGACAACAGTGCAAACAGTAGGTACAAAATGCTTGGCCCGTGGTAGTTTATCGCCAAGAGCAGTATGCATTCGCATAAAACACTTCTCAGTTTCTTCACAAATCATTGTCACACTCCCCGACGGCTTAATTAACCCACCCCGATTTTTCAGCGAAATGAACTGGCTCCCAACATTTGCTACCATTTCATCCTCTGCAGTTAAAGCTAAATGACAATCTGCACACTTAATCTTCCTCTTCACCATTCTTACAACATAACCAGCAATGTATGACACTACAGCCTTCTTGTACTGAGACAGAATTGCTTTATTTGGAATGTTCACATAATCATGGTCGCTGGCTAGTGGTACACGAGGCTGTAGATCATACATGCGGGCCACTGACATGTCTAGAGTATCCTCTTGTAAACCCTGAACTGGGATGGAGTCCAATGTTACACTCAATATGGTAGTTGTGTCCTGTACTGTACAGTTTCCCAAGCCACCTTCTACATTATGACGCATCAATAATCTCTTGTATGCTGCAGTAAACTGGCGCACTGTAGGATTATTATTGGAACCGCAAGAAGATCTAACTGCACCAAAGAAAAGTTCCAAGTGGTCCTGGCTTAATTTGTATGTCAAAAGATATTTAAGAGGAGAGTTGGGTTTTCCAACCAGTTCACTGAATATTGCAACAGTTGATTCCACAGAGCAAATTAAGCCAAGAAATGGAGTTCGTCGTTTTGTCTGATACATTGGAACCCCTTTGTCATTTGTTAAACCAGCCAAATAAAGCTTTGCTTCCTCAAGGAAAGGTTTCCAAATTGCTTCATTAGAAGACCTCATTGGAGCTTTGAAACCCTTGGCCAAAGGATTGCGGGAATTAAGAATATCAAACAAATGATCAATTACACGTAAAAAGTGAACCGTAGCCTCAGACCCAATAAACTGAACAAGTTTCAAATTCTCACGACAAAAATCAATGGCATCAGCTACACTGGCACTCAGTGTTTGAGCAGCTAAATTGACCTTCATCTTCTGCCTATTCCACATCATGTGAGCAGTTTTTAACTTAGTGCCAATTCGCAAACCCTCAACCTCCTGTAATTTGTGCAGCTGCTCAATATAATTCCAGTTAATTTTACGACCATGTTGATCCTTAAGAATTCCATAACATGCAAAACAATTTCGCATCAACTTCAACATGTGACAAACATCAAGAATCACATGAACACGAAGCTGAGGATCAGAAGGGTGTATAAACCAAGACTTCATATTACAGGGGTCAAGCCTAACTCCAAGTGCTTTCATCATGGAAAAATTGCAAGAGGGACCATCACAAGTAACTGATGTGACATAAATACCAACATCATGCAACTTCAACAGACACTGATTAATTATGTTGGCTCGTTCATCACCAGTCATGCCATCAATCAAGAAGTAGCCGCATGGCACTTTCCAGTTGTCATTTAAACACACTAACATTAATACAAGGGCCTCAGTTGCAACAGGTGTTGAATCATCATCAACTGAAGAACAAACATCAACATACCCAAGGAATTTCTTACCATCCCATTCAATATGCTTCTTGATGGCCATCTCATCAAACATTAAAGCACATATGATTTCTTTTCCTTGATTATGGGCAGCCTCAACACGAACTGACAGAGCTTTTAATGCTTCCTCGGTGAAACCGGGTTGACCATTTACCCCTTGGTACCAATGACGAAGTGTGGACGGATGAGGGAGTGCAAGGTGGAAAGTACGGCGCACATAGTTGTATGCCTTCAGGGAGTAGAAGGACAGCGTCAATGCAAACGATTTCAGTTCATCAGGGTAGGATAAACGTGTCGGTCTTGAAGATTTCTGATTCATGATACGTTTCATTATTAGGCGAGATACCCCTGAGAAAGTGCTTTCAAGTAATTTCTCACAACCCGAAGAGATCATATCATTCTTCCTCAGTGCCGACACAATATCTGCGAGTGACCTGACTCTTCGCCTGAGACGTTGAACTTTCGCATTGGTGTTCTTGAGGCGTTTCTGCAAAGCAACACCACGATCCACGACAGCATCCAGTTTCCTTTTCAAAGTCTTTGGGCTCACATTTATTGAGTAAGAGTGATCCCTCTCTGTGATCGTAATTGTAGACGGCGTTGATTTGATGCGATTCTCTGTGACGGCAATTACAGTTGATGTTGACGGGATAGGATTCTCTGTGACGGCAATTACAGGTGATGTCGACGAGGTGTGCTTCTCTGTGGTGATGGTGATTGTAGACGATGCTGATGGTGTGTGTTCGACTTGCTGACATCGCTCCTTTGGGAGTTTACGAGTCTTCACAATCTAAAACAGCAAATAGCAAAACAATAAAAATACAGTTCATACCGTATACATTTTCATTTAAGACGTTTTAGGGCTGTTTGGCGTTCTGTTTTGTTTTCTGTTTGAACACTTTGGTTCATGCTTTCACTTGCTCCCGAATTGACTACTGTAATTCTCTTCTCATTGTTTGTTTGTTTTGTATGTACACTTGTTATAGCGCCCCTTCAAGCACGCTACTCAGAGGTGCTCCCGACTGCAGAGCGGACACTGCATCTGAGTTTCACGCCAAAGCACTGAGCAATTGCGAGTGAAGGGCTTGCCCAAGGTACCTACGCAGCGACTTGAGGTGGATTCGAACCTAGAACCTTCAATGCAATGACGCCACCACTACACCATCGTGCCCCATTGATCTACCCAAGGTTCGTCTTTCACCTTTACACTCGGTTCTAAATGCCGCCGCCAGGGTAATGGCACACCTTCCTCGCTACTCTCGTATTTCTACTTTCATGTTTGAGCAGCACCACTGGCTTTCTCTAACTGCGCGCATTAAATTCAAAATCCTCATCTTGGTCTCTAAAGCAAAATGGGGTCATGCAGGTGATTATATTATTACTTATTAAGGTCTGAACCATGTGAAGTGTATTCAATAATAATAATAATAATGACGACAATTTCTATGGTGCCGTAACATAGCACATGCCGTTACAAAGGTGCCTCTACAAACACAAAATATTCAGTCAAAGATACGCCTTAGAAAACATATAATTATGTCTTCAGTCGAGTTTTGAAAGCCTCAACTGAGTTGGCAGAACGTACTGTGGTAGGCAGACTGTTCCAGCAGCATTCATAACCCAGGACAATTATTCTCCATATTCCTCAAAAGCAGCATAAATGCGGAATAGCTTTACATATTAAACTGATTAATATCATTATCCTCAGTTCACCAGTTTACATAAACATTAGATGACAGATGGATATGAAACTGTTGCAAGAAAAATCACAAAATATTGAAAGATACCTTAACAAGATGATCAGGTAAGGTAAAGATGGTTGGCACAGATCCAGGACGAAGTCTGACGGTTTGTCCAGTTCGATCGAAGCAGCTTGGCTCAAAATGATCAGAGCAAACGACCGAGTTCTTTGATGGTGTAAATCTTTCTCTGTGCATATTATGCACCCATTGTTTCAGCACTTCTGGCTGTGAATATGGAAATCTGTTGACACATGTATGCAACATATTCAAAAATATCAATTCATAAATAGGCATTGTTACAAATTGCAAAAATTTATTAGACATCTACGTAATTAATTGGTTTGAGGAATTGTAAGTAAGATGAATATCAGGGCCGTGTTTAACATAGGTCCATTCGATGTGTGCACCGAATGCCCTGAGGCCCGAGCCGAGAGTTTTGTTGCTATTGGCCAAAATGTCTTATGCGAGTCTCAGTGTAACTTAGGTCTAAAGCTTTTGTAAAATAAATAAGTGTAAGAAAACATTAATTAAAAGTGCAGCTACCATAAAGACCCTATCATAAATAATAATAATAATAATATCTTTTCTTTAATTGACCGCCTGCAAAAGCACTGCGCTTTACATTTACAAGTTATGCAGTAATCTTAATTAAACTTAACTACCAACTGAACAGACAGCTTTGCAATTACACGGCGCCGATGGCAGCCTACAAAGCAAATCCGCCCAACGGGGGCTCGAACCTGCTACCTCTCGCACTCTTGGCCAGCGTAAATTTACATAGGATGATATAGATTTCGTTATGATATGCTTATTTGCACGTGGCCGTGTAGCAAGGTCGATCCGGGACGAACAACGCCAATCCGGGACGGTTGGGTTGGCAGCTCTATTTTAGGATGGCTTGGGCCGTTTTAGGAGCAATACACAAGTGCGTATTCAAGTTAATTCATTCAAATTAGTAGTCCTAGACGCAACAGTTACAAATCACGCAAACGAATTGGTAGGAGCAGAGCCGGGTAGGTTTGTTAGTTAACATGCAAAATAATGTTCCCGCTATCAATAGTTTGGCAGGGGAAGGCATGCGTCCTCGAACACAAGTCGTATTAATTTACATTTTAATAACAATCACGTTCACTAGACAATAAAATAATCAGTGAACATGTTACTCACCGATGAAACGACTGTGTTGTTCCTTTAATTTGCTGCTTACAACAATTTATAGCCGCGCAATAAGGCATTTTGATAAGTTTATCGATATCAACACACTTGTAGTTCCAAGATGGCAGGTCGCCGACCTCACTTTCGAGTTTACTAGCGCAATCCAGGTCTAAATATAGATATCGATGGTCTACTTCCGTTACGCTTGCTTGCAAGGATTCTATATTACAGGATAGGTTACTTGTGAACATTTTGTGGTCATGATTTCACTCTGAGCAATAGATGGCGATCCACTTAAAATTCCGTTTCTATCGCTAAGGATGATGTTTTGAATATCCAAAGGTATTTGCTTATTTTGCAAACATAATTAGTCGTCAATGTGTTTTCATAGATGTAACTGATTGAATGCTTTTATTTTGTAAATAAGATTTGAAATTTCCGGAAATCTTATTATCGCCCCAAAACGTGTACAATGCGGCTAAGGAAGAAGAAACCAGTCCTCTGTATAGATCGAGTCCTTGGCTTGCTTGAATCCTTGGCTTGCTTGTTAGCCTACATGATTAACGACACTGCCATGTCAAAGATGATTAGTGTTGCCCTCCTCCTTTATCTATATTCGGGACTGGCATTGGCAGAGAACAACCCGTGGCCAGTGCTGCCACTGAGATTTCAGAAATAAACCCAGATTTCTTTCCGAAAAAGCTTTTTTATCGTGTAAATTGTATCTTTTCTCAGGCTTAGCCCTAATTCCCACCAAGAAGGCGCAGACTCAGAAATTTGTTCGGGGAAAAAAGTTGTGTTCACGAACGCGAAACTTGCGAATGACTAAAAAAGGTCGTGAACTTTTTGGCCCCTCGAGTTCTATCCTCAAGATCGAGGAAGACTTCCCTCAACCTCCCTTCCCTCGTGGGGCGCGGTGGTGTAGTGGTGGCGTCGTTGCCTTGAAGCCGGAAAGTTCGAGGTCGAATTAATCCACCTCGACGCGTAGTCCTTCACTCACAATTGCTCAGCGCTTCGGCGTGAAACTCCGATGCAGTGTCTGCTCTGCATTCGGGAGCGCCTCTGAGTAGTATAGAGCTTGAAGGGGCGCTATAACAAGTGCACATACAAACCAAAACCTGCAGTGTATAGGTTCATCTGCCTCTTCCGCATTGTATCATTCAGCGATCTTTTATCTTGCGCTGGATGCAGCACCGCCTTTGCCCTCATTGATTTTGTAGGCCATCTAACTAAGCTTGGCCATTCTTCTTCACAGCGACATTTAGGCCTAAACGCCTCGAGTCTTGAATCCTGATTCTCTATTAGGCCTATGGTGTTTAAACCACGTGCGGTAGGCCTATGTTTGAAATCAGACAGATTATTATTTAGAAGAAATTGTAAATAAAAGAGTTGTATAAAAAATGGGCCTAACTATAACTAAAAAAAATGAAAGTAGGCGAGTGATGTCAGCCTGTAAGCCACGATCGTTAGATCCGGTGCTGGATTACAAATAAATCGCACCCCGCTCCGAATCTACCGACATGACTATCAGATATGTTTACCGCTTATGGTGTCGGCTGCGAAAGTATTATGTTAATCCAAATCATGCACACCTGAATTTTTTTAGAAGGTCCACCCACAAGCTATACACTCCCACCACCAATTGGTCCCACCTCAAGTAGTACTCAGCCCTACCACCGGGCATTGCCTTTGCTATTATTGCTAATAGCATCGGTCGGAACGTGTGTGACCATTTCTTCCAGGCGTACATTATAAAATATAATATGCAACTGTGAATGTAACTAACTACAGTATGAAAGAAGAAGAATTATTATGGAAAGTCACATCTCCGAGTAGAGATTTAACGACTGAGGAATCTCGGTGTCGTTTTATAGAAATTTGCGACAGCTGCAGCTATAGTAACCATGGCTTCATTCTCCGATTGGCTCCAGAAAGGAGGTATGTTACGTTTCCTAGCAACAATGGACCACATCCTGCGGAAACAAAGGCGTTGACGTCAGGAGACATTCATTTCGGTACAATGCGGTTACTATAGCAACGATGGACGTTGCGCACTTTTATTTGAATGTTGAATATTAAGCACACAAATTTTATGCAAATCAATAGGTACGTTTTGAGCCCTCTGCAACAGCACAGCAGGAACACTGGATGAGAAGGAGCAATAGTGTGAAATTACATAATATTCATAATAATCTATGCGACTGCTAAACACGATAGACATCTTCAGGGCTCTGAGGGAGAGAAAGGATGAAGTAAGAACAGAAAACAGTTATTTATAAGGCCACTTGAATCATAACTGCCTACCACTTAATATGCAGGTCTGATGCTGACTGAGTGAATCGATCGTTGATTGACAGAATGCTTATCATCTTTCTGTTCGCTCTCATGCCAAAGATTCTCTATAGCTTCTCTACCCGCTTTGAATATTCTTTAACAAGCTGATGGTACGATGCTCCTCACATCTAGTTGCATTAGGCCTAATCATTTGGCTTTTTCTTTATTGGGATCATAATGGTTTCTAGAAAATCCTCCGGCCAAATTCCTGTCAGGGGCAGCTATTATGTGCCATATTTATGCTACGTTTATCTCTTACTCCAGCGTAAATATGGTCTACACCCGAATAACGATTTAAAACGGTATAGTTATATATGGGTCAGGCGTAAACCTTTACTCTGCCAATAACGCTACTCCCATTCTTGGGTAGGTGTAAGTGTCTACTCCCTAAGATGGCGTTGGTTTGTGACTCGAAACTCACTGCATTCGACCACACTTTACATCAGGGCTTAATGTGTGCCTGGACGGTCATGGACGGCGTCCATGCACTTGTTTTAAAATTTGAACGCCGTCCAGCCACTTATTGGTGAGCACAGACTGGAAAGGTAAGAGGCGTCCAGGAACTTCTTTTGGAGAGTTAAGGGGCGTCCAGGCACTTATTTTTCCACACTTTAGGCACTGCTTTACACGTCAAAACGTGTTTAAAACGTCTGCAATGAACTCGTATCCTTCGTTGACGGCAAACATTATAATTATTGGCTTTTATTTTCGCTGTAAAAAAATATTAAAATTTTGCTAAATACCCTAGGAAATTGCATTCGAAGCGCCGCGTCATGGTAGGAATACCAATAGCTTACCTAAGGTAGCGAGCCTTTTATCTGTTGTAAACTTGTAATTAGTTTGTTCTAGCAACAGCTTGCATATTAAACTCCACAATAAATTAAACGCATGCCACGTGAAACTGGACAGTTCGAGAAACCAACAAGAAATAGCTCCTCTATCTCGTATCCTTCGTCGACGGCCAACATTATATTGGTATGGTGTCATGGTAGGAATACCAAAGGCTCACATTAATTCCACACTCGTCCAGTCCAATTACTTATACATCCAACCAAATTAAATTGAAAGTTGCTGAAGAGGTTGAGCTCTACTGAAATCTTGAAATAGATGACACGCTGTACTTCTCTTAAGTTTATTTTGCTTGCATCTGTGCCACATCTGTGAAATATTTCTCGAATTTAAACAAACGACTTATGGGCAGTTGAGTACACCAGCAATTCAACACGAAAACAAAAACCTTGTTTAACCTGGTGGTACAATAATAGTTCATCAAGATATGTAGCTAATGTCTGAGAAAAGTACCATTCTCCCTCTGATTTGAATCCGTACTCGGAAACTACTCCGTAAACTATTTCTAAAGGAGTGAAGGCATCTTCAAAACAGTTACTGCCAATGCTGGAAAAGTGGCTTTCCATAACAAAGCAATTTACACCAACGGAGCAATGAATGGTGGTGGAAGTGGCTTCATCCGACAACTTTCATTGGTCTCGATGGATCGTGATCGATTGTCTGATGTAGCATTAATCCAAGAACACCCGCACGATTGGACATTGCTGTGCGGATATGTCGCTCCTGCTCCAGCAATTCATCCACCAACATCCACTACACACAAAAACAGAAGTCACATATTACTCAGCATATAATTATGTCAGTAAGTTAGGAAAAGTACGGTACCCAGTACCCACACATGCAATTGCAATGTAAGCTGCGTCGTGGTGACCAGTATTGTTCTGGAGGTCACACCAAAGACTTAAATTTACTGCATCTGACATTTAGTCTCAATGTCTATTAAAGGGTAAGCTCACACATGATAAATATTACATTACACGGTAAAACAAAAGATACGAACAAGAAATATAAAGAGTTGCAAGATAAAGATAAACAAATCAATTTGCCTACAAGAACAAAGTGTCACATACTAAAGAGGTTAAGATAACCGAATCGATAAATGTTTTCACCACTAGGAGTCATTGAAGTCACATTCATTCATTCTCATTCCTTACTGCTTTTCTCATTCCAGGCCATTGATCAACTCAACAAAGCCAATTCACACCATCCACTAAATCCGTTCAGCTAGTTTCTATTTTCATTTACGACATTGTCAAGATCTTCTGAAATTCTGGTATAACGTTCATTTAAATATACATCAATTCACCACCAAATATATGTAAAGACTATATCTGTGTTATCACACATTTAAATTTGGACTGACAACAACTTTAAATATCAAGTTTGGGTAGATGAAACTTGAGAAAGCTTTCCATGTAACTCTAAATGTCAGCTCCGTCACTAACTTCTAATTTCTCTTGTAACACAAGAGGAAGATAATCCTGATGCCAGGCACAATGACCATGGATGCTACATCAACACACCAAATAATAACCCCTTGTTCTACAAGCAAGGACTGACTGCTTTGGCTAAAACTCCAAATTTGCCTTCATTGCTCATGCACTTTGGAATCAACTCGCTCAATTGATACGTTCTTCGTTATTAACTGACACCAGAGGAACATCTTTCCGCTGTCTCAAAACTACTTTCTTTTCTCTTGGTCCTTTGCACTGGGAGCACCTCTGATTGGTATGCTCTGCGATAGGTGTTATATAAATTTCTAAATACAATACAATAAAGACGAACGTACCTGTCTGAGTCGCTCCATGTCGATCTCTGCCTTCCTCAGTTTTTCCCAGCAGTGGTGTCGATTACATTTGCGTTTTGCAATGCGACAGAAGACCGTCTGGTCGTTAAAAACGTTGGCCACGACTGGACAACCACAGACTTCATCATCAGTGACCTGCAGATAATAGTTGGTCAATTACAAACCGGTTCACTCAGTTGATCCAAACACTGATTCGTCACTAATTGAATCCCACGACACAAAAGACTTTGACTTTACTAAATTTCTCTCCATAGAAGTTAAAGCTGCTTTGGTCAAAATGTTATATTCAGAAGCTGAGACCTTCCTATATAGAGCAACTTTCAGAATGGAACAAAATATTAATGAGATCACATAGAATGCAGAGCAACTTCCATGCTGGTTTACTTACTCTACCTTGGATCTCAAATTAATAATCTGATTCATAGAAATAGGAATTGCATCAAGATAAATGAACTGTTACATAATTACTTCTTTTTGCAGACATCAGATTGCACTGTATTTACAACAATTTCTATAGCATCGTCGGTAGAAAGCAACTTCTAGGAGGAAATCATTCATTCATTAGCATTTATATAGCGCCCCTTCAAGAAACTACTCAGAGGCGCAACAGTCAACTGTCAATAGTCAGTATTCAGCATTAGAATTCGACAGAAAGTACAGTTTAACTGTTTTAAAAGGCACTACAGCTTTTTAGCTCCATCATGGGTGCATGGGTCAGCGACCAAAAAAGGCCCAATCACCTGTTTTGGATTTTTTGCGAGAATGGATAAACAGGATGTTACTAAGCTTTTTGAATAAATAAAGGTTAACTTACTCGAGGTTCCTTCGTGTGCTCAGGACATAGAACTTTGAGTCGTTTGCAGTAAGTCCTCTGATGAGCGCTGTAGAAATCGCAGATTATTGGATCACCTTCGATTCGAGACTTATACAGCGATCCATACGACGTCTGACTTTCAAACTGTGCACAAAACATCAGACCGTCAGCAATCAACATTTTAAAATCCAGTGCAGGCGATGAATATACCACATGCAACAGAGTTGCGACACCCAGTCAGTGATACCGCTCAAAAATTTAAGAAAAGCCAAGATGGGGTCTTAAAAAAAGCCAATATCCCAAGATGCGATTGAAAAATCCAAGTTCTTGGGAAAAAAGCCAAGGAGCAGTAACACTGCACCCAGTCATGTAATACAAGTCAAAGATTTATGTTGTGCATCAGCTAGCACAAACAATCACTAGTACAAAAGGACAGACTAAACACATACAAATGGCACTTCACGCTTGTTAACAGACGCGTGCAAATTACTAAAACAAAAACGACGCTAAAAGATCATGTAAAAAAACAGCACACAGTAAAGCTGGACAAGCCATTTTATGTTGAGTAAGGTGATCCAGAGCACCATATTGTTCTATAGTTGGCTAGGATGCCCAATAATAATGGACATCTCGGCCAACTCATACTATGAGTAATTGAGTATAGAAAAACAGTGCACTACTCTAGGTCTACCTTGTTGAAGCACTTTTCCATGTGTCTCATGGCAACTTTCTGTGGCACTTCCAAGCCACAAGTGATGCAGAAGATATTCAAATCAGCTTCTTCTTCAGCCTCACCATTCTGTACAGCATTGAAATTCAGAGCAAGTTAACATCACTCAATCAGTGACAATTGTCTCAAACTCGCATCATTTTTATGGCATTTTATCGTCAAAAAACCACTTTAAAATCTCAAACACAAAATTATAGATTCAGTTCATAATTAACCGTACTCATTAAATGGATTATTAATAGCATTATTTCTGCTAATTCTGTTTGAGAACTAACCCTTCTTCAGACAAATGGCCTTAGCTCAAGGATTATAATGGTGTACTTCTGGTAAGAAAGTCTCAAGCTGACAAAAATTGTAATTCATAGCTCACTCAAATGACCAGTATATCAGCCAGCAACGAATTTCTGCCACTCTATTGATTCCAATACAATCAAGTCACTAACTCACCTCAATGTCTGGCTGAATTGTTGAGCGCTTGGCTCGCTCAATCAGCGCATCTAAGTCACGTCGTCTCTTATCGAGCATCATGAGTTTCTCCTGAGCAAGGCGCTGCTGGTGCCGAATCTTTTCAAGCTCCTGTCTGTTGTTCTGCTCTGCGATGCATGGCATTGTCTGCCACTGCTGAATACGCTGCGGCAGGATCTCAAAGATACGACTAAGAAGACGAAGCAGAAAGCATTTGCAACATTTCTAAGACACGTTTACAATAAAATATTTTATTTAAAAGATTATATGAGTGATAAACATGACCCAATTATGAATCAATCATAATCAAATATCAGATAACAACTGTTACCTATGATTTGGCGTAGCACCCATTTGTGACTGGGCAGGGAGCACCTCTGAGTGGGTCTTTTGAAGAGGCACGAAATAAATTCTCTGAATGAACGAATAATGAAAATCATATTGATTTTGGTAAACCCTGAGATTTCTTTCAATTGAAAATACAATACCTAATTGCATTCCACAACATTGCAAACTGTTACAGTGTCACTTACAAATGAGCCACATAAAAAATTATTATCAAGAGCTGTTGCATAAAAATAAAATAATGTTCAGAAATGATGGTAAATACAAAAACGTGTAAAATTTTGACTGATCAGCAGCATACTTAGTTGCAAGCTTAAGTCCACAGTCGTCTGAGCAGTACTTGGACCCTTCCCGAGCAGCCTCTGTGCAGCCTGGACCGTAGCACTGTCTCGGATAGTCAACTCCAACAACAGGCCACGTAAAGCCGGAACTAGGAGCACTGCGTTGATTGCTTTCCATCTTAGCCCGTTTTCGTTCTTTAAAATCGCTCTACAAAGAACACAAACAATAAACAACCATAAAAAAACTAATTCAGCAAAAGCAGACGAAATTGCTTAACAGTCTGGTTTACAATGCATTCTTTTCATATTCACTTATCGTTCACCACCTTCTACGAATTCACGCGTCATTCCTATACACAGTTTAACACACTCATGATCACATATCGGCATTGGGTAGTTATCTGGTAACACAAGTACTTGAAGAAGAAATAGATCTTGAAAGACATGGCCTGATACAGTGAAGCCCGTCCTATAGGTAGACTCAGTTTTCCATTCCGTAGGGGCAGCTGTAAAATGAGTGTGCGCACAACAGTTACAGGCTACAAAGATGTGTGTTCAATAAGATCATGAAAATGTTTACTGTCATGTTTCAATGCTACATACTGAGGTTTGTTTGCAAGTTCGTCAATAATTATTTATTGATTTCTGATTTACTTAAGATCAAACATGCCCTTTATTCTCGTGCAACAGATCCAATGTGATCCAAAATTTAAAAGTAAAGACTGCTCTATAACAATCAAGCAAATTTAAGTAAATCAACCACACGTCGTCATGAGTTACTTCTCTTTAGTATGTGCAATACACCTCAAAATTCACAATACTGGCTGCACTGTACATTCGACACCAAATGTTACGCAAGTCCCCCTTTCAACAAAGGTTTTTAAAGTCAATATTTAGCAATAAACTCTACAACTTAAGCGAAACAAACTCCAGCAAGCTAACATTTCAAACTCACATCTTTCGCCAAATGTCTCGATGACTTGACTTTTTCACGCGACACTTTGACGTCTTTTGAAGAAACAGATCGACTATTGTCTGCATGCTGCTTCTCAGACAAATGCTACAAAATAACAAAGCATCAAATCATCTCTCGACAAATCCGGAACTTAACCAGGTCATAAACTTTCAAAGTCACAATAATTTTATGTTGCCCGGCTTTTAAAGCGCTTCTGAACTCTGCAAGGCGAGTGATAACAAATTTCAGTTAAACTGTATTTGATACAGTTATTTTTTTACCAGTATATCACAACAGTTGTTAAAAAGCAATCGAGATACAAATAATAACTTCACACAGTTATCGTTCAACTGTAATAAAATACAGATAAAATTAGTAATAGGCCACTTATTTTATTGAGGATACCATATCATAGGAAGATCATCTATTTCCATGAACTGTAAGTATTCTAAAACAAATCAATTGACGAACCTCATCGCAACATGACTAAGGTTACACTTGATCACATAAAAGTGTTTACAATCTCAATTTACATGTATCAAGAGTTTCAGCATTAGTTCTACGAAAAGCAGCCAAGAGCAACTTAAACAAATGGCAAACCTTTCTGCTGGAATGGGAAGATCTCTCGAAGGCATTAAAACCCGACTCCGATGACATTCGACTGTGTTGTTCTCTGTTGTCACTAAGCCACAGAACAAAAACATGATTTCTAACTATCGTACCTGGCACACACACACACACACATTGTAAGTTACACATCGTCCATAGAGATCATCTCAAACAAGTGGAAGCAGAAACTTGAAGAACTGTCCATGTCTTACCTGGATGGAACTCTCCTGGAAAATTCTGCTGATTTATTGTCTTTTGAATCCGGGTCATTCGAGGCTTCATGGTGACCACCAATCAACAGACCCTAAGAGCGATGGAAAACATTGGAAAATATCAGCTATACCATCATCCTACTTTATATACTGACTTGTTAACGCAATGATGATAATGGTCACAGTGAAAGCATGGAAATTTAAACCAATTAAAAAAGAAAATCTACCTTCACCAAAGATCTACACTTGATGGAAGCACTAAAATTTTATAAAGTCATGTCTGTAGTCCTCCATATGCACGACTCACAGCAGGCATTCATTTCATATTCCTATCTCTTAACCCAGCAAGGTATAAATGCCAATCTTTTTGAATTGCATGAAATTATAGCAATGTTACCTAACTAGTTTAAAGCCTTTAGACAAGGAAGTTGTGTATAATCAGATTGTGTATGGTCCGATTTTCAATGATCATTACAAGCTCCACAATCATCAGATCAAAGGGCAAGCCTTGCCTTGTTTAAGCCAATGCAGAACAAACAGCATGATCTAGTACCAATATAATTCCTTTCATATAGTAGCTAAGCAGACCCTTAACCAGGTACCCATCCCCCATCCAAAGATTATTTTGGACAGGTACAAATTTCATGCTGCACAAAGATTCTTTTTCATAGAAAACACAATTCATCATTATGGAAAAAATAGTCTGTGCCAAATGTGATGCAAAGCATAAACCATTTCTCCTTCATCTGAAGATACCAGATTGTTGTTAGTATCATTGTATGTAAAAGATATTTGCCACAAATGTGACCCCAAGGTCATTCAGTGCAGCATAGGCATTGCCGTGCGACTTGCATGGTTGTGGCTTTGACCGTGTGAGACTTCGTACGCTCAGAACGCCTGGCAATCACGACTTCAAAGTCTGAAATGCTTTTGGACGCTCTACACTTCATTTCTGGTTAAGGGTGTTGAGCTAAGCATTATTCCATTCCAAGACACCATATAAAGAATAGCACTCGTAGTTGGTACGGCATAATAAAATATTGTGTTATTTACCAAAAGAACAGTAAGACAGCTTACAAAATTGTGGCATTGACGTAGACGACATTTCTGACGCAGTTTATTTGGTCCTCCAAACTTCTTCATATCCTAAATAAATCAACAATTCACTAAAGCATGTCAAAAGCCCATAAAAAGAAGCCATTACAGTTTCTGGGTGTGAATTAAATGAAACAACGAATAAATGATAACAAGTGTGAGGAAGAATGATGACTGAAGAAAGCAGACATTTCTGTATGGTTTGTGATTGGCTTACTTTACAGAAGTCACAGGTTCCACAATCCTCCGTTCGGTTGCAAGCTTTGCAGTTACCGCACATTCGGGCCGACTTTTTTCGATTCAGTGAATCCTTTTCTAACTGAAAGACAGTTTAAAGCGCACACTTGAAAGTCTACACTTCAGTGCTGAACGTTTAAAACGCACAGTTAAAAGTCTGCAATTCAGTGCTGAACGCTTAAAACGCACAGTTGAAAGTCTACAATTCAGTGCTGATCAGCGTTAGCATGCAAACTAAAAGAAACCATCATGCTTGTGAGTCATGGCAGGCCATTAAGATAATCAGTGTCCTGGATTCAAAAAGTTGACATTATGCTTTCAAAAACCCAATGCCTCGAAATATGTCACCAACAATTGTTGTCAATTTGTTTTTATAAAAAGGCCTACTGCAGATAAACCAGGCAAACTTCTGCAAATCAGGAGAATAAACACACACACAACAACAACACACACCATGCAGCATCAATATACCATAGACATTTTACTGATAAATCATAAAGTCACATGTATTACTTACTGATCATGGAGGGCAGAAGAAGAGAATTTTTTTAAATATTAATTTGTCACTTCACATGAAAAATCTAGCATCTCAGTAGTTAAGACTGTATATCAATCTTAACGTTGACAACAAAATATTCACCAAATGCACATGAACGTCGGAATGTATAAAGAAACATAAAACAAAATGCCCTTAAGTGCTTAAAAAATGCATGACTATCTACAACATACTCGATGTTTGTCATGATGTTTCTTGTGCTCGTGATGACGTTCTTGTTTACTACTGCTGGGAGTCGGGTGATGAGGCACCTTAAGGTTCTTCTCGCCCCAGTCCGACTCACTTGACTCGTGTCGCTTCAGACTCTGCTTCGACTCCAGTGGCTCACCCGGCCGCTTCTTGTTGTACTTGATTCGGAGGCTGGGATCACGTGCTGCAGTGTTTATATCAAGTTCATCATCAGAATTACAATACAATATCATTAATACAGGTTTCATTACAGATCATATCCTAATATAGGATGGTCAAGGACATAGTGGATGGAACCTAAGATTGATACACCAGTTTTACAAAAAACTCGTTATAACATGACTTCATCATAATGCAATTTTTAAAATATGACTTTCAAAAACAGCATTCTAATGTTTCTGACAAACTGTGCTGACAAAAATACTAAGCACCGACTGCATTCAATAACATACACACCAAAAATAGCATTGATACTTGCAATGCAAATATATACGTAACCAGAAGCATACACCAGTGGGGGGACTGGGAGAACGATCGTCCACAATTGCCAGAAGTAAGGTTAACGGCTTTGAAGTAAACAGGGAGAAATGCTGATTTCCTACAATAATTATAACGGCCCATTACACAAATATTAACATATTCAGCTATCATGTATGTTCTCTTGTACGTAAGTCAGCCAGAGTGGGAATTTTGTTCTCCCATTTCAGGTGATGGTTCAATACAACTGTAAGCAACTATCATCAGATTCCACTATGTTTTTCAGCTGTGTGCAAAACTGTGCATGCATCTGAAAATTCATAAGGAGCCTTGTAAGAGATTCCAAATACAAGCTTAACAGTAGGGAGAGTTTGACCCATCTAAGTGACCTTCACAACGATCATTGAGTAGCGTGTCTCGTATCCACTTTACTAGGCTACCATCAAAACAATTTTAATACAATTAAACTGCTGCCCAAGATTATTCTTTTATGACAAATTGAGCAGAACAACATTGATCAGTTATAAATGTACAAACCTGTACACAGTTTGCAGTACCACTTCTCAATATCCTGAGCCTGTTCAGCGGTTACATTTATGCAGTCACCATGGTACCATTCATTACAAGAATCGCAACCACTAAAAATAAAATCCAAAAAAGTAATTACCATCAAATATTTACAAGCAATTATTATTCCACACTAAAATTATCAATTGGAATGTAATGCTATTTAATAAAAAAATAACACATATCTTCCATAGTTAGTAGTTACTAATTTTCAAATTTCTTTATATGGATCAATTGTTATCCTGAAGTATGTGAACTGTCACTCAATCTCAGTTGATGTCATTTAGTAAAAGATATATTTTAATTTAAAAAATACTATTGCATTGCATTTAGTTCAATAAACAGTACTATGAATTGCACACAATGTTTTTAAAGCACATATCCATGGCATATATCATTCAATCACATTACAAAATATCAAAACATTTTTGCAATCAGTGTCAGTAGAATACGTATAGCAAGCAACAGCCACTTAAAACTATCTATTTTGTGTGTAAGTCAAACTTGAATTTTTTTACCTAATCTTATCATCTTTATTAGCGATCTTCTAGTTTCAACTAGTGCATGAGTTTGAAAACAAGCAACATCAATTGAATAGCACTTGCATCATGAAGCGAGACACATCGGAGCTCCTACAGATACAGTAGATCTCCGCTGCTGCACCATCTTCTTTCTGCTGTTGTTGGTGCCATTCAGAACCAACTGCTCTATTTGATCCAAACGCTCTTCCAAGATCCATTATTCAGACTCTCACCTCTAATTCAAGCTACAAGAAAACAACAAATTATCATGAAAGCTCGTAGACTGCACTGACAATAACTCGTTGAAATATGCAATCAGAAATTTATATAGCACCATTTCCAGAAACAAACTGAAAGCCTTTTTATTTGCGCACCTTTGATGCAGCAAGTAAAGTATCAGTAATGAACGAGTTTTAAAAGCGTCTTTCCAGTGGTAACTATGAGAACATCTCGATTCTTTACGCGTTCGGGGCAAGTTTACATTCTAGAAATTTTACCGAAAACTGAATTCAGGAATTGGGTCGATTTCATATTCAAGAAATAGAATTTTGGTGATTCTGGACGACCGGTGCGGCATTAAGCATACAGGCACCAGGCAGAAATTTATCAAATCTCAGCTCTCACTTGTCAATGGCTAGCTAAACTTGAACTACTCATCATTAATGCAAAGCCGTCATCACGGAACATAAACACTTCGTAAAAGATAGACATCAGTTTAAGAAATTTAACAAAATCAAATACTAACATTTTCATTTGTAAATATGCGGTCTACGTCATTGAAACCTGTGTAGTTAACATTCTATGGTAGTGGTCAAAATCTTTGGTAGTGGTAGTAGAGCATCGCTAAATCCAGAGGGTAGAGGGCGCAACACGCTCTGTATTCAGAGGACTCATAAAATTATTTATTATTATATCAAATAATTATTTTTCCTTTATTGAACAGTCTGGTTGACAGACCGCAACATGTATGCATGTATCTTTAATAAATTATAGGCCTATTCTGCCAACAGGCGAGAAATGCATGTTCTCGAAAGATCGTCAATCGTCTCTGGCATAAAATAGACTAGTCCTATATTAGCCTACAACTATATGGTGACACGTTTTTAGGATGGTTAAAGGCCTAATGCGAAATGTGCACAGACTGCACAGTAGCCTAGGCCTATAATTTTGGCCCATATTCCTATAGTAAGGCTGGTAGGCCTATGCTAGATTTGATATAGCGCCGGTGAATAAGCTGGTCTCCCTGACGTGGCTTTCGTGGGCGCTGAGAAATTCTCGAAGATTTACATTACATTACATTACATTACATTACATTACATTACATTACATTACATTACATTACATGCTGATTGACAAAATAATCGATTCGATTTAGATGTAGGCCTAGGTTCAAATGGTAAGCCTAGCTATATAAGACTATGCAGTAGGCCTATAGGCCTAATTCCTTATATTTCGGCGTGTGTGATACTTTTATAGTAGGCCCTACATATTCAATTGCAGGCCTGCATGTATATTATAGTGTATGCATGACCTATCGGTTTAAACCAACGACCTTATAAATATAAGGACCCATTGGTTTAAACATCGGTTGTTGCAGTAAATAAAATTGTAGCCTAGGCTATAGTCCTATGCACAACAGTCATACGTACGGCCGCTATACATGTAGACCTATGTATTGCTGTCGTCTGCTGAAGAATAGTCCCGCAGTAAATTCTCGTCGGCCGCCGATTGCTTGCGTGGTCTTCTGGGTCGACAGACGGACGCCACCGAGGACTTGATTATCGCTGCTGTCTGCAATACTTGCGCAGGGATTTGAATTTTTCACCCGCACTCTATTTCTCGGTTCGCGACCGTTTTCTTCCGACGCTTTTTGTCTCCGTCACTTTGTTTGGCGAACGCGTGTATGGGAGGCGAAACGCCTAACAATTGTCATGTAACGTATAGGCCTAGTTGCTTGTAATACATGTAGCCCCATTTCACTGCCACGCTGATAAGCTTAGTACAATGTTTCAAGTGATACATACATATATACATACGTACGCACTGTAGTGGAGAGCGTCTCTGAGTAGAAATCTTGAAGGGGCGCTATGACAAATTCCCATACATACGTACGTACGTGCGTGCGTGCGTGCATGCGTGCATGCATGTATGCATACATACATACATACATACATACATACATACATACATACATACATACATACATACATACATACATACATACATACATACATATGTGGGGCGCGGTGGTGTAGTGGTGGCGTCGTCGCCTTGAAGCCGGAAGGTTCGGGGTTCGAATCCACCTCGCCGCGTAAGGACCTTGGGCAAGTCCTTCACTCACAATTGCTCAGCGCTTCGGCGTGAAACTCCGATGCAGTGTTCGCTCTGCATTCGGGAGCGCCTCTGAGTAGAGAGAGAGCTTGAAGGGGCGCTATAACAAGTGCACATACATACATACATACATACATACATTATACATACATACATACATACATACATACATACATACATACACACATACATACATACATACATACATACATACATACATACATACATACATACATACATACATACATACATACATACATACATACATACATACATACGCACATACATACATACATACATACATACATACATACATACATACATACATACATACATACATACATACATATACATACATACATACATACATACATACATACATACATACATACATACATACATACATACATACATACAATGTCATACATATTATAGTCTCTTGGCGTTGCATTCCTCGACGCATAGTCGTCATCCGCTGTCAATCCCTCTTAACTTCTTGCCAGAACTTGGAGGAGAATGATCATGGAGAACTGGAGTGTAAGCTTATATAGGACATGCACGATCAACCGAACCATTCCTTTAGTATGTTGTCAATTCATGCATGTCCTGTCGCAACGCATTTCTTCTGGTTGCGTCTTCATCATAATTGAGGCGGTCTCTGGCGCAGTCGCGAGGGATGCAATGTAGGAAATAAAACTGACAGTCAGAGCACTGGAACTGACCTATTACCATTGGTCAATATTGAGACGACAGCCGATAATATTTATTGCTGGAATGATAAGCCGACCGGAGGAAGATTGGAGGCATAAATTATAGGCTAGAACTCGACCTATAGAGCTACCGAAGTCTATGGAATCTAATGCACCTTTGGCCTCTATAGTCTATACCCGCCTTCCTTGCTCGCCTTTCGGCTTTACCTAAACTTCTAGCCCCGATTCCAGCTGACTTTGCGGAAGTCGTAATACAAGAAGAGATGACTTTAGACAGTGTGAGAATCGTGGAAAAATAACTGAGGGAGGGATTGGACTATGATCCACTTGGAATTGGAGTGTGAAAAACAAACTTTACTATGAGTCTCTAAAAAACTGGGGGTTGAAACTTGAAACCCCAACTTCCCCGGCAATTCTCACCCTGGATTGTGAAGACGGATTTCGATGACGTCCGGGGAGAAGAGAGAGAGAGGGGGTAGGATCCTGGAGAGTAGAGCTGCAGATTGTGCGACGTTTGCCCTACCATAATTAGGCCTACTCTTTCAAACTGGGGTTGTGGTTGTTAGAGGTTTCTTTAGATTCGCAGATAACACTGTAGTCTACTGCGCTGTTTTGGTTATTTTGGAGCAATCGGCTTTCCATCCAATATGTCGATCTCACGTCTTTCCGTCCAAGCAATGCTACATGTATTGTATGTATGTATGTATGGCGTATGGAAGGGGATCGCTCAGAACCCGATGTTTCTTATCTGCACAAATGGTGGCATCGGTCGAGACGCCCGTAGCGTCGTCTACCAGATGAAATCATGTCGCTCTAAGGGACGCTCGCCAGTCGCTGAGGCCCGCCAGGCAATCAAAGCGAAACACACACACACACACACACACACACACACACACACACACACACACACACACACACACACACACACACACACCACAGATGAAATACGGACAGACGTAGGGAGAGACGAAGGGACAGACGGACGGACCGACGTTGAATCGAGGGAATGCAAGAGGGAGAGGGAAGAGAGATGGGGGTGGGAGGGCGGCAGAGAGGGAGGGAGGGTAGTAGGGAGGGAGGGTGGTAGGGAGGGACAGCGATTCGATCGCTTTAGAAAGTGTCGTCCGAAGCATGCAGTCTTCTTCATCCTACCAATGATGCTTTGGCCAGGGATGCTACAGCTGCTGCTGCTGCTGCTGCTGCTGCTGTTGCTGCTGGCACCGCATCTTAGACTGGCAGTCACGACTGGATGGCGTCGCACTAAGTCTGCAACGCGTGAGTATCAAAACACTTGAAAACAGAGTAATGAAGACAATAGAACCGACGACCACAGTAGCCTAATTACCCTAATAGTAGTAGGCCTAATAGACTGCATGGCTGGCTTTTTGCATGTTAGTAGGCATACGATTACAATGCGCTTTGATCACCGTGATCAAATTTCTCGTAAGCATTGGTTGTCTGCTACTCGACCACACACTGTAACTGTGCTATAATTATAGTTAGGCTGTTACACCCAAATCTGCATTTAGTTGCTCACTTTAAGACGCGGCCGTTGTCCCTATGGTTTGAACAATGGGCAATTGTGATTTTGTAACGCTATGACTTATTTTTATTAGAGATAGTTAGAATTGCATAATTATAATTATAACCAGAATTACCATTTTTAAGATAGGCTCTAACTTATTAATTAGAACTAAATTTAGCACACGGCTAATTAATTGAAATAATTTGCTAACGTCAGAATGCAAAACGGCATTAAATCAAAGCATACGTACGGATTTAAAATATGCATACAATGTCATACAGAGAGGACGCGCTGGACTTTTTGCATCCAGAGCATAGCCAGGGCAGTCAGCAAGTAACCAACCAGTGCTGGGCGATTTACGCCACAAGTAAGTTATAAGTTATCGGTAGGGCAAAAATTCTTGAAGCCCTGCGTAAGAACAACGACCAGGGGCCAGGACAAAGGCTTTTTGCCAAGGTATTTGCCCTAATTCGCCCTGTTTTGTAGCCACCACTGCTTTTAGGCCTATTATATTAGGCAAGACAATAGGCCTATTCTATATATAGAGCAACATTGTATGAGATTTTAATTATAATGAAATACACGTAACATGTTATCAGAATTGGAATTAAAGCTAGTAATTCATTCATTCAGAGGATTTATATAGCGTTCCTTCAAGAAACTACTCAGAGGCTCTCCCAACCCAACCACGAACAAAGAAAAAAGATTTGAGAGACTTGTAGAACCTAGCCGGATTGACCACAATTAAGTAGAGAGTAATATTTTGCTTACCAATTAGAATTATCTGCCAAGCTAATTAATTGGCAAATTAATTATTAGGCATACGTCGGCTACCCATCGATCACTGTCTGGTGGTAGCAACGTACGTGTGCTGGATGCGTATTGATCAGTATCCGCTGATAACAGACATTATCGACTAAATTATATAGGCCAAGAACGATCCATGGATGGGATGCCAAGCAGACGTCTGAGGATGATTGTGCGTCGCTTTACACAATGTAGCATACACATATGTGACATCTGCTGCCGTATACATTGGTTGTTCAATATGAGACGTATACAGACAACGCTGCATTTGGTTCTTTCGGATAGCATAATAACATTATAGTTTGGCGGCAAGAACTGTGCATGCACAGCGTACTGTTCTTGCGGTTCTTTCATGCTATTATGGAGATGGATATTTTCAAAAAAAATTTAATGCCAAAATTCGATTTAATTCGCTACTTGTAAGAGAGTGCGAGTATACTTAGTAAATATGTTTGTGTATAAGGATTAGACTAACCTACTGGATGCAATAAAAGAACTGCTATAACTTATACGACAGCAAATGTTGTCCATGATAAATAATTGCCATTAGAATAATATTGCATGTCCGGAGAATATAGGGGCCTATAATTAGTCTCTTCTTCTTGGCATAAGTTTCTTCTGGTTGTTCTAGAATCGTTTAATCTTTTCTTTAATGAATTTTGCTTCTCTGCAATCGGTTTTCAGATCGGATAGCATAGAAAAGTATGAATTAGTTAGTAGGCTAAGTTAATTGTTTCATCAAGTGTTTACAGTGGAGTAACCAGGAATTTATGATGGGGGGTTTGGATTTTTGGGCCTGGCCGGGTGCACTTTTTTGACACCAACCCAACATGTATTACGGTAAATAAAAAGGGAATAAAGTAACAAAGGGAATAAAGTAAGAAAAACAGTTATTACTACAAGCAATTGTTTTGTTTTTTCTTATTTGAGTGGATAAATAACCTTAAAAAAACCTTTTTCCCTAGGCCAATGGGGGGGAGGGGTTTAACCCCCGAAACCCCCATTGTCTGCGCCACTGAGTCTTTATGTAAACGTCATTTTGGCACGCCGCTCTTTCTTATAATTTCAGCATGAATTCATGCATGCGTGCAAGATTGCCGGTGTATGCATATTTTGTAGGCCTATAGGCATGTATTGTAAGCCCTATATTATTGACTCGCAATCCGTTTGAGGACATCCAGCTGTGCAGGGAATCCACTGCAGGATCGTAGTCTGAACTCCCGCGAGTAGGCTATATAAATTATGGTGGTGAATGGTGAAAGCTGAAAACTTGTAAAAAAATCATCTGACAACTTCTGACGTCGTTCCTCGTGTTTCTAATATGTTTTCCTATGCAAAACTGAAAGCACACCGCTTGATATTTGTTTTCCTTTTCTAGTGTTGCAAAAGAATTGTCATACCAAAGCACAACGATGTCTATATGTGATACTTTTTTTTATTGACTACTAGCTGTACCCGGCCACGCGTTGCTGTGGCTGAAAAGACTGTCCAACCCTCCCTTCCTAGGTTCCCTCTCCTTACCCCTCCCCTCCCGTTCCCCCTCTCCTTCCTCCCCTCCCCTTCCTTCCCTCGCCTCCCTCCCATCCCCTCCCCTCCCTCCCTCCGTCCCTAACTCTCTCCCTCCGTCTCTCCCTCCCTCCGTCTCTCCCTCCCTCTCTCCCTCCCTGCATCCATCTCTCCCGTTTCATCCCCATCCTCCCCTCCGTCCCTCCCCTTCCTCCATCCCTAGAAATATGCGTTTTAGAAATACGCGCGGAAAACGGCCGCAAATGGACGATTTTGTAAAGACACACCTTTTAAAACGCGCCCGAAAAATAAAGACACACCTTTTAAAACGCGCCCGAAAAATGGGCGGACGCCGCCGGACGGATGCGCCAAAATTCAAACGGATATGGCTGGACTCCATCGACGTATATCGAATGGAATTAAAAGTTGTGTTTTTTGGTCGTAAAGATTGCGCTTTTTCCCAAAAGGCATTATACAAACCCGCTTATGTTCGAATGGAACGTTTTGCGAAAATTTTGAAAACAATCGATCTATAACTTTCCGAGATCCTTCTTGTCGAACGGTAACGTTTTACATTTTTATTTATAGAGCTCGCCATTGCATATGTGCCTGAACAAGAGAAAGAATATACTTATCTTATCTTAATTGTCAAATTCTTAAAATCGACAAGTTTAAAACGACCCTGATTAATAACCATAACCGTATAACGTAACTGTTCGTATTGACAGTTGAACTTTGGACTTCTAATGGCCTTGGTCTTACGAGAAGAGGATTTTGAAATTCAACCCCAAGACTACAGCCTTTGGTCTCAAGACATAGACAAAGAACAAGAATTTTGTCTCAAGACCAAAACTTTTAGAAACGTAATCGAGCGCGCTCGAACCCAAGACCTAGCTTCTTAGTCTTGTGGACAACAACACTGAAAACAGTTTT
The DNA here is from genome assembly GCA_949752735.1 of Lumbricus terrestris. Taxonomy (NCBI): domain Eukaryota; kingdom Metazoa; phylum Annelida; class Clitellata; order Crassiclitellata; family Lumbricidae; genus Lumbricus; species Lumbricus terrestris. Next base: position 20,972,018 of record OX457052.1, on the reverse strand, counting down.
GAAAGGTCTTGTTTCTCACCAGGTCAAATCTCCGACGATGAACAACAGCCCAACTAAACCCTGCAGTGGATCAGAGAATCCCAACCACAACCACCACCACCACCACCACCACCACCACCACCACCACCACCACCACCCAATCCACCTCATCCTCCACAGACCATTCTCCATCTTCATCGTCTTCATCCTGTCCACTCGATGTCAGACGGAATCCTCCTCCGATCCGCTCCTCTTCAGACCGGAAGTGGTGGACAACCACCTCCTTCCGCCTCCATCGCCTGACTGTCCCGTCCAGCCGCCATGTTACTGCGCACAGAGACAGGACGCAGCAGCGACGGCGGCGACGGCGACCAGTCACGTGGTTCGAATCGTCTGCGACACGTTTTCCCGCCAGCGAAGATTCCCGAGATTCGCAGCGACGATCGGAAGCGTCCGACAAATATGGCTGACCTATTCCGGTCTCCTATCGCTTCCAAATCTAGCATTCCAGGCGCTCAAGGTCAGTTAGATTTGTTCCCAATGGTCAGTAACTCTGTCCCGTGCATCCTATGCATGTTTAAATCCGTGAGGGATTCTGTGTACCCTCGAATGGAACATGGAGTGATGATGATGATGATGATGATGATGATGATGATGATGATGATGATGATGATGATGATGATGATGATGATGATGATGATGATGATGATGATGATGATGATGATGATGATGGAAAACCTGTATATGTATATACATAAATTATACACAGAGAGAAGTAGACTGTATACCGACCATGAAAGGGCTTATAATGGCCCCGAAAACAGGATTTATTATTCAAACATTTTATTCAAACATAAACTTATACAGAATAGAAAATAATGAGCCATTGAGGCCAAAGAAGAGCTATTAGACCTATTAGCCATGCATGGCAAAAGCCTTTTGATTGACAATTATAGAGTCATTGTATAAAGAAGATGCTACTCAGCTACTGTATCAATTAACTGCTTGTTCCAACCTGAAAATAATCGAATACTTCCTACAAAAATTATTGCATAGATAACAGAAACCAAAGTTGATTGATGCAAGAAGATTCTGGGAGATTCTTTAGTCATCACTCCGCATTGAAAACAATTACAGAATCGCGACGTCAATGCGTTTCAAATAGATCTACTGGATACATAGCTGGAAGGACAATCGAGTTAGGCATGGGCGGAGACCTGGGGGGAACAGGGGGGACGGTCCCCCCAATGGAGGTGTTGGGGGGACGGCCCATGCATTTGTTCCCTCCCAATCATTGACCGTCAAGACTAAAAAGAATATAAAAAAGGTCATAAACTTTTTGGGGCGGCGAAAATAGAAATATTTCGTCGAGATTTGGCCGGATGACTAAAAAAAAGGCCGGCAAAAGATGGAAATTTTTTGGCGACACTCAGCCATTCGTCCGTCAAAAAATCTCGCGTCTTTCCGTCCCCCCAAGTCTCCGCCCAGGTCTCCGCCCATGGAGTTATGTCCTGTTATTAAAAACTGGCGCTATATAAAATTAAGGCAATAACAGAAGGAACGAAGCGTGACCTCTATTCGTTTTTTAGGTGATTGAACTCGACCTTCAAGGCAACAACTTTGGAGAGCGAATCGGAAGCCGAGCATTTGCCAAGGTCAACCGTCACCTGCACGCTCTGAACCTCGCCTGGTCCAACATCACCCGACTTCCGGCCAAACTGTTCCGCGGCATGGTCCAACTGCGCAACCTCAGTTTGGCCGAGAACCGACTGAACCGACTTCCGAGTACCATCTTCCAGGACCTGCGCAACCTTGACCGTCTGTCCCTGTCTGGAAACGAACTCATTGGGATCCCTAGCGACATCTTCCGGTACCAGACGAACCTCCAGCTGCTCGATCTCGGCTACTGTCGCCTCGGTAGACCTCCGCGCAATGTCTTCGCCGGACTGTGGAGCCTTGAAAGTCTTGACCTTCGAGGGAACAACATCAGCGAGTTGTTCGACGGAACCTTCTCCAGTCTCCACCTGCTCCACTCGCTTTTCCTCGGACACAACCAGCTGAGTCGACTGCACGGACACGTCTTCCGCGGCCTGGACAACCTCCGCGTGCTCAACCTGGCCGAGAGCTACCTGGAAACGGTCGAAGACGGGGCCTTCGCCGACACGAAACATCTAGAAACGATCGACCTCGGAGACAACCGCCTCTCCGTTCTTCCACCTGGAACGCTCTCTCGGCTTCCGAGACTCCAGCATCTGTCACTCGACGGAAACCAGTTCGACCACATTCCGTCGGAGCTCGTCCACCTGCCCCTTCTCCGACACCTCGACGTATCCTACAACCGAATCCAGACGATCGGAGAGTGCGTCCTGGATGCCACTGTCCATTCTCGACTTGAGTACGTCAACCTTCGTGAGAACCCGTTCCACTGCAACTGCTCCGTGTTCCGGATGAGAGAGGTAAAGATGAGACTGTTTACGAAGTGGCTCGACAAAAGCAAAGGTCCGCCCTTCGTCCCTGGAAGGTGCTCCACTCCTCCGAGTCTCCGCGGCGTTCCGATAACCAACTGGGTCGACCTTGATTGTTACGATGCACTGATGGAGAATAACATAGAGTGCAACGCTACGGATACATCCAGCTAGTATTGACATTCCAGAAAGATCGACAGAACATTCACGTGGTTGTAATGCGTGGAAGATTGTGAAGACATGCATGACATAATTATAGGTTGTTGTCATGCGTGAAAGATTGCGAAGACATGCATGATAGATTTAGGTTTCGTATATACATGACTGATGAAAAAGACATTCAAGGCCGTTGAGATGCTACACATGACAGACACGTTCGCTTTCATCGTTTTCGCTTCATAACGCCGCTCATTATTGTATTGTATTGTATTTATATATACATATGAAGCGCATCTTGCATTAGTGACTATTCAACTCGACAGACTATACAGTTAGGGTACCGTACAAAGCCAAATATATTGACTCCCAAACATTTTCATCTGCGATAGTCAACCAATTAAGTAATTATATAATAAACGGAAAAGAAGACTGTTACCGAATGAATCGTTATAACATATTTGTACATATGTGACATGATAGGTCTCCTTATTTATGCATCTTCAATTCTTCATAACTGCAGCCATGTCCTGCAGAGATAATATCCGTTTGGTGGCTTTGAACATAAATGAATGAACCCCATCTATTTCCTGTCATTCCTAAAAATTGGAGCTTTTCTCGTGTTTAGTCAATGTTTTATTATGTTTTATTTTTTATTTAGGGTCTATGTATTCTATAATAACCTTCGCGGATAAAGCCCATAATTACGAATCTAGCGAAACAAAAGTCATACTTTAAAAAGCAACTTATAAGAGATGGCTTACTCCCTGAGACTCGCGTTTTGACGCTTCACAAAATAATGTGGATATTGCTGGACGTGTTCAGTGGCTCAACTATGCGGACAGAGAATCTGAAAGAAGACGAATAATGCCGCAGGGAGTGGTATATAGAGTCTACATAGCAAAATGTTAAGTCACCTATATATTCGCACAACTGATTTCCTTTATACTGTGACCATGCAGTAAACGTATAAACCTGGTCCGGTCAGACTTAATAATAATAATAATAACAATGACGATTTCTATGGCGCCGTAACACAGCCATGCCGTTACAAGGGTGCCTCACATACTAGACTTCTATAACATGACATTGTATATAGATCTCCTGCAGCCCAATAAGCAAGTTGTTGTCTGGTATTGTTCAACTGATTTTTGTCTCTTCATGCATGCGGATAATGTCATATGCATAGGCCTACCTGTATAGTGTATATATAACCTGTTGTGTTGTTTTGTTATCGTTCAATTGTTGCATTGTCTTAGACTTAAGCATGGACGCTCGCAGATGCTTTTTGTAGGAGGGGCAAACGCAGTGTGACAGTGCATGGTCTCGGTTAAATTTGGTATTATATATAGGAGTTTGAAAAATGGAAAGCGAAAAATTAAGAACATGGATAATTTTCGTAGATGCTTCGAAATGTAGATTTCTCGGTTTCATTCAGTGTGTCGCTATAGTATCACGAGTGCTTTTACTACGAAGAAATTTGTTAAAGCCAAAAAAGTAGTAGCCTATAGACTATAGTTAAAACACCTGGTGCCAATGGCGGGGTAAATGCCCTCTCTTGCCCCTATGTGCTGGAGCCCAGCTGTTTTAGAAGGCACCAGACACGTCGTACACGAGCGAGCAACAACGGAAACTAACGAGCAGCAACGGAAACTAACGAGCAGCAACGGAAACTAACGAGCAGCAACGGAAACTAACGACCAGCAACGGAAACTAACGACCAGCAACGGAAACTAATGAGCAGCAGCAGCAGTCGATATGAATATGCATGACATGAATATGAATATGCATGAGCAGAAGAGGAGGAGCAACATAACCGATGATGTCCTAAGAGCAGAGTTGGAGACACGAACAACGTAACTATGCTTAGCAGCATCTGCAGCAGCAGCAGTATCTTTATGCTCCTTTGTTGGCAGCAACAGCACCGCCTCCTTTGATCTCTGATGGGGCGGCAGATGCAGATGGTGAGATGATGCTGCGGATGACTTGACGACGACGCACTCGCTTCTCCACCATCTCAGGAACATCGTCTGCATCTCGTCGCTCCACTTCATCCTCCGCAGCTCACGGTCGATCACGTGACGCAGCGCGGAATCGGCTTTGCGCATGACAAACGCGTAGGACATGACGTCAAGGAAGGGCTCCGTGGTGTAAAGATCGCAGGGTTGGCGGCCAGCGGTGTACTCTGCCGTCGGGGTGTCGATGATGAAGGCGTACCCGCCTCGCCTGGCCCTCTCGATGCCCTCCTGGACGCTGTGGACGAACGCCCGAGGCCAGTGCGTCGTCATGCGCGACCACATGGCACGCGTGACTGGCTCCCTGGAACCGGCCAACATGTGGTAAGCGACGCCGTTGTGGATGACGCCGTAGGTGATGTTCGACTGCAGCAGCTGACTGGAGTCCGTTATGACGTCCTCCTGCGGATGATGATGCTGATGCTGGTGATGATTGTTTGGCTGGTGTCGATGCGGAGCAGGGGGGAGCGGTGTTGATGAGGCGGAGGATGGAGGGCGATGATGCGTGACGGGCGGTGGAGGAGGATGCGTTCTCCGGAGAAGGGCGGAGGATCGAAGGGAGAGGAAGGGATGCGTGAAGTCGACGAATTGCATCGTTCGATTGGAGACGACCAGAGGACCAGCGCCGATCTGAGCATGCTGCAAAGACAACAGAACATACACCAGTTATTTCATTCATTCATTCATTCATTCATTCATTCATTCATTCATTCATTCATTCATTCATTCATTCATTCAGTCATTCGTTCGTTCATTCATTCATTCATTCATTCATTCATTCATTCATTCATTCATTCATTAGATGCATTTATATAACGCCTCTTCAAGGGGGCTACTCAGAGGCGCTCCCAACCTCAGCGCGCCAAATAGAACTTTTTAAGATGAGAGAGGAAAGCCTGCAGACGAGAAGGATTTTTACAGTGAGAGCGCAGGGTCAGAGGAAGACCGTTCCAGGTTAAGGATCCTACCACCGAGAAAGCACGTTTCAGCACAGTGGAAGTTCGAGCAAAAGGTACTGAGAGTAGACTTTGTTCAGTCGAACGAAGGGAGCGGAAATGGTGAGAACTAAGAGTATAGTGCTACAGAGCTCACAAAGTTAGGCAGAAGGAAGGCCTAGCATGCAGCGCCAGACTAGAGTAGATATCCTATACTCAATTCGCTGCTTAAGTGGAAGCCATCATGTATACACTCATCAAGTCTACCTAGCTTGACGAAAAATTAATGTCCTATCCTGATGCGGAAACCGGCCAGGAAGCAATTGGGGCTGGGGTTCACATTTCGGGTATTCTCCATCGGTGTGGCCTCATCTGTCTGCCGACTTCGGTATATTATAAGTTGGAACCGGAGAGTTCCAGGTTCGAATTCGCCTCAAGCCGTCGCGTAGGAACCCTGAGCAAGCCCTCACTCGCAATTACTCGTTCGCTTCGGCGTGAAACTCCGATGCAGTGTCCGAGATGTATAATCGGGAGCACTTCTGAGCAGTAAAGCTTAAAGGGGCGCCATAATTTTATGATTGTAGTAAATGCAAGAAATAAAAATAAAGGTATATGCATATACAAGTATTGGCTACACATAAGAATATGTGCGTATATGTATAATATACAATTATCTGCCAATTTGTTCCGATTGCAATTTAATGGATGCGGCAGAGATCGAGCTGCAGCAAGGCAAGGAAGAACAAAGTCCTGCATGTGATTGCCTTCGCTTGCCTCTATTGTTCGTATTGCCACAGGGACGTATACCCAGCAGTTGCCATGCGAATCTAGCTTGCCATCTTAATGACTGTCTGTCTTTCCAAATCAATACAAACAGACTTACATGCATCTATGCGCACAGTCGCATACAGACACATAGACATATCAAAGATGATTTATGTACAGTATAAATATAGAGGGCACACATACTAGCAAGCATGAGTACCCTGGGCATATCTAGGGTCTATATAAAAGATTAGGGTGCTCATGCTTGTTAGTAGGCCTATATATATATATATATATATATATATATATATATATATATATATATATGTATGCACATGCTCAAACACTGTTACATTTATGCGTGATATTGTTTCACACAGGTCTATGAATGTAAGCATATAAAATTATACATGTAAATTTATATGCATACTTAATTACTTATAATTATAGGCCTATGCGTGTGTATATGATACTTGTGAATTTCATTATATATAGAGACAAATCTACGTCGATCGTCAGATGATGACATTATATATATATATATATATATATATATCGACTCAAGGGTCATCGTTTGCAACATTATTACGTGCAAAGACATTTTGTTGGCCTATATATATATAGAGAAGAGATTGAAGAGATTGCTGAGCATGCATAACAAAAGGCGGCTTCCAAACACACAAACACACACACAAACACACACAAACACACAAAACACACACACAAACATAAACACACAAATACACAAACACAAACAAACACACACAAACACAAGCAAACACACACACACACACACACACATACACAACACACACACAAACACACCCACACAAACACAAACATACACACACAACTACACAAACACACACACAAACACACAAACGCACAAACTCACACAAACACACACAACACACACAAACATACACAAACACACACAAACGCACAAACACACACAAACACACAACACACACAAACACACACACAAGCACACAAACACACACATACATGCACAGGGACGGTCCTAATGCAAAGATGAAGCATGGGTGCATCTGATTTCATATTGATGTCTTCGAAATGAGTTCTATAGTCAGGACGTTTGCTATCATCGCTGATGTTGTTAAACATGCATGTATACTGTAGGCCTATAGTGTATAGCCCAGGCCTATAATTTTCTAAAAAAATTACTATGTGGAGGGATTGAGTGCGTGGGATATATGTATTATATATATAGTCACATTGTTAAATTTCATTTGAAAAATACATAAATCGAAGTAAAATAAAGTTATAGAGAAAGAATAGAATACAAAATAAAGTTATACTAAATAGATGGCACTATAGAGTGACTATACTCATGCATTCGCATTCATGTACATGTAGGTATATGCTGTTCTATGATCACATGCAATGTATAGTGCTTTAATTCGATAGATTTCATACACGCGGGCGCTATACAAATCTCCTAATGGATGACATGCATACAATGTTTATAATATATATAATATAGGGCATTATAGGCCTATAATTATATTCGTACCCCTCTGCGGACTTCCGAGATGACTCCATTGAGAAATCGATCGAGATAGACGTCATCGTCATGCTTGACACCACGTGACAATCGAATCTCATATTTGAATCCGATCGACGACGCCAGTTGCCGCAGGATGTCGGCCAAGTAGCCTTCGAAACGATCGTTTCCGGTGAGAAACGCTCCATCCGGTTTCAACATCATATACGGAGCTTCCTTCACAAAGGAAACCAAAATGGTAATTGTAAACTTTGTACTCTAAAGCTAAGCGTAAAGTAGGCCTACTAGCCAACACACGAGCATAAAAATGAGGATTTAGCTATGTAGTCATCGAATGACACCATCAAATTCAGAGGATCGCCTTTTTATTTGCCAGTAGCTGGGGCACCCGGGGTTTCCCGGTTAACTTAAGCTGCTTGCCTTCACCCGTCTGATGTACCTGGCGATGCTCGGTAAATTTCGGGTTTTCCCACCCCACTGCGCCCCATGGTGAGGGATTGGGCAACCCCTCCACTGGGTGGTTATGGTGGACCTCTGACTAACTGAAAGGTATCAGGTCAATTTTAAATGAGAAACTGCATGTAACTTATGTGGGCGTGCGTTCTAGATAAATATACATAGGTGTACATACATTGGGGCGCGGTGGTGTAGTGGCCGGGTATGTTCGTTGCCTTGCAGCCGGAGGATTGCAGGTTCGAATCCACCTCAAGCCGCCGCGTAGTGACCTTGGGCAAGTCCTTCGCTCGCAATTGCTCAGCGCTTCGGCGTGAAACTCCGATGCAGTGTCCTGGAGCGCTTCTGAGTAGATAACTTGAAGGGGCGCTATAACAAGTACACATATAGACCTACACAAACATACCCACGGTCCTACACCCACATACACCTCTACATTCTCCGTTATAGGTAAAGAATTCACGAAATTATTCACCGCTGATAGAAATATCTATTTGACAATAACTACAAACTATGCGCCAACAAATTACTGAACATAAGCCACTCACACGACCATAATTAGGCTAGTATTATAATGCAAATAGCAAATATGCACACATGAACAGTTAGGTCTATCCGTCGCAGTAGCTTTAGAAATCAACTGAGCACTGAAGGCTCTCAGCTATAGATAATCATAAATAGAAGTCGCGTAGTTATTCTATTTATTTATTTTATTTATTTTATTTTATTTACCCATTTCTATAGCGTCTCTTCAAGCTCTCTATACTCAGAGGCGCTTTCGACTACAGCGGCACCGACGTCACCACTACACCACCGCACCCCACAGAAAGTCAGACGTTGAAGGCTTGAACCCAAATAGAATATTATAGGTTAAAAGATATATATGCTAAGAACACAAAAGTCTACGAACAACAACAGCGAGCACAAGAGGATCAAGAACGGGAAGAACAAGCAGAAGAAGAACAAGAGCTAGAAGAACAACGAAAACAAAAAAATAATAACGTGAACAATGGAACATATGCAAGGCAAGAATTGCCGGGGGTTGTAGGAGTCAAACCCCTAGTCTGACGCCATAGTAAAGTCCTGGTTGGACACCCAAGTCCATAAATCAACGCCTGACCCACCCTGCAGTTATTTTTCTACAATTCTAATACTGAACATGTGTCCTGGACAGATTGAAAAGCCCACAAACGACTGGATTAACGACCAGGTCTAAGACCTATATATGCTATAATTATAGCTGCTTACCAATACCGTGCTGACCATCAGCTTACATCCGCTGTCGAAAGCATAACAGGAAGGAAGTTCAGGTTGAGTCGTTGAAACACTCGGCGTAGCTGCCAGAGAAAACAGAAAATAACACACAAAGAACTATATAGGTAAGCTTGCACTCGCCGGTGTCACGAAATAGAGTATATTCCGTATTAATTGTATCCCCCAACTTAAAAAAAGTCGAAAAAATCGATTCCGCGTGTATTTTTAAAAACAAATTAATTTTCATCTGCTTTGTTTTGAACAATGACACTAACAGGTATGTTTATTCCTACTAGATAATTTGTTTTGTCCTGTTTTAGACCACTTAAAACATTTAAAACACTTCAGAACACTCAGAGTCACTAAATAAATTCGAGTTGCCATTATCTGAGCATTGCATAGGACTCTTAAAACAATTATTAGAGTCACTTCAAATTTTGATTACAGCATAAATTTGTTTATTATGCGCATTTTTCCAAAAAGGGGATAGAATGGTTTATCCCCCCGGATAGTATAGACCGGTTAATTCCATCCGGGGGGATAGATTAATTCATTCCCCCCAGATAGCTTTCAGGGGGATGCTCCGTTTCGTGTCACCGGTTTGAGAAATTCGCAACTAGGCATATAGACCTTAAGTGAGCAATGCAACGTTAGAATTCATTTATAGAACGCCTTTTTCACCTCCTAAGGCACTGACAAACTCGATCGGCTAACTATCTTACTGATCTAGAATAGTACGCACACTGGCGTTAACTTGTCCAAAATAATGGAAGGTGGATGGATGGATCGGGACAATGATAATCAGAGGCGAAGACTGACGACATCATGACTTGTGCTCTTCCGGTGGTACGTATTACGCATGAAATGAATGTGCTTTTTTACAACTCTAGCCTAAATTTGTTTCATATTGAAGTATTGCGTATACAACATAGATCTTCGTTTTCACTCTGGAATATCTTGTAGTATATGCCCCTAGGTCAGTTTCAGTTCTTTTATTTATTGTCTTTGTTTCAGAGGATGTGATGGCAAACATAACTCTGAAGTCGAGAGTTCAAAACCATCGAAATGCAAGTTGTTCAATGGTCCTTTTCTCCTAGGCCTAACGGTCTCTTGCGAAATCAGCTGCGAAATGAGGTCTCATGAAAATTGTAGGCCTATTATAGCCTACAAACTGAATGGAAAGTTCCGTTATTGAAGGAAGTTTAGGTCCGATGTTTTATGTCGTTTATTCAAGAAAATTAAGCTGACATAACGCAACTTAATTAGGTTTATTACATGAGAAAGGAAACGACAAGTGGACTAAGTTATCTGTTTCTGCGAAAACCTAGCTAGGCAAGGAAAGAGTTTTTACTGGCCAGTGGTTCCTATAATACTATATAGAACTAACACTGCGAACAGTCCGAAAGATCTATAGTAGATTGAGTTTGACTATAGACTATATTTACATGTATAGGCTACGTACACGCCAAAGGTAGGAAACGAAGTTGCTCTTACTTCATAACATGGCTATCCCACTTGTTTAGGTTAAGCGATGGAGGGGCGAAGAGGGAAAAATTGCAAAATAGAGAATGAGACAGACAGACAAACAGACAGACAGACAAACAGACGGTTAGACGGACAGAGATATCTAACTCGGAAACAATTGTTACTATAGACAGGAGAAGATGATTTACTATATAAAAAAATGTGTATAAACAAGGATTAGCTTATACCGATAATAATGTTTATTAACCAAACACACAAACGCACGCACGCACACACACACACGCACATACAGAAACACTGAATTCCAAGAACATCTTCACTGACGCAAGGTCCCTATCCAGGCCCCTCAATTCTGCTCCATGTACCGGACCCTGGGTATAAAGTGGGATACTATAGCTACAAAGTGTGCTACTAGCTACAAAGTGTGCTACTAGCTACAAAGTGTACTACTATATAGCTACAAAGTGTGCTACTAGCTACAAAGTGTGCTACTTGCAACAAAGTGTGCTACTAGCTACAAAGTGTGCTACTAGCTACAAAGTGTGCTACTTGCAACAAAGTGTGCTACTAGCTACAAAGTGTGCTACTAGCTACAAAGTGTGTGCCTTCGTGTGTCGTCCGGTGCCAGCAGCAGTAGTAGCAGCAGCAGCAGTAGCAACAGCAGCAATAGTAGCAGTAGCGAACAGAAAACGCTATTACTCCAAACGCAAGGTCGATTTCCTAATTCATTAGTGCATCAAGCATGATCAATGCTCTTTCATCTATCCATCTCTTCGTTAATTCATTCATTCATTCATCCTTCCATCTGTCCATCCGTCCCTCCCTCACTCTTCCATCCATCTTCCTTCCATCCCTCTGCAAGTTCATTCTTTACGTGGAACATCCTGACCGACTGGAGTCATTATGTCAGCACTTTCTGTCCATTACCAGCAGTTTCCCACACCTTTCCATGCCTCCTGCCTCCTGCCTCCTGCCTCCTGCCTCCTGCCTCCTCCCAACCCGCCGTTTGCTTCCCGTCTGCTCGTCCGACCGTAACTCATTCCCCGCGATACCCTCGAAACCCGGCCAGACAATCCTTTCGTCGACCTTCTGCCATAAACCATGGAGCAACAGTTTGTATGACTGCTAAACAATAATCAGCCTCCGCCGACGAGTAATGGGTTAAGAACACACGTCGTCCCGGAACCAATAACTGTTAACTATGGTGTAGGCATGGGGCATGAAACGTTGTAGCCGCTGCAATTTCGTGTTTTAGCTTCAAAATTGAATAAAATGACTAGGAACATAAGTAGGCCCTAATAACACGATAAAGCAGAATAAGCTAATGGTGAGTCCAAGGTGAATTGAAGGACATCGCATAGGGGGGGGGGGCCGGTAGAGTAGTGGTTAACACGCTGGCCAAGAGAGCGAGAGGTAGTGAGTTCGAGCCCCCGTTGGGCGGATTTGCTTAGTAGGCTGCTATTAGCGCCGTGTAATTGCAAAGCTGTCTGTTCAGTTAGTATAGTTAAGATTTGTGTATTCTGTGATCTTCGTTCTTGTGAATTGTTTAAATTGCATAAGTGTACATTGTAACCGGTTGCGGCGTGTCAACCGGATTGTTAATAAAGAGAATAATATTATTATCCGGCAATGGTGCGCATCTGAGTCAAGGGACCAGTTGGGTTGTTAAAAATGTTGGGAAATGCCGAACAAAAACGCTCATGCTTTATGCTATAGTACATAAAGGACTACAAATCATCTCCGGAATAGTTAGCTTACTGAGAAGCAAAAGCGATGTTTTTACGCTGCAGCTTATACCGATCCATGGACCATGGCAGCCTGGCAGGGCTTTTTAGTGTGCAGTTCTTGGCAAAAAATAATATGCAATTCTAAGCAGCTGTAAAAGAACTTCCGTGCAGGCTGTGCAGCTAGAAAGAATTTTAAAAACCGCTCTAATTATTATTGACATTATGCGATTTTCAAGGGAGGAACAAATTTATGTGATAAAAAGTCATCAAAAGTGAAAAGCAATTTAGCAAAAGCAAAAAAGTTAATCAGAAAATTCTTAGAAAGGAAACTCTAGCATGGAGGAGAGGGAAAATGAGCCCTGGACCATGGGCACTATAGATGGGACCCAAATCATGAGCTCCCGCACATGGGGCAAGAGGGGACACTTGCCCCCATGGAAAATAGATTTCCATATATTTGTACTACTGTTGCTTGTGTTTTCAAAAACAAATCTTTTCGCAATAAAGCGCTAATGTTACTAACTAGGCTATTTTTAGCTTACACAAATGGTGATGAAACACAGATGGTGAAACTGAGAAATAAACGTTTGAAAACTCTAAAAAAACTGTTTTCTTAATTCTCTGTTCGCATTTTCATGCTCTGATAAGAAAAATTCACGTTACCTTCGTGCTTTGCCCCTCCGGCAAAAATTTCTGCGGGCGCCTATGACTCAAATGGGCTCTTAACGGGTTACATGCATGGCCCCATGCGGGTTCTATTCAGGTCGCTTCTTAGCATGTTAGTATGAGGGGTAACCCGCAGATTTTTCAGCTTAAGCCTTAAGCCTTTCCGTCCATTCGACTTAGCCTATGGATGGTCCAAACAACGAAAGCGCACCAGAAGTTGCGTTATAAATAGACATGCGTGGAAAAATTATTAGGCTATAGGTTATGATTGCCTGGTAGAGTTTTACCAAAATTATCATAATGATAAAGGAATCGAAATCTACTATAGTTAATTGGAACAATAAACTGGAAAGTGATTGCAATAATATTGTAGTAAGCTAATTGAATTTCTTCGGTTAATTTTCACGCAATAGAGGAAACATTATTCGAGGGATAGAGCTTCCAGAATCTAGATGAAAGATGGACCGGAAACTGTGAAATAAACCGTCCGAGTCGAAGACAAGACGAGGACAAACATTGTTATCCAATTTCAACAGTCTAGCGACCGGGTATATATTATGACCATGGAAACCATGTATCCTGGCAGCGCGCCCTTATGGGGGAGCCCATATGAGACCCAATTAAATTCCAATTTTGAGCAAATTGGCTCTGTCTAATGTACATTCAAATACGTACTGTGGCAGGATAGAATGGGAAACGATTTTCCATAATAGCCTATGGCGATATCCTAAATTAATTGGCCAAGATGACTTTTAGAACGTATAATTGCATGCGAGCCCTATACATAGGCACACATGCGTAATCGTCCTCAATAAATTTCTAAAGCGATACTCAAAAACCAAACGCAGGGCACCAGCTTATTCACGAGTGCCGTGAGTAACCCTCCTTTTACCGCTTTCGTTTTCTCGGTGAAGAACAGTTGGCGATTGGTCATCATCCGGAGCACCTCCGTCGAGTGCAGTCGACAGGAACAATAAGCCAACCAGAACGAAGACGACATGACATCGGTCGAAGCGCCATGCATTCCACTTTACCGTCCACATTCCGACCTGTCTTCCGATGGGTAGGTCCCTACTTCGAACAACGTATATCATACTATATGCATAATTATAGGCCCTACTCATGAGTCGCCTTTCCTTTCTCGAAAGTTGTATGAAACCATGACCACTTGTGAATTAATTATTATTTACAAAGGAAATATCCAGTAGGCTACATAAGAAAAATGCTGCTGAGATTACACGTACGATACACCGCTGGCGAAACATCCCCTAATTCCCACGAAACGTTCTCTGCAACTGTTGGAAGAGACTTCTACGCCTGTCTGCAATGACCTACCAACCAGATCGTCCCTGCTAACCATTCACAATTATACGTACGCCTTCCTCCTTCTTTAGTCTGCAGAGTCAGACATTCGTGCGTGTTCCGCGCAGAGCACGTTGGAAGCGCCAGGACAAGAGCCATGAACGCTCTCAACGCACACATAAAACTATAATCAACACGTAAGTACATGTATACTCTTGGTAGGCCTAAAAATATAATATAGAGTAGGTCTACACGCAATTTGTTATATATCTGTTATATATATTTTATCCATACAGGCCATATTATATAATAGTTATTTAGTGTGTGTGTGTGTGTGTGTGTGTGTAAGAGAGAGAGAGAAAGAGACAGACAGACAGACAGACAGACAGAGATAGATAGAGATAGACAGACAGACAGACAGAGACAGACAGACAGAGACAGACAGACAGAGACAGACAAACAGACAGAGACAGACATACATAGACAGACAGACAGAGACAGAC
Organism: Lumbricus terrestris; assembly: GCA_949752735.1. Taxonomy (NCBI): domain Eukaryota; kingdom Metazoa; phylum Annelida; class Clitellata; order Crassiclitellata; family Lumbricidae; genus Lumbricus; species Lumbricus terrestris. Next base: position 20,956,788 of record OX457052.1, on the reverse strand, counting down.
AGACACAGCAACAGCAACAGACAGACAGAGAAAGAGAGAGAGACAGAGAGAGAGAGACATACAGACAGACAGAGCAGACAGGGACAGACAGAGACAGACAGACAGAGACAGACAGACGGAGACAGAGAACGAGAGAGAGAGAAAGAAAGAGAGAGAGAGAGAGAGAGAGAGAGAGAGAGAGAGAGAGAGAGAGAGAGAGAGAGAGAAAGAGAAAGAGAGAGAGAGAGAGAGAGAGAGAGAGAGAGAGAGAGAGAGAGAGAGAGAGAGAGAGAGAGAGAGAGAGAGAGAGGCATGCATGGATATATTTATCTGTCCTACAATGCTGACAAAGAAGAAGAAGCGATAACGACCTAGCACTGACAAATACCACACGTACGATGGATGCCTCATCGTTGTCCTTCGCCATAGACCCTCACCCCACCCACCCACACTCCATCCACCCACTCTCACCCCAACCACCCACTCCCATTCCCACCCACCCCACATGCAGCCAAGTCTTGCAAACAAATCTAAATAAACCTATAGGCCTAAGATCAGCACTTCAGCAGCCGTGGCACATGGCGAGATGGGGTGGCAGCTTCCCTATAACACCGAGGAGGGTCTAAGACTCTAAGGTCTATGGGGTTGGCGTCTGCTGGTCCGCATCTACATGTATACATGGTACATCGCTGTGTAATAACCGTCAGCGAGTCATTATCTCGTCATTAATTATTGCCAAACGACATCGATGGTTGATCGTAATCGTAATCTCGAGACTTCTACAGCGCCCACAAAAGCCACGTCGCGGTAACCAGCTTATTCACAGGCGCTTAATAAAAAAAATTGATAGGCAGATATGTCCATTCATTAGCTTAGGCTACATAAATATAAAGACGGGTCTGAACTAAACACCTGTCAGTTTCAGTGGGGCGCCAGGGAGGCTAGGGGTCTAAGTCCCCCCACCCCCATAAAAAGGTCATCAGGTTTTTTGACAGGGAATTGAAATATTTCCATGAGATTTCGACCAAACGACTAAAAAAGGTCGTCAGGTTTTTGGACTGGGAAATATATTTATGTAGCCTATAAGCGACTGCCCTTATTCCTCATCATCTTCTCTTTACCCTCGATCTGTTCTAGCACTTGATATGTCACGCCTCATCCGCAGTTTAGCGCCACTGTGTGGTAACAAGGACCACTAGCGACACCCTCTTCCTTTATCCAGGCTTGGGACTGGCACTGGCAGAGTGCAACCAGCGGCGGAGTTTACCAGACAAATTATCACGCATTTATTTACAGACAAATGGCGCTGAGCAATCGTTTGTAAGTGACTTGCTCAAAGAACTTGCAAAATCCAATTAACTGTCTCAGAGAGATGACAAGACGCGTTATCATTGTGGGACGCGTTAGTGTAGTGGATATGTTTGTTGCCTTGCAATGCACCCGGAGGGTTACAGTTTCGAATCCACCTCGAGACGTCGCGTAGGGACCTTGAACAAGTCTTTCACTCGCAATAGATCAGGCGCGCTTCGACGTGAAACTCAGATGTAGCCTAAATGTAATCGGATTTTTATATAGCGACTGCCTGTGGCCTTCGACCCTGAGGGTGAGATCCTTCACCACCGCTCGCCCGTTTTAATGGACGCCACGCCATTTAGGTCCCCGTGGACGAACCGTGCTAGCCCGAGATTTTGAATCTCTTAAATAGCCACCTTCGGGATTCGAACCGCGACCCTCACGCTCTCTTCCACAGACGCGCGGCCGCCAGCTCTCTTACAAAGGTAGCTAACTGGGCTAACAGATGCAGCGTCCGCGCTGTAGTCGGGAGCACCTCTGAATAGAAAGCTTGAAGGGGCGCTATAGCCTAACAAGTGCACATACATTAGTCAAGCGGTCCAATCATTCGGCTGCACCTATGTCTAATCCCGCAATACACTTCAACAGGTAAAAAGTGTAGTTTAGCTGCTATAGACTAACTCGTCGCCATTTTGTTCTACGTCAAGTGCCTTAATTCGCCTAAAAGATATCTTAAGCAATACAAGTCCCGAATCAACAAAGTCCTCTTCGTCTGGAAAAGCAGCAACATAAAAGAGGCACAGAAAACAGACGCAGTTCCACTCAACAGCCAACCAGCCAACCAATCGAATTAGCCTATTATGCGATTGAGCGCCGCTCAGCGGATGACAGACGAACTAAACAGAACGGAAGCTGCACATCTATCGCTCTACCTCTATCTCTATTTGTGTATCTATGTATCTCTATCTACATGTACGTAGGAACGCAGTACAGGTCTCGGCCGCTAGCTGGCACCTCTATAGGCTACGGTACCAGGCATCTGCCATCAGTCAATCAGCCACAGAAACATCCTGAACAGCTAGGAATCACGGCGTACCAACAACGGCATTTATATAACAGGCCTATGCGTGTAGAGCGTTGAAAATCATAGCATGTATAATTATGTTTATGGGTTCTATAATAGTTATAGTATGAGTCTATGAGAACTGTAGAAACATAATTGGGGTGGGGTCAAATATGATCCACGTGAAGTTGGGGTACGAAAAGACTTTACCATGGGGCCAAAGGAAGGCTAGGGGTTGAGCCCCTCAATATCCACAGCAATTCTCACCCTGTCCAGTATACAGTGTTTAATCTAGTCCCCTTCCGCTGGGGGGGGAATTGAGGTTTCTGGGGGGGGAGACAATTGAGCGTCCGAAGGACGCTCGTGAGGCGCGTAGCGCACTGAGGGGGGGGGGGGGGTAATGGGGAGGGGGCAAATCCCCCTCCCCATTAGACTTTTTTTAATGTCCACATTGCAATGGCAGTATTTTAAGATGTCATCTTAACAAAATAGCTGTATTTTTCAGTGATCCATCAGAAACTTTTTAAATTTCCAAATTGCAATGGCAGCATTTTAAGGTGTCATCTTAAAAAATAGCTGTACTTTTTCAGTGACCCATTAGAAATTTTTTGAATTTTCACATTGCACATTTAAGGTGTCATCTTAACAAAATAGCTGTACTTTTTCAGTGACCCATTAGAAATTTTTTGAATTTCCACATTGCAATGTCAGTATTTTAAGGTGTCATCTTAACAAAATACCTGTACTTTTTCAGTGATCCATTAGAAACTTCTTGAATTTCCACATTGCAATGGCAGCATTTTAAGGTGTCATCTTAACAAAATTGCTGTACTTTTTCAGTGATCCATTAGAAACTTTTTGAATTTCCACATTGCAATGGCAGCATTTTAAGGTGTCATCTTAACAAAATAGCTGTACTTTTTTCAGGTACCCATTAGAAACTTTTAGAATTTCCAAATTGCAATGGCAACATTTTAAGGTGTCATCTTAACAAAATACCTGTACTTTTTCAGTGATCCATCAGAAATTTTTTGAATTTCCACATTGCAATGTCAGTATTTTAAGGTGTCATCTTAACAAAATACCTGTACTTTTTTCAGTGATCCATTAGAAACTTTTTAGATTTCCAAATTGCAATGGCAGCATTTTAAGGTGTCATCTTAACAAAATAGCAGTACTTTTTCAGTGACCCATTAGAAACTTTTTGAATTTCCACATTGCAATGGATGGCAGCATTTTAATGTGTCATCTTAAAAAATAGCTGTAGCCTACTTTTTCAGTGGCTCATTAGAAACTTCTTGAATTTCCACATTGCAATGGTACCTTTTGAAGATACCATTTTAGCAAAATAACTCCATTATTTCAGTACTGATAAAAAGTGTTTTAGGATTTCAATATATATATATATATATATATATATATTATATAATTATAATTACAATAAAATTAAAATATGTATCATGTTCAGCAGCTCAGTTCTGCTGTTGCTGGGTTATTCTATTGAATTACTGTTTACATGAGTAAATAAGCTGACTTTTCAGCACTGTAATCAGAAACTGTCAGCTTATCCTAGTTTCTAAATATTGCCCTGAGTTGCTGATCAGTACACACTTTCCAAAATCATATTTAATGGTACACAAATCTACCAAGAGCCAATAAACTACCGGTACCAAAATCAAGAAGCCACTATGTCTTGTAGCAATGATGTTGTTTTACTAGGTGTTCAGATAATAGGACCAAAACATTTTGAAATTTGACAGTTTAAAATGTGAAGGATAGCACTTGATAGCCATTCAGTTGTACAAAAATAGTATTTGTACAAATATTAACAGTAAATTATACTAATTTTTCCTGGATTTTGTCATATAACATAACAGTAACTAATTACTACAACCATGTAGGCCTAGCAGTAAATAATATTACGGTATATATTATTATACTAACAGTTCATGTAATGCAATGATGTAAACACTAAACAGCAACTAAATACTATTATCATTTTGACAAATTTTTCTGGAGGAGATGTCATCTCTGTTTTTAGTTAGAAAAAATAGTGTTTATCTAAATATATACAGTAAGTTATATTCATTGCAACATGATAGTATCGTATATTATAGTAGTAAATAATGTCATTATAATCATATAATAGTAAATAATATCACGGTATAGTGTAACACGTCAAGTAAAACAACGATGAAAAAGTTACTAAAAACCAATAGCATTTTGTCAAATTTTTCTGGGGGGGGAAATGTCAATCCTGGGGGGGGAAAGTTCCCCCCCCAGAGACGTCTAGATTAAACACTGTCCAGTATATAATATATATATATACACACACACACACACATATATATATATATATAATACATAGACATATTAAGCAAACGTAAACTTATATCCAGAAATCATACACCCCATGCATCTACATAAATGTTGCATATAATATATATGGAGCATAATGTATATAATTATATATTATACATACATTATACCTATAATGTAACCTGTATAGGCTAAATATATTGTAGGCTACCTGCCATACATTTACAACCTATCTAGATAGCCTATATAATATATATTATATTATATATAAATAAAAATATATATATAATAGTGTGCCGCCTATCCGCCTAGAATCCCACTAGATGGCATACCGGTGCCAATAGGTGAAGCATAAGGCATGAACGAGTGATAGGAGTATAGGACACGCGGTGCACGTGCCACGTATATCGGCTTCTGTGGGTCGTGCATAGCATCAGACGACGACGGCGTAATGCAGAAGGAAGCGTGTCTCTCTCTATTATCACGGATTAGGAAAGAATTCTGAGGATGCCCTCTGAGCCAGACCAGAGCACCAGACAACTAGACCAGGCTTGGAATCTCAAAATGGCACTCCTAGAAGCAAATCATGTAACAATTTGCTAACCGGTGTTTCTAGACTAATTTGACCCTGCTGAAAACGAAAATCGCTGTTAGCAAGCTGGATTTTTGGCCGTTCAATGGGAAAACAAGATGGCGGACAAAATGGCGGTCAGTTGCTTCAAATGGCTATAAGTAAAGTATTGTATGTGACAGGAACACGATTTTAGACTCTAAATTAAGATTATAGGGTGCAAGGAATACAATGGAACCAAATACACATATGTAGCACTGCAAGAAAATCAAAATGGCGGACAAAATGGCGGCCAGAATCTTAAAATGGCTGTAAGTGAAGTTAAGTATGCAGTGGAATCATGATTTCAGGGTCTAAATCAACATTTTCGGGGTCAAGGAATGCAATGGAAGCAAGGTAACATATGTGGCATTGCACGGAAACCAAGATGGCGGACAAAATGGCGGACAAAATCTTAAAATGGCAATAAGTGAAGACATATATGCAACCAAATTATGATTTCAGGATCTAAATCAACATTTTCGAAGTCAGGGCATGTGATGAAACCAATGTCGCATATATAGCACTGCCTGGACACCAAAATGGCGGCCAAAATGGCGGCCAGACTCTTGAATTGACTGTTAGTGAATTTCTGTATCTAATGAATACATCAATTCAGAATGTAAATGATAATTTTCGGAATTAAGGAAAGTGAAATTAAAGGCACTGAATATATTATGTGACACTGCCAGAAAACCAAAAACCAAAATGGTGGACAAAAGCTTCAACTGGCTCTGAGTGACGTCTTGAACATATACGATGGAGACTTGATTTCAGTCTGGACTAGTAATTTCCAGGTCATATGCTTCCAACAAAATCACATGCAGTGTTATGCAGTGAAATTGTCATACCTATAGTGGAAATTTTTAGCAGTTTAACTATTGCTGGCTTTATGTATATACAGTATGCATGCTTGAATGTTTCATAACTTGACGTATCAATAGTTTCAACTTTTCGTGACTTGACGGATATAGGGTACCGTAGAGTCAAATCAGGCCTTGTTGCAGTCAATGCAATTGCACCTGAGTGCACATGACAAGATCGCACTTCGATAGCAGCAGGTCCTGATGCTACGTTTGTCAACTTCACATGATTTGCTGTAAACAAACTCTATAATGTGGCTTTGGTGCACACTGGTAAAGATTACTTTCTTCCACCACACACCATCTGATGAAGATGAGGATGATATCTGAACATCAATATCTAGTAAAAATAGGCCTTTCCAAACTTACAGTTTGGTAATGAGCTCATAAGGGAATGTTCCAAATGTAGAAAGTAAGTGGGAACTTTCAAGTAGTTTATTCAAGCATTCTTTCAGCTGATTCCTGCTAAATATGCCAAATCACATCCAGTTGTAGCATGAAGGCCACTCGATCAATTCTTCATAGTTACTTGAATTGGATGAGCTTCTGTTCCACTGATGTTCCTGCCATCACCAAAACACCGTTAAATATAAAGCAAACACATATGACCCGGCAGTGGACAACACCAGACACCTAATTATCTTTTTTCACGTAACCACCAGCAAACGCTCTAGTCCATATCTCCAAATGTGGCTGCTGAGAGCTGAATGGACAGGAATGAAGCTAGATCAGTCTTTCTTTCAAGCATACCAAGAACATTCACCCAATTTTCCGACAACGGAGTATTTCAAGACTCCACACAGTGGCAGAGTTGTGGTTGTAATTTTCTGTACGCTTTCACTTTTTAAAAGCAATGCCCACTATATCTATCGAAGGCAATAATTGTTAACCCTCTTGTAGCCAATCGAAAGTAGGCTACCTGTACACAGGTATCCACTGTATCTGTCAGGTCACCAACTGTCTTCGCGTTTGGAGGTTCTCTATTGCTTGAGCCATTGCTTCTTCTACAATAATTTGTCTGCAGCAGGTCGGATGAACTGTGTCGCGACTTAGCCTATGGGCATATCACAATATTTGGTCATGTCTCATACAATATGCGGGATGTCTTGCATTGGCTCCCTTTCCCGCAGCGGATTGCCTGCAGGTTCTCTGTGTTGCTTAGGTAGCGCCTTGATGGACTAGGCTATAGCCCCACTATGTCTGAAAGAACTCTGTTTTTCAACCTCGGATGTCCAGCGTCGATCTACTCTTCAGTTGGCAGACCAAGCTGAGCTGGTTCACTCGCGGTCTGCTATTTGACATCACCTTTCATTCTGTGTATAGCTGGTTCTAAAATCTAGAATGGGAATGGCCAACACCTTTTCACAGCGTCTATTGCATGCCCATGGGTCACTCCACTCTGTTCCTTAAGAATAAAAAACTGTCCTATTTAGTTGTGGTTAAGTGGGGGGCGATTCCGGGCAGCCCACCTTGAAGAGGCAGTACGTAAAATATTCTAAATCACCGGTTCTCAACCTGTGGGTCGCGACCCCCAGGGGGGTCGCCTGACGATTTGCCAGGGGTCGCCTGGAGCATTCATAAATTTTCAAAAGGTGCACAAATGTTCATGCACTGGCAATTTCAAAGCATTACTATGGCAACTTATTTTACAGGATAAAATTGTACTTGTAGGCTACTTTTGTAATGATTTATTCGGTAGCTAATTTAATTTTTACTATTTTTAGTATTAAAAGATAAATTCCACTTTTTAAATTCCATAGACACACAAAAAAGTCAAAAACTGCTTAGGCCTAAATGCTTTCCTGGTCTCACGGGCATTGGTTTGAAATGATAAATTTAGGTTTAAATTGTTTGTGTTTCAAGTCGATTTAAGTCGACTTGAGGAATAAACAACTTCAAGTGACTTCTGTACAAAATTCGACTTGGGGTCAGTTGCGGTGAGCAGAAATGCCTCAACTCAACATGGGATGGCCAAGTCGACTGGGATCGACTTATTGGGGTTGACTCCCAGGTCTAATAACAATGAACAATGGTTTTAAAAGTGCAGTAGAGGGGAGGTAGAGGAATCAATCTCGTCGTTAGGGGTCGTCACAACTTTCAAAATGTTACCAAGGGGTCGCCGCACTAAAAAGGTTGAGAACCGCTGTTCTAAATAAACAAATGATTTGCCTCTGCTATAGAAATACGAACGACAAGTTACTTTTGCAGAGAGAATCCAATCCCATTGGTTTTGAGAAAAGTCCATGGCACAATCGTGTTTTCAGATCCATGGGACAGTCAGCTTGATACGATGTAATAAGTCACTGCATGATATACAAATCTTCCTTTATAATTTTGTCAGTGTTCTTTTGAAGAACACTCCTTGGTTTAAGACTTCCTGAAGGCATTGCGATAATTTGAATGATCATATCTGGTCAAATAAGGGAACATTGTAGATAAATTCAACTGCAGATCGAGGTCTCAGATACCATCTTGCAAAGACCTCGCAGATTTTTTTAATCAAGTTCCCATTGCATGCATGACTTCATTAACATCCATTTTGAAATTCTTGCCGCCATTTTGCTCGCCATTTTGGTTTCCAGGCAGTGCTATATATGTTACCTTGCTTCCATTGCATTCCTTGACCTCGAAAATGTTGATTTAGACCCTGAAATCATGATTTAGCTGCATATATGTCTTCACTTATGGCCATTTTAAGATCTTGTCCGCCATTTTGTCCGCCATCTTGGTTTCCGTGCAATGCCACATATCTTACCTTGCTTCCATTGCATTCCTTGACCCCGAAAATGTTGATTTAGACCCTGAAATCATGATTCCACTGCATACTTAACTTCACTTACAGCCATTTTAAGATTCTGGCCGCCATTTTGTCCGCCATTTTGATTTTCTTGCAGTGCTACATATGTGTATTTGGTTCCATTGTATTCCTTGCACCCTATAATCTTAATTTAGAGTCTAAAATCGTGTTCCTGTCACATACAATACTTTACTTATAGCCATTTGAAGCAACTGACGCCATTTTGTCCGCCATCTTGTTTTCCCATTGAACGGCCAAAAATCCAGCTTGCTAACAGCGATTTTCGTTTTCAGCAGGGTCAAATTAGTCTAGAAACACCGGTTAGCAAATTGTTACATGATTTGCTTCTAGGAGTGATTTCTAGAGCCCTTTTAGAATTCCAAGCCTTGTCTAAACCACACCAACAGCAGAGGCAGAACCTTCTTCTTCCTCCTTATCCTCCTCCTCCTTTGATGTTTGTCTTATCGAACTGATGATAACTGATGGCATCGCTCAGTTTCTTATCTCATCCATCCATACATCGTCCGTCCTCGCTCACTCTCTGCAGCAGCAGCAGCAGCGAAAGAAAGAGGACCATGGCAGAGGAGAAGAGGAGGAGGGACCGATGGGAAGTACCTGGGAGGAAGGGAGAGAGAGAAAAGGTATTTAGAAAGACAGACAAAGCACATATGCCTTGACGACAGACGAACTAAGAATTAGCCATCTCCAGTTACTGATAAGAACGTCGCCAGCATCATCCCAAACGCAAGATGGATGCTTCTTACATCTAAACACAAATACAAAGGTTTATAACAGTACGGTTTATAATGACAATAAACATACATGCATATGTACATCGTATAACTATAATAGCCTACATACGTCAGAAGTGTTAGTGGGACTACGACAATCAGGAAGTTGATCTGTTTTGAGGAAGTTGATCTGATTTTACAAATATCTTGTACTTGAAATCGAGCTGATCGGCCTAATACCACAGAATAGTTAAAGCTTTATCTATTCTGTGCTAATACGAAACATGGTTAGTTAGTTACACAATGACATAGGTGGGTCGAATAGAAGTTCATTACTACCCATACAATACTGTAAATTGACAAAATCAGCAACTAACTGGACCCAGGGCCGCTGAGAGGGGCAGATGCCCTGGAGCCCGGTGACTTTCATGGGTCCGGGATAGGTAGCTATCTATCAGTTTAAACTTCAAATTAACAACCGAATAAAATCGTATTGCATAGTTGTACCTGCACTTTTCGTATTTCAATTTGATTTCCCAAAAAAAATTCCACATAAAGCCTTAAGATATTTTTGGGGCTCTGCCCAAGAATCCGTAATTTCTCTCATCAGCCCTGACTAGCCCGAGGGTTTAGAGTTTAGACGGGGAACAATCAAGTGAAAGGAACTGCGGTGTATTGTCTTCAAGTGGCAGACAAGGGCACTGTCGGTAAGTGAGGAGCCAAGTGGAGTGCTGTGTATCTTGATGTAAACAGGATAGGGCAAATCACAGACAAGATAAATAAACACGCATTGAAATATACGTCTAGACATATATAAACACAAAATACAAGTGTCTACAATACTCTACATGTACATTTCCAAACACGAAGATCCATCGCAGTACCTTCAATCTAACAAGAATTCCAATGCAACAGTCAGGGACTTGAAAACCAAAAAGTCTGCCACTGGTTGCACTCTGCCAGTGCCAGTCCCAAGCCTGGATAAAGGAGGAGGGCATCGCTAATGGTCTTTGTTACCACACAGTGACGTTAAACTGCAACTACTACTACTGAAAAGTGAAAACCCAACTTATTTCGCCTACAGAATATAGAGCAATTATACACGAATAATATAACATAATATGTTAATCAGGGCTTAAAGTGTGGCAGGATGCTCATGGACGGCGCCCAAGCACCTATTTTCAAATTTCTATGCCATCCTGCCACATATTTGGCCAGCACACCTGAAAAGGTGAGGGCGTCCAGGCACTTCTTTTTTACACTTCAAGTACTAATGTTAATCACAGAACAAGACCTTGTTATAAGGCGGCTATTGACAAAGTCCAAAATGGCCTGCTAGATAATGAGTTTCCAGAATCTGTACAACCACACAACACGGTTAACGCTACGACAAAAGACATATTTTATTGAATATCAGTGTATATATATTTTATTGAATGAAAGTATCAGTGTTGACATTGAAAAAAATACAATAGAAAAAGACAGACCGACATGTATGCCTCACGCAATTGTCTAGCAAGTAAACGTCTGAATTATTAGATATACAAATCTTATAAATTGAGGAAGAAACCATTTAGACATATTCCAGCACATCTGGCATTTCCCCGTCCTCAATTAGGCAACGATAACCTATCTACAGTAATTCACACATAGCTTTGCATTCCTCGTCTCTCTATATCGATGCAGAACTAATTTTTATCTTTTCGAAGATATCTGTCATTCAAAGGTTTGAATATTTTTAAAAGTTTTCGATTCCACTTTCTGCTTCATTTTATCCTCAAAATTATTCTGATTAAAGCCACAGACTTAAAAATATAACGTTCATTTTCATTCACCCAATTTCTAAACATCCTTGTAAAGTAAAAACAAAACAAAGACAATCACGTTAAACTTGACTCTAAATACACAAAATAAAATGAACGTCTGAAACTAGATTCAAAAGAACACGCCACAGCGGCTTGAAAATCCATTATTCTTCTCATTATTGCTCTTAACAACACGGGCAATAAACAAAGAGGTCTGAAGCTGTGCACCCTCTCTTAATATCAGCTCCCTAACAGTAACATAAGCAGACAACTAATTGAAATACACAATCTGGCTACATCTGAACTTAAGCCTAACATTCCTACATCAAAGACAAAAAAATCAACAAAAAACACACTTGCAGCAAATGTTTTTTAAGAAGCATTTTAATTAAATAGTTATCGTCTCTGGCCACATCTTGTATAAGACCTTTAGCAGTGAACACATGACATGGGAATGTTCTTTGAAGGGCATGCATATTGCCTAGCAGCATACATTATTTTTTAAAGTCTAACCCGTAAATGTGCTGGTATACCGTGAAAGCCTCCATATACAAAAATCATTGGCACTGAATCACATTTCTTGGGAATCATACAAATCTAAGCCTATAAATGAGGAACAGCTTTAAATAACACATTTGAAAGTACAACATTTTCAAAGTTACAAACACACAAAGGTGCTCAATTTAAAAAATAAATAACAACTTCATCAGCAAAGCTTTGGCAAGTGGTTACCAAACTGACATTTAGTTAGGCAATGCATCTATTTGCCAACCCACCAAATTCCATCCCATGCAAAATTATATATATAATAATTATATATATTTATTTCGTATGAAAGGTCAAAGCACACACAATTCACTTACAAGATAAAGAGCATCCGAAGAAAGGCAAGAAGGCACCAGAGAATTGTTGTGCAAAAAATAATTGCTTCAACACTTGCATTTATCTCCTGCATATCCTAGCAGCTTCCACCCTGACCTTCTGCCTACATCGTGCTAGAATGCATCTATTAAGCTGTGGCACATGATGAAAGATCATTACCACTGAAAGATAAACAACAAATCAATTGATAACCCACCTACAGCAAAGTTTACTGCAAATCACATAAATGCATAGGCCTACTCTACCACAGAGATGCATACTCTACCACAGAGATGTCTACGCTACCCCAGAGATGCATACTGTACCACAGAAATTCAAACTGTACAGTGTACACAGATAGCACAAACAGTGATACAGACTACCCAGTAGCTATATCATTCCACTGCAAGAGTGTAATTAGCTGCCAATTAAGCACCGAAATAGTCAGTAGGCACAAGCAGTTTTAAAATCCACATTACGTTATTGCTAGATATCAGCCATAATATAAGATTTTAACTAAAACATGTAAACATCATGTGCTAGCCCAAAAAAATTTTTTACATTGTTATAATACAGCAGTAGCAGAGACTGTGATAGAAGATAGAATTTGGCTGGAGCGAGGCACTGATTTATAACGTCTGTCCAAGGCTTTCGTGCAAAACATCACCTGCTTCAAGAGATCATTGAAACTAACAAACAAGCTTACAACTGGATCAAAGCAGATGTTTAAAGAAAGTGCCAGACTGTTTGGCCAAGGACTTCTTGGCACCATCGAGATGAAAGGCGGAAGGGTTCCACATGGCTGTTCTCACCTGTCAAACATGAAACAGAAAACGAGAACCAACATCAACTCACAAGTATGGGTGCCTCTACGTGATCGGGGTTCTCCAGATGGGGTACTTGTCATCGCCCACATGAAGTGCCCCATATGTCATGTTTTTTCCTGAAAAAAGTATGGGTGCCTGCACGTGACAGCCAGATGGGGAAACTGTACTTGTCTCTCCTCAACATTTTGGCACACATGAGGTGCCCATATTTCATGTTTTGCTTCCAACACAAAAGTATGGGTGCCTGCACGTGATAGCCAGATGGGATACTTGTCCCTCCTCAAACTTTTGGCCCACATGAGTTGTCCCATATTTCATGCTGTGTTCCTGTTTGCACAAATACATGGGGTGCACGTAAATGAAAGGCTGCTGGCTCTTTCCCTATTCAACATGAGTCACCACAAAGTATCATCACCATGAATAACATTCAAAAATTCATAAACAGTTAGTAGATCACCTTAATACGCAACACTGTAAAACTACAAAATCTAATAAGTTACATATACATAGAAAATGTTACAAATTATACATCTGTTTACACCAAGTTAAACGCATGGCCATGCTACGGAAAATCTGCTATAAGTACAAAGTTATGGAAGGGCTAGTGGAAATTTTTGTTCTTCTTTTCTGATCCATCAGACATCATAATAACTGGTAACTGCAAAGATATACCATATCTACCCTGCTGCTTATTTTTTTTCACATATAGTTTTAGTACTCATTCATTCATTATGAGAATTGATATAGCGCCCCTTCAAGAAACTACTCAGAGGTGCTCCCAGCCCAACCACGGCAAAAGTAAAAATGTGTTATACAAGTGTTAGCAAGCTCTCATTATTCCAGAGGTGTCGAACCTTTTTAATGGCGGACCAGAGGCAATGTCTTCTAGCGAGTGACCAGTCAGTGTGTCGAAGGTTCTGAGCAAAATGGAGTAGGGAAGGGGGGGCTCGTTGAGCCTGTGCTCAGAAATTTTTGAGAAACTAAATCTGAAATGGTGCATTATTTTTTAGCATACAACCAGTGTAGGTACAGTTTAAAAATCTTAATTTTGATCTTCACCGCCAGTCACAAACATCAACAAAAAAATCATTAAGCGTCAAAAATGAACTTTTGTTCTCAAATGGTGTAGTCATTAGCCAAGGCTCTGCTGGCCAGAAAAACATTATCGACGGGCCAGAAATGGCCCATTGGCCGGCTCTTTGACACCTAAGTCTTAGGCCATCATCCACAACCACTCAATCCCCCACAATCGACTCTGGCTAATGTATATCATCACCCTATATAAAATATGCATATAAAGTAACAAATAGAGAACCTTACAAAAACTATTTTCATATTTAAAGCACATGTCAGAAAGATAACTTGCCAATCAATTTGATTTCCATCTGTAAATGGCCATCCATTTAGCATGTATGCATGAAGGGAATAGGTTAACACAAATGCATATGCTTCTGTATGGAGGGTCTGCTGACAATGTTAGGCAAGCATAAAGGGAATAGGTTAACACAAATGCATATGCTTCTGTATGGAGGGTCTGCTGACAATGTTAGGCAAGCATAGCAAACAGGTCAATTACTGCTCTTGAAATAAGGCACTGAACAGCTGTCAGACAATTATAACTGAGAGAAGTATGACTGTGGGAGAGCCGTAACTTGAATACCATATTACCCCGAACTGCAATTAACTATCACACAGCTCAGCAGGATTTCGGGTGCATGAAGCATAAGAATGCAGGTGGGAGTGGTGTAAAAAAAGTACCGGTACATGTGGACGTATGTATGAACAGACCAATTATTTCTGATTTATGCTAAATAGATAGCCACTAACTAACTCATTCATTCATTTGTTTCAAGAATTTACATAGCACCCCTTCAAGAAATCCACTCAGAGGTGCTCCCAGTCCAACCACAATGAAACAAGAAAGTGTTAATGAACCTGTAAAACACCAATGAGTCAACTTTAGGTGACAGGTGCATCTCCAACAGAGTTGCAGGAAGAGTTAGAACTATATTTCATAAGTTTTAGTCAAAGAAAATTAAAAATTATCATGCATAAATGATACATTTCCACATTCATCCACATTCGATCAGGTTTAAAAATCAAGGCCATCGTAATTACATAAGCTAACACTTTCAACAGAAAGAGCAACTTGGAGACGTCTTGTAAAGGCCTCATCGTCAGCATGCACTTGACGGAGGGGAAATTGAACACTTTAAAGATATTCCACGCTAACAGAAATTGTCACGATTAAATGTGCAGTTACCCGGCAATAATAATGTCTCTGAAGGTGATTCAGATACTGCAAAGCAATGAAGACACTCACGAACTTAAATAGATCCTTAGATACACACACACCACTGATTTTTCTTCTTCACATGGTGCATGATTTGCTTAACCTGCTCGTCATACTTAACCCTTTACGGACCAAGGGTATATGATTTCCCTTACCATTTACTACACTTTTGTCGAAAGGGTTAAGCCAACGACCATTGGCTAATATAAACTCAAAGAAGAATAATAAGAGAATCTTAGCAGTCTTTTAGGCAAGCCCAGAGGCAGCCATGAGAATGAAGTGTAAGCACCTTCATTTTTTAGCATTGGCAAAACATTACATGAACTGCCCTTACATAAAGAGGTGTCAACCAAAGAACAGACCAAAGATGTCAACAAAATAGCAGTTCAATCAAGCCAAAATCATATCTAAGAGATTCATCATCCTGTAAGAGTCATTTGCACACACAAATCAATCAATCAATATTTATATAGCGCCCCTTCAAGATACATACCCAGAGGCGCTCAACAAAACTTCCCGGGCAAAACCTTGGGTACCCCATTCAGTATGTATTATGTTCATAATTTGACCGACTACAATTCTTTTCAAGTGGCCATTATGACTTTGTCGAGAAAAATACACAAACATAATAAGCGAAATATTGGTTGAAATCAGAATAAGAATAACATGGTTCACAAATACACAAGCATATGCGAAATATTGGTAGAATTCAGAGTAAGAATAATATGGTTCAACATAAAAGTAGCCATTATTATACAAAGGTTGCAATGCATTTTAAAGTTAAGGCATCAAAAAGGAAATCGCTCATTTCCAATGTCTCACTATCAACAGCATTCCTAAAAGGTTTGGTCTTCAGCAACCTTCCAGTTGAAAAACACACATACATGAAACTCCTCCACTACTCCACCCTTGTAGTGCCAGTCCCAAGACCGGAGAAAGAAGGAGGGCAAAGTTAAGCAGCCATTATGACACAGTGTCATTAAACACTTAACTTGTTATGACATAGTGTCATTAAACACTTAGCTTGTTATGATACAGTGTCATTAAACACTTAGCTTGTTATGACACAGTGTCAATAAACACTTACGTTGTTATGACAGAGTGTCATTAATCACTTAGCTTGTAATGACACAGTGTCATTAAACATTTAGCTTGTTATGCCACAGTGTCACTAAACACTTAGCTTGTTATGCCACAGTGTCATTAAACATTTAGCTTGTTATGCCACAGTGTCATTAAACATTTAGCTTATGACACAGTGTCATTAAAACTCAACTTATTATGACAGTTTCGTTAAACACCAACTACCCATCGAAGCCATACAGATCAAAGAGCAAGTCAACTACAAGGCATTTCAGTGCTTTACGGTTTGACAACATATGGGTTGATAACATGTTCCACCATTTACAACAGGCATCAAACCATGAACCCAGCAGCACCTGAATACACATAATTTCAAAACTATTGCCAAATCATTCAAATTTAGGCAGATTCAGAAACACAGTAACCAAGCTTCAGACAAAATCTAAAGTAAAAACACAGCGTATTCATGATGTCTGACAGTTACACAAGAAATAACAGCAGTTTTTTTAGCAGTTGACATGTACCTGGTGCAAATCATGTACTGGACATCACCATACATGGCAACATTATGAAGCTGGAACCTGGATGTCTGAGACATGGTGGAGCACCTGTTAACATGGGTTCAAGCGCCCACAAGACGAACAGTCGGATACGACATATATGCTTGGAAACTAGTTTTTGGTTATGTATGAAAAAGTCAAATAAAACATAATTTTGATCAAGTTTTGACCAAGTTTGATCAAACACTCCTTGACTAAAAAATACAGAAAGTCATCTCACATATCAGTAACAACAACAACACACCTGTCATATTAACTAGGACTACAACTGAATGCAAAGTACATAGCAAAAACATTTAAAGAAACAACGAACTCTGGCAGTAATTCTGCCAGACTGTCTATCGTAAACAGTGCACTAACAAGTCAGAATGGATGGATGTTAGACAGCTCCAAGTAAAAGATGGCTGATACATTTTCTGTCGATGATGAACAAGCTATTTTCTATACATTCACAACCCCCGTCCTCCGTAAAACAGATCAGAAAGTGCACCAATCATCAACTGTGAAATGTCTGCAAGGAAGGAGGTCCATGCCGAATAATTATACACTGAACCTTGAGATACTTCATCAACAAAATCCAATATAGGATTAGATCGGAACCAGCCTGCGTATTTGTCGCAACAAACAACCCAGTCTATGTAGGACTATTGGGAAACAAAACAGCGGCCGGTTGAAGGAGAACCCTAAGCAGAAAAGTCCGGTCGTTTTACAGCAACAATGAGAAGCAGTTCAACGTCAATGGCCACAATAGGCACACCGTTGAAGAGATGGTAGTTGATCAGGTGACTAACGCTCATGAACAATTGGTCCTTTGTACGAACCTACAAAAGAAAATTTAGCAAGTCGCTAATTCGGTGCAATTTCTTTGTCAACTATGAGTAATAACACACGTTATCAAAACATTATAAGAAATAGTAATAATGCTGATGAACAAACTTGACAACATAATTTATGTAGCATTTGCACCACATGGTGTTAGCGGGAGCACTAATTTGGGTCAGGAGCGCTACTGAATCTGTGAGGGGCGCTTTATAAATGTTCAATTACAATGGTCTATTCTCCTATTTATGCAGAAGTGCATTCTATATTGGCTTAAAAATGTTATGGCAAGGCAACTCCTCCCCAGCAACACACCTACATCAAACATGATCATTAGACTTGAGGTCAAGTGGCTGTAAATTCCTTAGCCCAAGCACATCTTTATGATAGCGGAATTTATAATTACAATAATTAATCATACGTTTATTAGACACCCCTATCACATGACAAAGCATCAAAAATGAAATTGAGATATGAAGGACTTGATCAAGGTTCATAAATAGTAATGGTCTCAAACTTTTTGTAGTGCAAGATGTGTGCTCTAATAAATCAACCACCAATGTCTTACTACCTGCAGCCATCATTTTCCAGTAAAATTAATTCAGTTATTGCAAGGACAATCACACCAAATTTTTCAGTATCACTACAGATTCAAATCTCGAGGTGCAATGGTAAAGGTACAATCAGCTATCATACACTGCAGCAGTGGCACATAGCTTTATCATCTTGGTAGTCATGACTTTAATAAGCCTACTAAGTTCTCACCCTCAATTCCTTCGACCAACTTCTACAGAAACTGTGGCTCACACATTACCACAACTGTTGCACAGCACTAAACTCATATTCCAAGTAAACACCATGAAATGTTAAAAGCTGGTTTATTACGTCTGAACAATCAAACTTTCTTTCATAAATCTATCACGTCTTTTTTATTTAATGGCCGTGGCCGAGCTGGAAGTGCTCCTGAGTAGTTTCTTGAATGGGTGCTATATAAGTTGAATGAATGAATGGATGAATGGAAATGTGACAACTAACTGACAGCTGACAATGTCAACTGACACCTAAATAAATTAAGACACAACAGAGACGACTAGACATAACACGCTGAGCTTCTGGTTCCCCGCTCACGGACTGCTATCCGACAGCGTCGTTCATTCTCTGTTGCAGGTCCTACAGCTTGGAATGGTTTCCCTGTTACACTGCGCTTAATTCCCAGGGGTCACTCCACTCTGTTCCTTAAGAACCTAAAAGCTGTTTTATTTAGCCGTGATTGGGCCGGGGGCGCTTCTGAGTAGCCTACCTTGAAGAGGCGCTATATAAATTTCTGAAATAAATAAATTACTAACCCTGCCTTCGGGGTCGACAAGTAAAAGGTGTTTAACATCTCCGTCGTGACGTCCACTAAGAACAAACTGACCGGAACTCGTTGGACTCTCACGCACAAGAAACTCTCCGTCACACAAAAGTCGCTTCTCACTCTGAACGACAAGCAAAACAACAACAGCTGGTTTTCATTTCCGCTGAAATAGACTAAAGCCACCTTCTCCGCTGAACATCAGAAGTTAACAACAGGACTACCTGATTCAGTTGATATTTTTTTTTAAATCGACCGGGCTACAAACAGAAGGCTGGTATCTAGAAAACAAACATCTCAACCAACACTGCAATCACTGTTTGCACTCCTGATAGTGCCAGTCCCAAGCCTGGACACAGAAGGAGGGTGACGCTAATGATCTTTGCTATCACAAAGTGTTGTCGAACTGTAACTACATACAAACACTGCAACCGCTGTTCACTTCCAGTACATATCCAAAGAAACTTACACCGAATTGGTAGTCAATTCTAACCATTAGATCAATTACTACATACAATTCCCAGCTTATGCCGAAAGATTAACTATTTGTTTGTATGTGCACTTGTTATAGTGCCCCTTCAAGCTCTCTACTCAGAGGCGCTTCCGACTACAGCGCAGACACTGCATCGGAGTTTCATGCCGAAGTGCTGAGCAATTGCGAGTGAAGGACTTGCCCAAGGTGTCTACACGGCGACTTGAGGTGGATTCGAACCTGCAACCCTCCGGCTGCAAGGCAATGAACATACTCACCACACCACCGCGCTCTGTTTGACCAGTACCTCATTAACTGCAATGGTAGCCACATGAAGAGCATTTATGCGCAATTGCGCATTGTTTCATTAAAACCACATTAAAAAAACACAGTACTCAACAAAGCGCCAACATCATCTATCACAATAACACTTTAAACAGAAAGACTGAGCACTACCTCTTGCCGCGATATTTTCCCATGAAACCAGGGTTCATCGTAAGGCAGGTTTCCTGAAGAAGTTAAACGTGGACTCACAAGTGCCACACCTGCATCGTCCACAGAATCTACGAGAAAAAAAGAATCACATACAGAGCATTGCAACTTAACCTGGTCACCGCATTAATCATCATATTACTGTTATCACATGTTCATTAGAATCATCATAAATATCATAAATATTCACAGCTTTTACAAAGACCACACTTGTGAGCTTCTTAAGACGGGCTAATCAAATTAAAGCTGTATTGCATTGCATTGTATAAAGACGCATTTCAGGACAGTTGAAACCATCGAGTCCAACGTTGGATGACTTCTGATACTGAACAAAAATAATGCAGATGTATTACCAGCTCCAGAAAGCACCTCAGCAGTGATCTTGACAACAATACACGTCTTAATCTTGAACGAATCAAAAAGACAGGACATTAATTCCACACAACCTCAAATGTTATACATATGACAGTCAGAGTCAGAGCTGGCAGATCACTGCTTGGGAGATTTGAACATTATTTAATTTTTTCACTATTTACGGCACTTATTGCACATTCAGAGTCAATAGATCATCAACTTGAAGAAAGATCATGCCTTTCGACAAAGGTCCTCAGCCCTTGTTGAAGGGCAACATTGATCAGTAGAATAGAACCATCTACGGCAATATACCCCGGTATACAAGAAGTAACTCTTTGCCTTTTACGTATCTGTACGTATCACAATATAACCGACTGATTCAAACATTTCAAAAACCAAAAAGATCTTAATGTATTTTAAGAAATATCACATGAACACGGTTTTATAACTAACTGACTTTTTATACATGAACCTACCAGAATCTGGTATTTCCACACGACTTGCACCAGGTTTGTTAGGCCGTGTATAAATTGCTGACCCAACTCGGACATGGTCGACTGGAAATTCTGGAGCATCGCGATTTCGCAAAAGCGGAGAACGAGTCCCTGGAAAATCAGACGAATCAGCTTAGCCAACGAAAATGATACAAGACGGAAAAATAAGCAGATGAAAATGAAAAAGCCAAAATTCAATCATTGAAAAATTAAATGCTATGTACCTAAGTAATTTATTTTTGAAAGAACAAGTACAACTTAAACACAAAATTACATTCTAAATATGTAACCTCTACTCTAGATACATACTCTATTTTTTCATTTCAGCAGAGTTCAACAATCTGAGTTACAAACGTATTCACATAACACAAGAATTATTATCGTTAACATAATCTCTACTCTCATACAAAAAGAGCTCAAATGAAATTTCTCCGTTGTTCACTTTATTCCGACAATAAAGTCATGCCAAGTGCCATTGTGAATTTTTAAAGTTTTCAATTAAAAAAAAACTCATTACCGACAGACGTGTTGCTGAAATCAAACACTGATGGCCTGCCTTGGCTCTCACCAAGCTGTCAAAGACAAAAGAAAATTTCCAACATCTTACAAATAACTCTGTAGCAAATCTGTATAAACACAAAGCCTTATAACAATGACAGGGATTTAAACTGACCTGCTTAATCTGCAGAGAGCCAATCTGATAAATGCATTACAGTGCTTATGGCACATTGCCACATTTAACCAAAAAATTTCAGAGTATTGCAACTTAGCTAAGCACTGAGCCAGGGTTTTGTCATCGATATGTAGCACATATTTAAATGGAAACAATGCCTCTATTTTATGAAACAAACACAATCAACAGCGTAATATTTCGAAACCAAATTTCAGCTGCTTCATCATTTGCAAGAGAATTTCCATCAGAAGTTACTGATTTGTTTCAAAATAGAAAAGGACAGACAGTGTAAAGCACAGAGCTATCTATAGTTTCTTAAAATAATCAAACATTAAATCCAGAATCAAGCACTGACTGGTGCAGGACGGTACGGCCGAGGTGACTGATAGGAAGGCAGCATCGGAGACGCCCAGCCAGCGGACGCCCCACCTTCCGACTGACTTGGACTGTCCAGCTGAACGCTGTCCTGGTTTAAAAAAGCCGCAGAAGGCTCTGCCCTACAATGCACAAAAAGATATAAACCACTTTCTGCAAGACCTTGACCAACATATAATTGTGTGTGCATTATTAAATGCATTCATTAATTCCAAACATTTATATAAGCACCCCTTCAAGAAGTCTACTTGGAGGCACTCCCAGCTGAGCCTTGGCTAAAGAGAAAGGTCTTGAGCAACTGGTAGAAAGCAGGCAAATTATTCCACGGTAATAAGCGCAGAATTTCTTTAAATATAATGAACCAGTAGTAGAGCCTCTCAGGACTATGCAAAATGATCATCATGTTTTCGAGGATTTTGCAGATAGCTGTTTTCATGCTTGAGAGGACTAGATACATCGTTAACTTTGTTATCACATTTGGGAGGACAATTGCTATAGTTGCTATCATGTTTGTGAAGACTATTGCTGATAGCTGTTAAACTGTGTTTGTAGACTAATGTTGATAGTTGTGAACATGTTTGTGCTCCTTATGATAGGAGTTTTAATTTCCTTAAGACCTTATCTCTGAGTAATGACAACATTATATATCATCTAATAAACAGAAAATGAGCAATCACTACTCTAGGCCTAGATTATGCATAACCATTTCAACTTAAGAACTCAATGCACATGGTACATGTTCATTACATCCTGTACTGTAGGCCAACTAGATCAGTCATACTCAAAGGGAAATAGATGTCATTTCAGGTAGAGATCTACCGAAGTCTATTATGACTAACGCAATAGAAATCATACATCCTTTAGAAGCGATGTATGCAGGCCACACAGCAATTACAGCAATGCGCTCTTGTCTCTAATAATAATCAACAGTTGCAATTAACTACAAAGGCAGAGAGAAGCGGACAATTTAACATCTCATTAAGCTGTCACCCTTCGTCAGGCCAGATATAAATTAATACATCATAAACAATATATTCTCAGTTTTTATATCAATTTCCTTCTTCCATTTCATGATAATATTGAATTCCGATTATTGAATAAACGAATATATGTGGCATACCGCAGCACCCATGACTTAAATGATAATGCCAATAATAATGAATTTAATAATATTTAATTACAATTGCAATATTAAACAATACGTTGCTGCGAGCATATTACGTTTCATACCTGGTACATAGATCTAACCCAAAAAACAATATCAAACATAAAAATTATAATAAATAGCTTTGCACACAGCACAACCTCAGCAAATAAATATGGGGCACGAGGGTGTAGGGGCATGTTCTGTGCTTTGGAGCTGGAACGCTGTGGGCTCAAATCCACCTCAAGCTGCTGAATAGGGACTCTGAGCAAGTTCTTCACTCGCAGTTGCTTTGGTGTGAAACTCCGATTTAGTGTTTGCACTGTAGTAGGGAGGAACACCTCTGAGTAGAAATCTTGAAGGGGGCGCTATAACAAATGTTCATACATACAAATAAAGAGTACCAAAAAAATATACGTCAGCCAACCTCTCAAGAACTGTAATTGGCACAGGTTTCTGAGACAGATGCTGCTTAAATCTTAATTCGAAAGCCTGGCCGATGGTGGTTATGACGTCGTTTGCCAGTCCCCCCACGCATTCCATTACGTGGCACTTACGGCCATCATCATCCTTGGCGATGTAGGCAACAAAATCGATCAAGTCCTGCAACGTATGAAAACAACAAATACCTAAATATTGCATGCAACTGGGCTAGAACAGTAGAGCAAAATTCATCAAAAACTGGTCATGTGGTTAACATTAAATACAAGAACAATCATGTCATAATTTATCTCCAAACTCAAATAATGTCTTCTGCAGATCTTTTGCTGATAAACAAATGCAAATCTGCCAACGCACTTATAAAAAATGAACGAATACTTCAAGTATTAACCAACGAACAGTAGATACTTCAACTATTCGAAGCTTGGCTAAATCTGAAATCTTACAAAGCAGAACAAAGTTGAGATGAAACTAGTTAAGAGTCTATCAAGAAATGACACACAATGTGGATGAATCGAGCATTGTAACAGCAACAAGGTTCACACAAACCCTGAACAGCCCTGGGAACAAAAGAGAAAATTGTGCAACATACTTACACCATCCCCTCCTGACGCGAACGAAACAGTCTGCATACGATGATGATAAATCAGCTGAAACCAGATAATATATTTGCATGGACCAATTATAATATAAATCCAACTGTTCAATCTTTCTCAGCAATCCTCAAGTAAGCTTGTACTGAACAAAATGTCCTATAAATGCAAATAAATCAACAACATGCAAGACTTAGATGCAAAAGTATATAGACCAAAACTGAACTGAGATATTACATCTTTCAAACTGAATTTTAACCACAGTATAATATTTATCAGCAACATACTGTAATAAAACGACGGTCTTATTAGGCAGCAAGCTTGGTCATTAATCTATCAAGTTTGTTTGACTATATGTTGATCACACTGCTACTCGGCATAGCAAGCCAATGCCTGCATTAGGGTTTGAGGTTCCAAAATGCTCAATACATTCAGCTTTTCCTTGGACATAGGAGCTTTATCTAACCATTTAACGATGAGCTGCATTGTTTTTCCCGTTGCCTTTATTATGCACTCGTCAATAAAGCATAAAAGGCTAATTCCGCCTCAATTCAACAAATGGCTCCAGGTCGACCATCTTGGATTTGAATGAAAATTTTTCAGAATGTTTATTATGGTATTAGAGGAAACTATGCCAAATTTTAGATCAAAATCTTAAGTAGTTTTGAAGATATTAATTTTCAAAGACGTCTGGGGTGACCTCGTTTTCGACGTTTTGGGAGTTGCGCCTAAATTTGTAGCAACATTCAGAAGCTCATAACTTCATTACTATAGCAGATAATTTTATGAAATTTTCAGGATGTTTAGTCTTTGTGGTTTAGATGACATGCTGAAGAAATGAAAGATCAGTCTTGAAAATTCTGATGTTAGGACCCAACTGAAAATGGTTTGAAAAAACTTGCGGATGTCTGACGATCATACTTTGCTGCCCTGGTGTGGCCAAATTGAATTTTTTTTAAAAGAATATTTTAACAACTTGTGATACTAATGTACTTTCTCTACAAAAATATGCAAAAAGTTTGAATTTCTGACGCATGCCTACTACCATATGGCCTTCCAAATTTGGAAAATTCCATTCCGAAGACCATTTTCAAGGTCAAAGATCATCATGTTTGTTAGGTCATGGAGCAATAAAATTTACATCATTGGAAAGAGCAGCTCAGATACTCTAAGTGCACCAAAATTTGTGATGGAGTCTCTTCTTGTTCGTGCAATATGTTTTTTTCAATTGTGGCAGTTTTCTGCATTCGCGAGTTTATAATGGAGTCAATATCAGGGCATTATATTGTGAAATAATGTCTGTAATAAGTCAATTTTTTCAGATTTCAGTCTCCTCATCTTCCTCAGGTCTTGAAGTTATTAGGTGGATGTCTAACTTGATGAGTCACTATCATATGAAAGATATATCTAAGAGATACACATGCCCGAAAAAATGTAAATTGGCATTTGTGCAACATTTACAAATTTGTAAATTTAAAATCACAAGGACTACCACCCAGATTCTTGCATATTTGGAAAGAACACAAAAAACTGATTGGATGAAAAAAATATCAGCCCACTGGTTAATTTCCTAGCCGTGATATGACAGTCCAAACTTGGTGGATCAGGACGTTTCTCGTGAATGATGAAATATGGCATTTGTACAAGATATGCAGATTTATTAATTGAAAATCACAAGGACTACCACCCAGATTCTTGCATATTTGGAAAGAACACAAAAAACTGATTACATGAAAAAAATATCAGCCCACTGGTTAATTTCCTAGCCGTGATATGACAGTCCAAACTTGGTGGATCAGGACGTTTCTCGTGAATGATGAAATATGGCATTTGTACAAGATATGCAGATTTATTAATTGAAAATCACAAGGACTACCACCCATATTCTTGCATATTTGGAAAGAGCACAAAAAACTGATTAGATGAAAAAAATATCAGACCACTGCTTACCTTCCTAGCCGTGATATGACAGTCCAAACTTGATGGATCGTGCCGTTTTCTCGTGATTAGCTTTTAATTCAAGTGGCACAAAACTAATCATGAAAAACGGCACGATCCATCAAGTTTGGGCTGTCATATCACGGCTAGGAAGGTAAGCAGTGGGCTGATATTTTTTTCATCTAATCAGTTTTTTGTGCTCTTTCCAAATATGCAAGATTATGGGTGGTAGTCCTTGTGATTTTCAATTAATAAATCTGCATATCTTGTACAAATGCCATATTTCATCATTCACGAGAAACGTCCTGATCCACCAAGTTTGGACTGTCATATCACGGCTAGGAAATTAACCAGTGGGCTGATATTTTTTTCATCCAATCAGTTTTTTGTGTTCTTTCCAAATATGCAAGAATCTGGGTGGTAGTCCTTGTGATTTTAAATTTACAAATTTGTAAATGTTGCACAAATGCCAATTTACATTTTTTCGGGCATGTGTATCTCTTAGATATATCTTTCATATGATAGTGACTCATCAAGTTAGACATCCACCTAATAACTTCAAGACCTGAGGAAGATGAGGAGACTGAAATCTGAAAAAATTGACTTATTACAGACATTATTTCACAATATAATGCCCTGATATTGACTCCATTATAAACTCGCGAATGCAGAAAACTGCCACAATTGAAAAAAACATATTGCACGAACAAGAAGAGACTCCATCACAAATTTTGGTGCAATTAGAGTATCTGAGCTGCTCTTTCCAATGATGTAAATTTTATTGCTCCATGACCTAACAAACATGATGATCTTTGACCTTGAAAATGGTCTTCGGAATGGAATTTTCCAAATTTGGTAGGCCATATGGTAGTAGGCATGCATCAGAAATTCAAACTTTTTGCATATTTTTGTAGAGAAAGTACATTAGTATCACAAGTTGTTAAAATATTCTTTTAAAAAAATTCAATTTGGCCACACCAGGGCAGCAAAGTATGATCGTCAGACATCCGCAAGTTTTTTCAAACCATTTTCAGTTGGGTCCTAACATCAGAATTTTCAAGACTGATCCTTCATTTCTTCAGCATGTCATCTAAACCACAAAGACTAAACATCCTGAAAATTTCATAAAATTATCTGCTATAGTAATGAAGTTATGAGCTTCTGAATGTTGTTACAAATTTAGGCGCAACTCCCAAAACGTCGAAAACGAGGTCACCCCAGACGTCTTTGAAAATTAATATCTTCAAAACTACTTAAGATTTTGATCTAAGATTTGGCATAGTTTCCTCTAATACCATAATAAATATTCTGAAAAATTTTCAGTAAAATCCGAGATGGTCGACCTGGAACTTTCTGAAAAATTTGTTGATTTGACATGGAATGACCCAAAAGTACTCAGACATTTTCATTCGCACCTAAACTGTATATTTTTGACGTCTAATCTCAATTAAGATCATTGCCACAAAAGTGTCTACTTACGTTACCGTTGTCCTCTCTGATAACCGATAAGCTGTCTGAAGTAATTGTGAAGTTGACGTTAACTTCGGAAAAGTGAAGATCAAGGTCTTCAGCCAAGTATTCGCCAACCACAGAACGTTGGGTAAAGAACAGACAATTTGGCTGAAAAGAGATGCAGAGAAACTCGTCAATGTTTATTGTTTAACTGTACACTGTTCCATATCGTAGCATTGCACGGAGTATATTCCTAAACGTCCTAAACAACTTACGAATAACGTTGAAACTCTATTGAGTTTTTAACCGTAAATTTCATACAAGAGATATTTCACAGAATAACAACTCACTGAATTCATATTGTATGCTTGTACAACAATCAACAGAACAGACTTATCTTCACTTATCAATACATACAATTAAAATAAGCGCAGAATTTATAATGCTCACCTGTTTAAACCTTTTGTTGAAGGCAGCTTTCGGATAAATGGCAGAACAGACTCTGAAGATGCACTCCCTATAGAAAAAACCACAATGCAATAGAAAAAACACAATACAATAGAAAAAACACAATACAAACAAAACAGATTCTATTATTCATAAGAAGTCCATCAGGCAATACACGTCTTCAAACACATTTGTTTTCTTATGAACAGTCCTTCTTTCAAAGATTATATTATAACTACATCACAACAAGAAGACACTTGTAAGCAAACCAACATTACAAAGAACTTTCACATTCACATCATATCGAAAAATAAATGACTAAGCATTTGCAATGCTGCAAAAACACAATTTTAATCCATAACTGTTAACTCCAATATAGTGCAAATGCACAAAGTTCTGCAAAACAGGACCATAGGCAGATATTTCAGAGTGGATATACAAAAAGATACAGCATACGACTGATGGACATTGGACAGACATTCAATTATATCAACAGAAACCAGAGAGTAAAACACAAACAGAGAGGATCTATGCTCTATTTTGCTTTTTAGCAATTACTGAAATATACAACAAAGAAAACGCCAGACAACCGACATTCAGTCATTCACGCACCACAACGGCGGTGAAGGATCTCACCCGATCAATTCACCGAGAAATGAGCAAGGTCAAGGACCCAAGGTCACTATATTAACATCGAGTACATTAATTTTACATCTATCAGAAAACATGTTCAAAGCAACTGCATTTCAACCATCTGGCTTAATACAATCAATCAATCTTCTTTATTTTGACCACCACCACAAAGTAATACAAGGGTACAGTTTACAAATTCATATGCAGGTTGTCAATAGGTAAACCCAAAGAAACATATGGTTTCTCAAGGTCAGGGATCCAAGGTCACTATATAAAATCGAGTAAATAAATTTTACATCTATCAGAAAACATGTCCAAAGCAACTGCGTGACAGCAAATTTCAACTGACTGGCTTAACACCCGAACTATAGATCTAAGTAAATCATTCATCTAGCATGAAGGCATCAGATGATGAATTCCTACAATGTGCTTTAAACAATACACAAGCATACATTTCAGAACAACATTGTAACAGCTTCATCCTGTACAGCATCAAAATTCACTTACAGCAGGTTTATACAAACAAACAAAAAACAGATGTTCAGTAGTCATCGTAATAAATAAACTGCGGAAACAAAAAAAACAGGCAATCATTGATGCTAAACATGCTCAATAGCTCCTTCCTTTCTCTTTAAAAATAGATTTCTGCAAAAGCTAGAAACATTTAAATTGCTCTCTATTGTTAGCTGGGCAGCAAAACAAGTCCTGCAGATAACAAAGGCCATCAGTAACAACGAGAGTCCTCAAGGCTATCATAGAACTGGAGGCTAAAACAGGATCATAAAGCACCTCAGCAACCCACATTAAAGACTGATTCATGGCAGAGTAGATCACTTCAACAGGTCAAGATAAACAATGTATGTGTGTGTGTGAGTGTGTGCATGTGTGTGTAAGCATGCTAGTGCGTGTGTATGCATGTGTGTGTCTGAGACTGAGTATATACGGAAGTAGGTACATACCAATTAAGAAAGACAGGAAGCAAAAATGGAACAAGGTCTACAAATGAGGAAATCATGAAACCACGTGTTTCTGGATCTGTTTTCCAGATCTGGCAGTCTTTCCTAACTAGGGTATTCGAAATATGCAATACGGAGATTTCATTAAAGCTCTTCTTACATGGCGTGCAAACGTCCTTGTCGCAAATAATAAGAGTACGGAACTTTAATTCACAAAGCATGTCCAAAAATCCGTATTATGCAAATCCACTATTCAACTACACAAACATTCATACAATGATAGTGTCCCAAATACATTTGAACAATAGCATATCAACGTGTACACAAGAGAGTAGATTTTCTTGAGTTGAGTGCATGTCAGTGAAGTTAGAAATCAAAACCTCTGCCATCTGCCCGTCAACTTGGGTTTCAGTATGTATTGCATCCTGCCTCTTTACATCCGTGTCTCTACCTCTCCACATTTCCATTTCCTTTCTCGTCTGTCTGTTTACATGTCTGCTTGTCTGTGTCTCTTTCACTCACTTCCTCATGTTCTATTTTATTCTATGAAGGCAGATGCAGAATTAATTAAAGTAGGCAAACGAATAAAACTCACTTGGCGACGGCTGTACGTGTGCTAAAGTCCAACGACTTCATCGACTCCAGAACAACAATACTGCCAAGAAACTGAAACAATAGAATTTACCTAATTAGGCAATTTAAACAGCATTTGAACAATTCAAACAACCTGCTTAGCCAAAAACAAAGATTGATCTAAGTACAGAGCGAAGCGAAAATTACAGGACAATTTCCACAATCAACAACACAGACATGTGTACATTTGCAAACTATAGTACTGTAACAGAATACTTAAATGCATGTATCCCCTATTCTGGAATTGCCTAGCTCAGCCTAGACCATAGCAGAACGACCTTTAATTTGAAGTGAAAACTTTGAATACACAGGTTCACTTGCAACAGAAGAGCTCTAGACACATGTACTTTAGATCTATACAAACATCATTCAACGAAGACAAACATCACCTAAACATCTGCAAATGATGAACATAAGTTCAACTTCGTCAAACAACTTCATCAACATCAGTTGTTTACTTTTGTACCACCTCTAAACAGGCCAAGTTGTCTGAACCATCATAGTCTCTGAATTTTAAGATCCAGATTGCAGTAAGAGAAATGCTTCAGCAACTGGACTGGCTTTCAAAAAAAGGTTCTTTAGTAGAAACAGCATCGTACATGATCACTATAATGTAAGTGTGCAGTGTGCACCGATTTTATTTATGAAATGGCTCAACTGCGCAACCATCTGCGGGAGTAAGACGTCCAATATATCAAGCAAGGATTTATGAACACTACAGCTTCAGTTTCGACAGAATTATTAGTTCTAAGGCAATTCAAACTAAACACCAGTTCTACAGGTGATTATTTCTTACAAATCTCCCTTAACCCCTTTACCAGCAACCCCGATTATAATCGTCAATTTTATATACGATTATGTGCCGGTCGGTCGCTAAAGGAATTAAATGGCAGGTCAACACAAAATCAGATCAGTAGTGCTCATCTGATTCTAAACTAATCAGAGCAATCAAAATCAAATGTATAATAAAGTACTCGATATAAAGTACCCGAAATAAAGTACTTGAAAAAAGTACTCGATATAAAGCACTCGATATAAAGCACTCGATATATAGTACTCGATATAAAGTACTGTACAGTACTGAAAGGACATTGTCTGCAATGTTAAAACATCCTCCATGTTAACT
The DNA here is from genome assembly GCA_949752735.1 of Lumbricus terrestris. Taxonomy (NCBI): domain Eukaryota; kingdom Metazoa; phylum Annelida; class Clitellata; order Crassiclitellata; family Lumbricidae; genus Lumbricus; species Lumbricus terrestris. The sequence goes on along the minus strand of OX457052.1, from coordinate 20,925,308 downwards.
GATGATCCAAGTGCACCTTTTTTTGTCTCAAGACCTCTTTCTTGTGTCTCTTGCACTGTGAGCATCTTAGATTGGTGTGCATTGTGAGTGATGTAATATAACTTAATAGATACAATACAAATTATACAATGCGATACAATCAAACAGTTGACCAAATCACAAACACAAGAACACACTGACCATTATCCTTTCAACAATGCCCATCAAAGAATCTCCCTGCCTCAGCAAGTACCCCATTCTACGCAGCAGTTCAAGGCAGAGGCTGTAGCACAAGGTCACCATGTCTCCCCAAGTAGCACACGGTCACCATGTCTCCCCAAGTAGCACACGGTCACCATGTCTCCCCAAGTAGCACAAGGTCACCATGTCTCCTCAACTTCCACAAAACACAGCAAAGGAGAAAACAGCAAAATACAAAACAGAAAACAGATTGATTTTGACATGTATTTACCTTAACACTGTACGTAACTCCGGTATCAGAACTAAGCTGGTCTGTTGGATGAATCCAACCGTTTGCCGGCCGATTCACAAAGCTGCCAGTATTCGTCCAGTTGTGCTGCGACGATTTCGGTTTGCGTCGATTCATTCTGATGAAACGTGGCGCAGGACAGAAACTATGTCATACTCCTGATCCGTCCAACTTCAACATCTGCAAACAAATTTATATCGAAATATAAATTTCCTGTTTTTAACTCAGCGGAACCTAATCCTACATCTTCAGGAACTTATTCAACGTGATCCAGTATATATGTAGTCAACAACCCATTACACTTTTAAAGTGCTTTTCAAAGCTGTTCAAGGAAATTAACTTCATGTCCTCCGTAACCTCTTTCCACTACAACGTGATCCGTTATATAACCTTAGAGAAAGGGCACACAATTTCATCCTCCCCAATAAAGACTCGTTAAACTTTATCCCAAGAATGTTATTCAAAAACATTTTGACCATAAGCTTTAAGCAGCCATACTGTTAATTTTGCTAATGTAAACCTACAGCGTTCTGTCTGTTTTTTATACTGTATTGAATTAAACGAATATACATACTTGCTCCATATTAATTCCAGCTATGCAGTTTTAAAGTTAGTTTCTTTTTATTCGAACACTAGTAATGTTCTCATTACCCTCATGAATCTAAATACAGCAATTCTTCACTTATTAGGTTGTTTGTGAATGACCAGTGCTCTTCAACTCCATTTTTATATCGCAGCTTTAGATGATAAATGTGGTTATAAGCACAACAAATGCTATATATTTTGAATAAATAAGTGCATCTCACTATGAAAAAGCATTTGAATTGTTTTGTGTTCAATTGTTTGCGAGCAATAAAAAAAATCAAAAATAAATAAATAAATGCTGCATATGTATATAATTTGAATAATTTAGTGCATCTCACAACTACAAACATCTATTAATATTTTGTTACCCACAGAATTAATAAAAATATGGCTATAAATAAAGAGATGAATAAGCTTCAGTGCAAAAGTATGAATCATATGTACCAGACCACCATTTGAAGATCGATTAAGCAACAATTGAAGCACAATTAAGTGGACATTGTTAAAACTGAGGGTTCCTCTGAATCACTAACATGAAATCTCTAAAACAAATATCGTTGGATCCGCATATCGACTTTATAAGTGCAATCTGAATGTTTAGATACTGAACTATGACATAAGATCAATGACACTAAGAGGACCATTATATCACATATGTAATGTAAATCTGAATAGTTTTTGGGATCTCCACCACTTTCTATAACACTGTCTTGGAGAAATTGAGCTTTTGTATGTTTTCAGCATTTTCGGGGGTTCGGGTGACCCCCAGATGGATTAAATTTGGCAATTTTTCCAAAGATAGCTTTACAACAATGGAATACTTCTCACCCTTGGAACCATAATAAATATTGATCATCAGACTCTCCAAAATTCTTAACTAATCATGCTGTATGAGCAAATTAAAAAACCACTTTCTTCTCTCATGGCCTTGCACACTAGGAGCGCCTCTGAACGGTTCACCCTAGTAGAGGCGTTTTATAAATGTTTTTATACAATGCAATACAAAATCAATGTAATTGTAATGATAGACCATTGCTATTTTATTTTCTTCGTGCATGGCGGTCGCCGGTCGTTGCTGTTCCTCCCTCCGATCCTACGATAACTCGACCCCGACAACCATGGACTACTCTTACGGACAACCCATTTGACTAGACGCAGCGCTCGCAAATAAAGCGGTGCCCCGTGTTTGGCTTTCGAGCGGCGCTCTAGAAATTTGGAGATTACGATTGCAAAACTATTATTTTTAAATAGTAAATAGACTGGAGGCTGGTGCCTTTAGCTATCTCCTCACTGCTCGTATATCCGCTTTTGTTTTTCTAACAAGTTCACAGAGCCTAAACAAAATTTAACATTCCTTTAACAAACTGGTTTGTACAATTGTACTCGCAGTCCACAGCGCTAGCCGCAGGATTGGAAAGGATGTAGCCTACATCATTTCTAGGGCATACCATGAACCAGGATGCTTAAGGTTCGTTTTCACAACAAAAGCCACGGATTAAACGCATATGCCTAACTACAAGGAAAATTAAACAATTCTCAAGTGTTAGAAATCTGGCATTTCATTCTTACTTTGAAAATGTCAACTCCGATCGATCGGAAGATTTCCAATAGACGTTTAGTTTATTGACCGAGAGATAGACAACCTGTACTGCACCACACAATACAATACGAAACTTGATTTGAAATCCGATAAACAAGTATTTCCGGGTGTCGAGGTCAATAATATTCATGCTGTATTCCTTCATGCTTTTCATCTGGTATTTATGCCTTCACGATGCAGCACTAAAATGTAGCCTAAATCACAGAATTAGATAAAGCTTTATCTAGTCTGTGCCTAAATGCAGACTTAAATGTAGGCCTATTCGATTGATCAGATGAATTAATAGAATTTCAAAAAAGAGGCTACCACGTAGGCTACAGGACAATATTTTTTGGTTAACAAAAATAAAAACAATAAAAAAATAAAAATAACTAAACCAGAGTCGGTGTCACGAAATAGAGTATTCCCCCGTATTAATTGTATCCCCAAAATAAAAAAAGTCGAAAAAACCGCTTCCGCGTGTATTTTTTTGGCAAATTAATTTTCATCTGCTTTTTTTAACAATGACACTAACAGGTATGTTTATTTCTACTATATAATTTGTTTTGCCCTGTTTTTAGAGCACTTAAAATATTTAAAACACTTAAGAACACTCAAAGTCACTAAATAAATTCGAGTTGCCTTTATCTGAACATTGCTTAGGACACTTAAAACACAATTAGAGTCACTTTAAATTTTGATTACAGCATAATTTTTTTATTGTGCGCATTTTTCAAAAAAAGGGATAGAATGGTTTATCCCCCAGGATAGGCTACATGTAGTATAGACAGGGCCGGATTAAAAAATGTGGAGGCCCTGTTCGGGAAATTTTTTTGCGGATCTTCGGCCGAAAATTCTGATGACCTTTTTTAGTCATTTGGTTGATAGGCTATTTGCAAACAAAATCTTAAAAATTGTCGGACATTTTTTCCCGAATGTGTGAGGGCCCCCTAAAGTGCGGGGGCCCCTGTTCGGCCGAACATGTTGAACATGCCTTAATCCGGCCCTGAGTGTAGACCGGTTAATTCCATCCGGGAAATAGATTAATTCATCCCCTGGATAGCTTTCAGGGGGGATAGGCCTACTCCGTTTCGTGTCCCTCGATCAGAACCCTATAGTTGGTATAATATGGGCTTCGCACGTGCTTTCGGCACTCGCAGCTTCGCGCCTTCGGTGCTTGCAAAATGATCGCTCTCAAGGAAAATGTTCTAGTTGCGCCCCTGGAATGGAGAAAGGGCTTCAGCCCCCAACCTGAAATCCTGGCGCCGCCACTGTCAATTTGAGTATTTTATAGATAGAAAGTGTTACTATGAGCCCATATTTATCCTACTGCAGCACTTGTAAATAATAATATTATTTAAAAAAATTTATATGGACCTATAATTATACGGTAGGTCCTATAGGCATATTATGCCTATATATAGCCTACCGTATAATTATAGGTCCATATAAATTTAACAATTTCAACGTTGGCTAGCAGAATAATCGAAGTTTTAGTGGAGATTAATTAAGATAGAAGGCATATTATATAGGCCTAGACTTAGCCTATAGGCATAGGCGCAACCACCCTATGGGACCCACGGGACGCGTCCCCCCCAACTTTTGAGTTGTCCCCTAACTTTATTATTATGGTCCCCCCAACTTTTAGGACGTGATTCATTATGGTCCCCTCTAACTTTTAGGACGTGATTGCGCCTATGCTATAGGCCTAATTATAACGGTTAAATTAATATTGCATTCAAGCACTGATCATGCAGTGACTCGATCCATTTAAAGCAGTTTTAAAAGTTTTATGTAGAAGCGCCGAGTTAATTGAATTTAGGTCATGGGCGCGGAGACCTAGGGGGGACAGGGGGACGCCCCCCCCAACGGAGGTGTTGGGGGGATGGCCCATGCATTTGTCCCCCCCCCCCAATCGTTGAGCGCCAAGACTAAAAAAAAGGTCATCAACTTTTTTTGGCGGTGAAAATAGAATTCTTTTTTCGAGATTTCGCCGGTCGTCAGAAATTTTGGCCGGCAAAAGATGGAAATTTTCTGCGACACTCAGTCATTCGATCGTCCATCAAAAATCTTTCCGTCCCCCCAAGTCTCCGCCCAGGTCTCCTCCTATATGATTTAGGTCTAATATATTGATTAACCGTTTAAATTTAGGAGATCATTATAGGGCCTACATTTATTCACTCTAGATTTATTTATGTTCAGTCCCTAGACTAGGCTATAGCAGTCCTAAAAAGGACTATAAAAGTCTGCACGTTTTTGTTACATTATATTATTGCGACCACTATTAAGAACTTTTATGGGCCTAATCATCTGTACCAGAGCCCTGCGCCGGCCGCGCCGCGCCGCCGCCGCCGCCGACATTTCGTGGAGGCCGCCGCCGCCGATTTTCTTGGGTCGGCGCGCCGACGCCGCCGCCGCGGAAAATTTGTCGGCGCGCCGCCGATGCCACCTTGATTCCTGTATTTCTTTTGTTGCATTTTTCATCTCTTACATGATTTCGTGAAAAAAATTGTTGCGTCAGTGCAAAATATAATCTTTTTCTTATCTACATCGATTATTCATGGCAAAATTGTTTTTGCGTCAATGCTATGAAACCTATGATGCTTCTTATTCTTTCTGACTTTTGGAACAGTGTTCTTAACGTTTAAACTGTGTGGATTTTGTGATGAGCTTTGAATTATGGCAGCAACGGAGGTAAAAAAACTCCAGGTAGGCCTAAGTGAATTGCTATGCCGTGTGTGTGCGTTCTTGCCTGATAGCTAGTCCGACCGTATGCTCAGATGGAACAGAACCGTCTGCCCTCTAGTATTAGGATACACGTTACTATTACGTTGCAAAGCGGTGAGGCGTTTGGTCGCGTCTACAGGCTTCTGATTCTCCATTGCCGGCCAGTTACTATCTAATTCCAAATTTTCTCACCAGTATCAAACTCCTACGCAGTAGGCCTACGTGACCTATGCGAAATTCGTGATTAATTAAAGTTTTGAATATTAATAAACCTGTCTATATGCAAAATGGAGCATGATAGGCAATTGGCCAATAGTTCCTATTTAGTGATTTTAGTCAGCAATTTGAGAAACATCTCACAAATGGGATCAGAATAGAAAAAGAGAAACACTTTTCCCATTAAACAAGTGCAACTTATTGTTACTTGGCTTGTATAGGTTTAGGTTTAAAGAAGATGCTAAGAGTTTCGCGTGGAAGTCGGTCGGATTATACGACGATAAGTTAGGAAAGTTGGTTAATTCTGATAAATTTTACTACTCAGTGTTCTTTGACAAAGAAAAATTTAAAATACTGCAAGTGCACTCATCTGTTGACTTTGTATTCATTAACGATAGCTTCCACTTTGCGACAGACAAACATTTCTACGCAATCACAGTATGTATGTATGTATGTATGTATGTATGTATGTATGTATGTATGTATGTATGTATGTATGTATGTATGTATATATGTATATATGTATGTATGACATGTATGTATGTATGTATGTATGTATGTATGTATGTATGTATGTATGTATGTATGTATGTATGTATGTATGTATGTATGTATGTATGTATGTATGTATGTATGTATGTATGTATGTATGTATGTATGTGTGTGTATGTATGTATGTATGTGTGTGTATACATGTATGTATGTATGTATGCATGTATGAATGTATGTATGTATGCATGTATGTGTGTATGCATGTATGCATGCACGCAGCTATACAAGTCTCGTCAAGAAAGTGGACTTCAAGAATTTGTGAAGAGTCGAAGTTAAATAGGCAGGTAGAGCCGCCACTGCGCAAACAGTCCTTTAACTCCTATTAGTAGGTTACGTTTAAGCGGTAGGCCTGGATTTGAAAACGTTGTCAAGTGACCTGCAAATCAACCCTTTGTAGAATTTTGTAATCAAACGTCCATTCTGAGAATAATTGTTGCTCATGAATATTAATATAAGACCAGATAATGCCAAAAATAATTGCTGAGCACGCTTATCTTTATAACATAGGTTGCTTTTGCAATTTTTTAAAAATAAGTATGCGACTCTGGAGCACTAATTCCACGACGCCGCGCCGCGCCGCCGACGCCGACATTTTCAATGCGCCGCCGCCGCCGATTTTTGTCTGTCGGCGCGCCGCCGCCGCCGACCAAAAATGACCGGCGCGCCGCCGCCGACACTGTCAAGTCGGCGCAGAGCTCTACTCTAGCCTATCCGGCTCATTTTCAATTACTTGATCGGGCCAGATTCTACGTAGCCCTACGTAGGCCTACACCATCACCATGACTAATATATAGAGATATTTTAGGTACGGTACCGTACTTAGTTAGGTCTATAACTTAATTATAGGCTCAGCATTTGAGCACAAGCTTATAATTCCTGCTGGCCATGGCCTGCAGGCTGCTCCCATAAAACTCCTCCATAGTTTTCTGGAATCGACCAAAGGCATGAGCTCACCAGCATCACTATCAATTAATATGAGGATATATAATTATAGCCAGACTGCAGTGCTTCATGCACTAGTCTACTAGGCCTATAGGTGTAAGTTTATACCTGCTTGCTGACCGTGGGTATTTTCAAGCATTGATGATGATTAGGCTATAACAACTCTGTCACTTCCTAAAGCCAGAGAATCTTTATTTTTATCTAGGCCACGCGTGATCGTTGATGCTATTCTAAGCGCTTTAATATATCTTAATAATTATAGCCTATTATAGACATACATCAGCAGGACAAATTACAACTAATTACTTATACTATTAATAGATAAGCTATCGCTGGTGTGGGCGTTGTAAACATAGGACTACATTCTTCCCTTAGAGTTCATGTAGTAACAGTATTGCGTCGGAATTGTAATTGGGCAGGGGAAGGGATTTGCAATGGTGGATATAATATTATAGGCCCTATATATTGGCCTGTACGTGGCTACAGATTACAAGTTTATAACGGAGCCTACGGAGGGGGTCGTACTATTGGTGGCCTAAGGTTTTTTGTGTGCGAAAATATGAACACAGCGTTTTCTATTTTGACAATAAAATTCCAAACACTAGCTGAAGACAGCTTTTTAGGCCTACGTATTTATTCTATTTTGATTTCTGATCAATCGATTCGACAGTCCAATTTGTTTTCAGCAGAATATCATTAGTAGGCTATATGTTTGGCCAAAATATAACTGCAATTGCTCTACATTAATGCTGTACAATTTTGGCATTTCTTGCTTGTGTGAAAATCTATATACATGTACAATGTAGGCCTAAATCGCATACAATCGTCTGAATATGGTGTCAGTGCACGTATACATAGGCTAATTATAGGCCCAGTTATAAATGCTGCAGCCTACGTCGACGCGTATTAATATTAATTAATTGCTGCCTGCTGACTAGTTTTTCTGGTCAGCGCCATTTTGAAAAAGAGTGCACAATTCACACGCAAGATAATGCAGTAAAATGAGTCTTTACAGCGTTGCCATGGGCAACCTGCATCGTGACGTCGTAAACCGCTCACCCTGAAGATGGCGGACTATAGGCCCTACTCCAAAGTCAGTCACACATTTTGACTCTAGTTGAGGCCGGGAGTCGACGTAGCTATACAGTCTACTGTTTGTTATCTATACTTTGATATGCTGAATACGCACAAAATATACATGTATAGTGCCTATCTAAACGATTATCTATTAATTATTATTATTATTACATGACCTTTAAGAAGACCAGCAATCATCTAAGACGACTCTCTCTCTCTCTCTCTCTCTCTCTCTCTCTCTCTCTCTCTCTCTCTCTCTCTCTCTCTCTCTCTCTCTCTCTCTCTCTCTCTCTCTCTCTCTGTCTCTATCTCTCTCTCTCTCTCTCTCTTTCTCTCTCTCTCTCTCTCTCTCTCTCTCTCTCTCTCTCTCTCTCTCTCTCTCTCTCTCTCTCTTCACTCAGGATATTTTACAATCGATTGTTAGGTTGACATTGGCAGAATTGCCATTTGAGTCTGCAGAAGCGAGTACTCGGATAGACGGTCGAGTGCCCTCCACGAGATACACCGACCGAGGAAGCAGTACGGCCAGCCTTCCTCTGCACTCATGTAGCGCCCGTTCAGATTCGCCCAGTAGCAATCGTTGAACCACCAACCGGACTCGTATTTCTGTGTATAATAGCACACAAATACATTATATGTCGGCTACTACGTTTATTCACAATAACGCAAACATGTCTGGAGCAGGCTATTACCAACAAACATATGCTTAATGTAATAAGCAAGGCATCCACAAGTAAGTAGGCCTACATAGGCCTATCTATAGATCGAAGTAACGGATTTAGTCTATGAGGGCTATTATAGGAATAGATCTAATAGGGGCCAGCGATCGAGGCCATGTATAGCCTACCTACTAAATAATATCAGAGCCGGATTTAGGCATGGGCTACACGGGCTCCAGCCCATGGGCCCCCACCACTTAGGGGCCCCACCAATTGAAGTTTTTTTTTTAAATTAAGGAATGAACCATAAGTGTATTAATTGCCACAGGATCTTAGACCTAATCAGTGAGTGGTTTTGAATTGACCACTATCTGTACTCGTTGATATTGCTCACCAGTCACCCTGGCAGTAGGGCTTTAAGCATGGCATCCTCAACACCTGCTGTTGACAGATTATATTTCTTTCAACTCAAGCTATGACAGCCCGTTGGTGTAGACATATACTGTCAGTGCATGTTAGAGGTGTTCTCTGGACTAGTCGGTAGGCCTATACGCAGCAGACAACGAACAGATCGAGACAGTCAGTGTCCTGCGCTCCAACCCTCCCACGTGTATCAGGTTTCTGCAGACAGTGGGGTATATTCTGTCTTACACTGTAGCACTCCAGTGCCACGGCTGGTATTCTGACCTTGAAGTGAGTTCAACCCAATACCCACATTGAGTCACTGTAGCAGTGGACGGCGACATGTTTACTGTCATATTGCTGTGCTGTCAGTATCTTTTAGACCCCAGTCTTGTAGACTCTACCTTCATAATATGCATGGTTTATAAGGTCACAGATGGAGTTTGCAAATCAGTAGACTATTATTTAATATAATTTGAAGAGTCTAAATGATTTCAACCGACAGTCATGAACCGAATTGCAAATCGGCATGAGGGCACTATATAATAGGCCTAGCGGACTAGAAGCTGTTGCTCTGCTCAAGGTTTGGTTTGTTTTCTATCTAATCTTGAATTATGTAGGCCTATAGTGAAATATTAGTGATGGAGAACTCCTCAACTCTGCGAAAAAGCTTGTAGCAGTTGTGGTGACGACCTCGATGAAAGCCTTGGCAACGAGCAACGAGCAGTTCTCTTATCTTGTCAAAATGCTTAAAGACGAAATTGGAAGAACAGACCTTGGCATAAGTTAGTAGCAGTTCATGTGCCAAGTAGGCTACTCGAAAAAGATGTTAATTGAAAATTCATTTTCAAATGTGCAAATTATGCAAAGAATGTACTTGAAGCTCATGGTCACAAACTGTAGTACTGAATGCTCGTTTTACAAGATGAAGATTATTTGAGACACATGTGAGACGTATAGCCATGGGCGGAGTTTATCAGGGGATAGGGGGCTAAGCCCCCCCCCAATAAGACCCAGATTATTTTTTTTTCGTGTAAATGGTATCTTTTCCCGGGCTTAGCCCCCCCCCAAGAAGGCTTTAGCCCCTCCATGAACGGAAACCAAACTCCGCCCATGCGTATACCCTGAAGTGTTGAGTATAGAGTCATATTCTGTGCCAACTCTATTTTAATCAGCTAATTGATGACTTTGCCAATAGAAAGGGTGCAAATTCCCTAATGACCCTACTCAAATTTAGACTCAACTGTAGACCTAACCGAGCTATTTAACTGTATATAGTCAGGCTATCTGCTTTATTTTGAAGGTCTCACATGTCACTATTTTTACTTTCTTTCTTGTTTCATTGCCTTATTAAAAACTGGACAAGAAGCTGCTTGACTTTTATCCTTTATCTTTGCATTTGAGAAATGATTTAGACATTTTATCTATCAGCAAATGATCTTTTCAATCTGTCTTCATTTATGTACTTAAAAATTTTGACCATAAGTCAACAATTTAAACATTGCTTTATCATTGTTTGTCTGTAACATGTTATGTTCGTATACGACTATACGTGTACGTGGGTTTGTTCCTGTCCGATACTGTGCATCAAAAGCAACATATCCGTTGCAGAAAAGGGCCCACCATAACGGGCGCCCATGGGCCCCCACCACCCTAAATCCGGCCCTGAATAATATAATAAACTGTGAATATGAGTAGGCCTACAATATTCTACATGTAGGTCTCATCACTACAAACGTTTTGCAGTTCAACCCAAATGTTTTAAGCTTCACACTTTCAAACATGGCTGGCTGTCTGAGGCGGCAGGAAACGTAGCCTGAGGTGTGGGATAAAAATTCCGCCCCTGAAGACAACTACAATGTATAAGGAAACATTATGCATTAGAGTGCAGTGGCGGCACTAGCATTTATATCGAGGCAGGTGATTTGACATGCCAGTATTACTTTTGACCTGCTCTACGACCTGAAATGTTCGGTTTCTTCTTTGCATTAACTTATTTGACCTGCTGAACGGCCCCAATGACCCTGACATGACCTGCTGAAATTGTGGTGACGCCACAGTCTGGTAGAGTGGGGGAAAGACAGTTAAGAAGGCGTTTGCCTCACATGTATGCAGGGGGGTGGATGTACTCTTGTGTAGCCGGTTGATGCTGTTCTGACTGACCTGAGCGCAGTTTCCCTCCTTCCATCGGTCGTTGTCTCTTTCCGGAGTACTGAATGGAATCGCCAGATGGCTGCGGACTCCACTCAATCCATCATACTTCAGCGCATCACCTGTCAATGCAGACACTTATAATGGCTATCAATACACATACATGCATACATACATACATACATACATACATACATACATACATACATACATACATACATACATACATACATACATACATACATACATACATACATACATACATACATACATACATACATACATGCATGCATGCATACATGCATACATGCATGCATGCATACATACATACATACATACATACATACATACATACATACATACTTGCATTACATACATACATACATACATACATACATACATACATACATACATACATACATACTAGGGTGATTCAAGAAAAATTATTTTCGAATTTCAATGAGCATGGTTGCTAATTTTGTTCCTTTTGGACCCAGAATAAATTGTGTATAAGACATTTCAAAATAAAATGTATTCTAGAGCTAGCTCAATGAGCCCAAAGTTTCCACATGCATTCGCGTTGAAGCTACAAATTGAAAGAATGGCCATGTGAGATTTCACACACAAAATGAAGTTGAATAGAACAAAACTTATGGTCATTATTGACTAAAAATAGTCCTAGGAAAAAGATATTCATTCACAGCATTCTGTAAACTAAAAAAGTTTAATATTCCCAGCAGTAATCCAATGCCTGATCAGCTTGTACAATAAGCCTATATAGAACTGCCAGTCAATAACTGGTGTATCAGATTTCACCGGACCAGCGCGTTCACGCTCCCATGCTTACTCCTCGTTTATATGACTTGCAGAAAAACAGAATTCTGTGAAATTTCTAAAATTAGAGACTGTCAATTAAAAGTGAACTCTCTAAAGATTGGTCTCGAAACAATAAGTGACATTTGCCATTCATGAGTCATATGCACCTGGTTCATCAATTTTAAAAACATGCTCATGTTCTGATTTGCAATATAAAAAATAAGATTCACTTTCAACACATGCCTCTCAGACTTTTTTGCTTCTGTTTTCTATATCAGGTCATACTCCTCCACTAAACCTTTTACTTTGACACTTTGTTAGTCTGAATTGCTGCCGAAATCTTTACTTTATTGAAAATGCAGTTTAACCCAATAATGTCACTCAGCTCTCTGACACAATCTTCTTCAAAATTTCTATGATGTGGAAATAAAAATGGTCTTTAGTGTGTAGCCTCATCTGGTGGACAACACACTGATGTGATGGAATGCTTTTGGTTCCCCAATTAACTAGATTTCTGTCTTCAACCTTGGTCCTTGGCAGAGAAGTGCAAACGTTCTTTTTTTATTTGCACTGCTATAGATATAGCTGCTAAAACAGGGAATGAGATTTCTCTTTCCATCAGATTGCTACCTGATCTTTGTCTCTTTAAGTTAAGGCTGTGTGCCCTTATACTCGACAATAACTAATGAATTATTCTGACACACTGTGGCCTATCATTCTTTCTTATTACAGAGTTTTAAATTGATAAACTATTAAATAACTTCCCATCTCTCACTTGGAATAAAATTGATGACGACTTAGTTTTGATCCTAATTCCTATTACCAGTGCAGCATCCCAATCATCCAGCGACTTTGTGCCTCATACTTTGCTAAAGGCCCTATGCTCTTCAAATGTGTAACCATGCTTTTAGTTAAGGTGTTTGCTGTCTTCTTCTTAAAGTTGGTTTGTCTCACTATATCTTCTTATGTCAAGACCACTCTATGGCAACTTAATGACCATCATCACCATGGTATCACTGCCAACGGGCCCGCCTAGTGGGATTGTAAGACCCCTTCCGGGTCTCCTGTGCAACAAAATTGAAACTATTAGCATCATTCCTTAAGCACTGCCTTAGTTTGCTAACTTTGTTTCCTTGATGCTTGATTTGATTTGTTGTTCTGGTTCTGGCTGATAAATAAATTATTTGTTTTTTTTATTTGATGTATTGTATTAAATGAAGCCATTTTAAAAACTTTTTTTGCAGCTAGGTCTGTACAAATGAAGTTTACACAAATAAATAACCGAAAGCCACTTTTCATTATCGTGTTAATTATTATTGGGAAATGGAATTCCTCAAATATGACATTTAGGCAATGAAAACTTTAAAAGCAAAAATGTCAGAATAATGTGTATAAAAATGCCACTAATTGTTCATAACACACTGTCTGAACACAATGTCTAAACACAAATATCCATGCATTTATACTTTTATACGATTTTGTCAAATTATTCCTACTTCGTAGCAATTTCGTCGACGGTCAAAACAAATATTACAATTCAGCAGGTTTTTAGTGATCACAAGAAAATAAGAATTAATTATTCATGTATGGCCTCTGACTATGTACATACTTTCAACTTACAGGATAACAGCTTAATCTAATTGGAAATGTTCCATTCGAGTGCCTCGTCAATGACAATTGCATTGATTTCTTCATATAGACCCTCATCTCAGATTTAAAGGTCATTGAGCTACCTCTAAACATTCACATATTGCAATAAAATTTTGATGCAATGTTCACTTAGACTAAAGGAACAAAATTATCAACCATGTCAGACAATCAGAGAAAATTATTTTTTCTCCATTGTAATGTGAATCACCCTAATACATACATACATACATACATACATACATACATACATACATACATACATACATACATACATACATACATACATACATACATACATACATACATACATACATACATACACATACATACATACATACATACATGTATACATACATGTATACATACATACATAGGCTACATACATACATACATACATACATACATACATACATACATACATACATACATAGGCCTACATACATACATATACACATACTTATTACTTACACATTATGCATACATATATATATATTTACACGTACGTATGAATATATACAGATACGTATGCATGTAGGCCTATATTAGTGTAGAGTGTAGACCTATATTATATATTTAGGCCTATGCATGCATATTAGCGTAATACAGTAGCAATGAATTGAAGTTTTATACTATAATTATAATACAACCCCACCACATCTGCAGACATTATATAGGTCAATTAGTACGTGCTATTTGTAAGCGTGCATGTTTACGCTAAGTGCAGAATGCGCTAACCCCAGCAACTACAGTCTGTTCTCGACACAATGGAAATTAATTACAAGCACTTGCGGCACGTCGTCAGACGCTGCGTAAATGCCAGGTCACGTCAAAACCGAAGACATAAAATCCATACGAAATGTAATAGGGCAATTATCGATACACGTGCGTCTGCTTATCTATAGGAAAGCGGGCATTGCATAAATTCATGAAAACTTTGAATAGATCGAGGTTTGCATGTATTATCTCACATTGCTATACAGATGTCACCTGCTGCACGCAATAAGTCGACCGGAATTTATATAGCGCGGCGCCATCTAAATTCCGTGACACAATTATGTTTATTACGTCAGTAGGCTACAACTACTTCCGGCCAAAGACTGCAAAGATCGAGTAAAGATATTTGTGATAAGGTAGCCTAATCATGAACATTCCGGCTGAAACCCAAAAAATTATTGGGTGTGTACGCTGATGTATACGTTTGAATAGGCCTACATTCTGAATATCCTTAAAGTAAAAAACGACTCTGACCCCCGGGGACCCCTGACAGCCGGGGCCCTTCGAGCACTGCACAGGTTGCACGCCCTATTGCTATACGCCACTGATGGCGCCCCTTAAAGGTATTTATTTACTCAGAGGCGCTCCCGAAACAGGGGAGCGGGACGATATAATCAGCAGTATTAGCCAAGTGAGAGTAACAAAGAGGAATGGACCTTCCGCCGCTTCCGGAGAATATGGATCTTCGGAATAAGTCTCTGTTCAATGTCACTGGGCCGAACACTGGAAATGCCCTGCGTTGCAGAGTCGCTGAGCAATCTAGAAGTGCCTGGAAGGCGGTGTTTCCAAACTGCTGGTAGCTGCTATCAGCAGGAACGCGTCCCATTTCCTGTGGAGGTCGTTTCCGCATATATCATAAACTTGCATCGCAGATTTCCAGCCGTCGCCCTGTCATAGATCTATCATAGCAGCTGTTCCGCCCCTCTGATCCTATGGTAACTCGACCCGGACCACCACGGACTACACTCACGGACAACCCTTCTAACTTAACGCAGCACTAGTGAATAAGCTGGTGCCCCGCGCTTGGCTTTCGAGTGGCGCTTTAGAAATTTCGAGTTTACGATTACGATTACGATCTCACGAGTTTGTATCGTATGCTACGACTATTGTCAACAGTCGCCGCTCTAGCCTCTATAAGAGTCTATAATACTCTATAGACGCAACTTGGCTCAAAAACTCTTAGCATCCATGCCAGCTGTCAGCTGTCGACGGGAATACGTTGGTGGTTCTACGTGTTTGCGTGGGACCACCGCTGGTGACTCTATCGGCTTGCGAATCACTTCTTACCATGCATCATTCTGCTGTTAATGCAAGATGCTCGTTCGCAGTGACATTACAATCATAGAAGGTTACCGCAAAGACCGCCTCAAGTGTGTATCTGAAAGTGGCGCTATATAAATGTTCCATTACATTATTTGATCCATTTTAATTGCCCTGTGATATAATCCGGCATCTTTTGCTTTGATAAGTTTGACAATTATGGTCAGGTTTTAAATATAACAGTCTTCCAGTAGCGAATTTTGTCCTGTCTGCGCTTTATCTGAAATGTGCGCCTCTGAGCATTAGCGAAAAGCGCTATATAAATTGAAGGGTGCGATACGGTATACAATACAATGCAATTTACAATACAGTGGATATACAGCCAACAAGATTTTTTTTAATGATTATATTATATTAGATTGGGTTAGATAAGATTGTAGAATATTAGATTAGATAGGTCTAATAAATTGGATTTCTTTGATTGGCCTATAGCTACCAGAGAAACAATTTAGAACGAGATCCACTTAATTCACTTCATTCAAACATTCATGCGAGCAAGCACCGCTCAATCAACTTCATTCGTCATACAGCATTTTGCGCGTCTCTCTCTCTATTCGTAGATCCCTCTGTCTCTCTGTCTATATGTATGTCTACAATGATAACAGAAAGTAGCCCATTTGGGGTCGTTACCCCTAGGTCGATGGCTGCGGGTAAAAACACGAAGTTGATTGGGGTTTGAGGGGGTCGCCCGCAGTCATCGATTCCATCAGACTCGAGAGATATTTCATTAAGCCACCCGCAATTTATCTATACACAGGACTGGAAAACGTTTGCCCCGCTGGTAATAACAGCCCTTCGCGAGATCGGAGGGTTAACAAGAAGACGCAGTGGGCTATATAACTGTCGGAATAATAATGATTTAGTGTTGGCATGCATGTGTATGTATAGGCTGCAACACGGACCGGCGTCTCCTGCTGTCCAGTTGCCGAGGTGAAGTCGATAGCCGCTCGCCTCGTCTCCAACGGAGAAGTCGTCATATTCGGCGAAACGTCTTTCTCCATCGGATAAAGTCATCGAGATCAGCAGACGACATCTGTTCATACCCGACACAGATTAAGACATATATCAACACACTAAGCAGACGCGCATATTGATTTAGAAATGTAGGAGGATGGACGAAAGAGTATCTATATATAGACGGACAGTTTGACGGACGGACGTATATGCGGAATTGCGGATAGATGAATGGATGGATGGATGCAGTATGAGAATTGTTGAAAAATAACTGAGGGGTCAGCCGTTGATTTATGTAGAATTTGGGTCGGCAATAAGGACTTCACTATGGCGTCCTAAGAAAGACTGAGGTGGTTAAACACCCTCCCTCCACAACTCCCCGGCAATTCTCGCCCTGGATGATGGATGGATGGGTTGACGGACGGACGGACGGACGGACGGACGGACTGACATACAGTCAGAAAGATAGACAGAAAGACAGATAGACAGACAGGCATGCATGCATACAGACAGACAGACTGCAGACTGCATACATAAAGACAGACAGACAGTCAGGCACACTCAGCAACAGAAAGTAGACACACAGGCAGGTGCCTCCACCCACTTACGCACAGACGCACAGGCATGGACAGACAAACAGTCTAAACGACAAATCTACAGATTAGCCAAATTAAATGAAAGGCCACCCATTATTCGTATAAAATATAAAAAAGCACATGACAGCACATTCAACTGCAGAAATACAAAGATCATTAGGGAGAGAAAAAAAGTAGCTTGCAATCGACAAATAAAGTACAATGCGGCTAAATGAACAAGAAAAACAACTCTTAACTAATGACTAACTAAGGGCCTAACTAAGGGCTTGGTGAAACCACTGAACAGAAACCGTAACCATTAAATATCAGGAAGTGTTTTAAGTAGATAAAGGCGAAGTTTATGCTTAAATAATCGAGTGTTCGGTTGAAAATGAAGATATGTAGGGAGAGAGAGTTCCAAAATTGGGAGCCAGTAGCCTACATTGTATATAGAGAATAGACGAGTGTTAGTATCTGCGTATTTACCTTACATTCTGTAGCTCCAGTTTGTCAAAGATCTGTCAGCCAGGGCTTAAAGTGTGCCTGGACGGTCATGGACGGCATCCATGCACTTATTTTAACATCTGGACGCCGTCCTGCCACTTATTGGTCAGCACAGACTGGAAAGGTAAGGGGCGTCCATGCACTTCTTTTAAAAATGTAAGGGCGTCCAGGCACTTATTTTCCCACACTTTTTGCACTGCATGCTGTCAGCCAGGGTCGTTCCCAATAAGAGGATAATCATATTCGCATTTATATATACACAATATATACGTATATATATATATGCACATCGCAGTAGGTGGCATATGTTATGCGAGAGACGCTGCACTGGCTTCCTGTCGCAGAGTGGATTTCTTTTAAGATCATCCTGCTTGCACGTGCATCAGTTGTCGACTATGCCTCGATGTGTAGGCTACATCATAGAGCTCGTGTTCCGGTTTGAAGTCAACCAGGCAGACGAGCGCTGCACTCTGCTAGAGTGCGACAGTCTGCACGTGCATCAACACTATATGCACCTACTGTATACCGACGTCGCCTTTTTGCACTTCAACCTGGATCATATACATAGGCATATACATAGGCATACACATGCATAATATGTGTGGCGCGGTGGTGTAGAGGTATGTTCGGTGCCTTGAAGCCAGAAGGTTGCGAGTTCGAATCCGCCACAAGCCTTCGCGTAGGGTCCCTGAGCAAGTCCTTCACTCAGAATTAGGCCTATTATTTGCCCAAGCATGCGCCTCATGAAACTACGATTCCGTGTCGTCGCTTTAGTCAATTGCGTCTATGAGTAGAAATCTTGAAGTGGCGCATAGAAATGGAGAAATAATGGAATAAAGATGAGCTCCTTTCAGATTTCAGGCGTGGAAACCGGTTTGTAAACGCAGTAAAGCCTCACAATAGTGCGGAAGATATAAGCTTATCAAAGATATAAACTTCCAAAGATACATGTACATTGTACATACAAGCTTCCATATTGTGCAACTTGTTAAAGCATGAAGCGCAAGGCTACAACACTAGCCAAAGTTTTTCTTCTCTAACCAGACGAAACAATTGTTTTCCAATAAATATAGGCCTATACCGACACTTATGAATGCAGCAGATGTTGTTTACACGTGCATCAACAACCTGTGATTAAAGGACTTTTGGTTATAAACTTAAAGAAAACGTATACCTATAAACCTATAGCGTTTTTTAACTAATAGACAACCGTGCCCGCCCCGCCCCCGCCCCCCGCAACCCGCCCCCCGTCCCCCAAGAGGCAGCGTCTGGTATCTCTGTTCATGACCCTTTAGTCCCCGCATATGGAATTACACAGCGTACAAGACGAGACATCTGAAGACGGTTTTTTGTATTCGAATGCATCGTGGTAATAGGACACACGCACCTCTGTCGACAGAGAGGCAGCGCTATAGCCTTTAACCTCACTGACCGCACTGCGAGTGACCAAAGCGGTCACCCGCTGCCATCCTATATATATATATATATATATATATATGGGTTAGGATTATATATATATATAATATATACTGCCCACGGAATGCGATCGTCGGCGCCCACACTGTGCAGATCACCGTGACCTCCACGGACATAACTAACTTAGCTGAAGAAGGTGTCTCTGATGTTTTTGCTGTTCATATATACCAGGAAGGGGCTATAAGCTTACATGTCGAACTTTATAACTAATCATGCCAGTTCTATGTCTAGTTCGACTACAATTATTATTTTTGCAGATAATTGATTTCATTTGCTCATGGTTTGATCATATTCAGTGTTAGAATTGTGGGGGAAATCTGGGGGTATTGGATTATGATCCACTTGGAATTGTAGTGTGAAAACAGACTCTATGGGGCTCTAAGAAAGACCGGGGGAGGTTGAAAACCCTCAAAACCTCTGGCAATTCTCATCCTGATCATATAGCAACATGATCATTTCATGTTTTATTCTAACCCAATACTTACTTACCAGTGGCGGCGCCAGGGTTTCAGTTTTTTTGGGGGGGGGCTGAATTTGCGGGAGAAAATTTTCCGTTTTCAGTCGCAAAAATCTCTGACGACCTTTTTTTTGAGTCATCGACCAAAATCTCAAGAAAATTTTTCCATTTCAGCCGTCAAAATTTCTGACGACCTTTTTTTAGTCATTTGGTCGAAATGGTCCTTTTTTCGTGTCCGCCCAAACTGTCTGGCAAACCTCGTGCGTACCTTTGCGGTTATTTTGGGGAGACTAAAGGGTTTTTTTGTGCGAAAATTTTATTTTTACATGGGAGAAAAAATGGATGGCCCACCTAGCCCCTCTCTCTAGCGCCGACACTGGAGCCTGCAATGATATCTTCAGCGCCGTTTTAAAAAAAATACTCAAGATATAATTAATTAACTGTTTTAATAAAAAAATGCTCAAGATATAATTAACCGTTTTAATTTAAAAAATGCTCAAGATATAATTTACCGTTTTCGTGTTGTCAATCGACGGATATTTTCCAGCCCCAACCAGAAGTCTCCACCCTGCTCCCTCTCCTCCTCCTCCTTCTCCATGCGTCCGAATCCATTCCGGTAATCCGTCCAGTTCCTGTTGAAGTCCTCGTGTCCGTTCGTCCTTCGCTGTA
Organism: Lumbricus terrestris; assembly: GCA_949752735.1. Lineage (NCBI taxonomy): Eukaryota > Metazoa > Annelida > Clitellata > Crassiclitellata > Lumbricidae > Lumbricus > Lumbricus terrestris. Next base: position 20,904,754 of record OX457052.1, on the reverse strand, counting down.
TCACGGTCCACCCTTCGCCTCCCTCTCCCAGATGGCAGTAGACCCTGGTGGGAGGATGGTCATCAGGTGAGGACGAGTTGCCATCGGACAGGAAGTGGACGCCATCTTTGATCAGCTGACCGTGTATGGCCAAGTCATGGCAATCTAGCAACTCTATATGTTTGCCTGCAACATGCACATAGAAAATATGCTAGAATATTAACTTATTAACACTTAATAAGAGAATATATATACGAATAAATCTACATAGATGAGATATCGAAATAAGTGCATTATAATACAAGACTAAGAAGAGGAACGATCCTTACAGTAACCTATAGACCTGAGGCAGGTGAAGTGATGTCGACATCATTTTCTTAGACTCGGCATATGAGGGTGGGTAGCCAGTCATCTCCCTCGCCATCTCATCTTCCCAACGACAATGTAGGTCAGTGTGGGGTGTGGTGGTGTAGTGGTGGCGTCGTTGCTTTGAAGCCGGAAGGTTCGAGGTTCGAATCCACCTCAAGTCGCCGCGTAAGGACCTTGGGCAAGTCCTTCACTTGCAATAACTCAGCGCTTCGGCGTGAAACTCCGATGCAGCGTCGGCGCTGTACTTGGGAGCGCCTCTGAGTAGCGGTTGAAGGCTGGAAGAGGCGTTATAACAAGTGCGCATACAAAAAAGTGTACTCACTGTAGCTGAGTCAGCTGGCTATATATAGGTGCAGGACTATAGGTGGAGAGGAAATCTTAAATCAAATTATACGCAGCGGCTTGGGGTGGGTTCGAACCTGCCGGAGGGTCTGCAAGGCAACGAACATACCCACTACACCACCGCGCCCCACAATATAGCCATAACAAAAATAACCATAAATCAATCGTAATTTATATAGCGCTCCTTCAAGGTGCCTCTTCAGAGGTGCTCAGAGGCGCTCTGGTAACTGGATTGCAACGCATACACCAGAGGCTTATATATCAACGGTGTCATGGATTCAGGCTATCGTCAATTGGCATCCTCAACTTCTACGCATATTATGTCCATCTTTCAGTCTTGAACGCCGACTTCTCTTTGAAAAGCGCTTTCCAATCTCTGCTTGATTCTCTGCGAACCAGGTACTGCCCGCTTTCGAAATGAATTTATATTGGTATTTGTGGCTTTTAAATCGTACCGCTTCTTACAGAGGAACCGATAAACATTCCATTCATTTTCATTCATTGCGATGAACCAATATGTACTGGCTCTCATTTCGTGGTTTGCAAATTGGCTCATAAACCGATGAATTCTCAGCAGGCTTCTTACAATGTCAATTCGTCGGAACTGAAAGTCGTCGACGCCTGCTATAAATTATAAGGACATTTAAACGACTTGTTTTATAGCAGCCTAATGTGCAGTGTGGGGCGCGGTGGTGTAGTGGGTATGTTCGTCGCCTTGCAACCGAAGGGTTGCAGGTTCGAATCCATCTCAAGTCGCCGTGTAGGGACCTTGGGCAAGTCCTTCACTCGCAATTGCTCAGCGCTTCGGCGTGAAACTCCGATGCAGTGTCCGCTCTGTAGTCGGGAGCGCCTCTGAGTAGAGAGCTTGAAGGGGCGCTATAACAAGTGCACATACAAACAAACAAGCAAACAATGCATGTAAAGCCTGCAAAAGTCTTTATAATGTCTTTCATAACCATTATATTTTAGCCACCGATTAGAGGTAAAAAAAACTGTTCTGATGCAGTAGTAATTGATCAATAATTACAATTATTATTTTGTTGGCCAACTCCATAATTATTTATAGAATCACCGAATCAGGCAGACGTACGTGCGTGTATGAAGATGGCTTTTGGATTTTGGTAATGTATGCAAACCTCCGGAAACAAATCGGCCACTTATGATAAATTACCAGCATATGCACGCAGCTGATTGTATAAAACAGAATATGCTCGGAGGTTTCAAAATGCGTGCAACGGTGCAGAGCTCTTTTAATACAGAGTTTTATTTTGAAAGCATTCGTGCCTGCGATACGCCACAAAAGATATCTTGGCCTGTAGGTCTATACACATAGAATCCACACGTACAGCTAGACAACAATGATATGCAGATATATACCACCAGATGACTTGACGATTGTTGAGCAGATTTTCAGACAATCGTAACAAATTGTGGCTAGACTTGAAAGTTTATGGATACAGAAGGCAGACCATAGAAATGTATATCGGCAATGTTCGTATGTGGAGAGAGAGAGAGAGAGAGAGAGAGAGAGAGAGAGAGAGAGAGAGAGAGAGAGAGAGAGAGAGAGAGAGAGAGAGAGAGAGAGAGAGAGAGAGAGAGAGAGAGAGAGACAGAGACAGAGACAGAGACAGAGAGAGAGAGAGAGAGAGAGAGAGAGAGAGAGAGAGAGAGAGAGAGAGAGAGAGAGAGAGAGAGAGAGCCTACGTAGACTGGCAGACAGAAACGGCGACAGAAAGTCTGTGTGCGAACAAGAGACTAACAGAACCAAAAAAAACTGTAAGACCAGCTCTCGACGGAGAGAGATTGACGTACAGAGAGATGGACAGACGAATGGATGGATGGATGTGTTGACAGATGTATGAATGGAGAGTTGAATGTGCAGGTGGATGCATGGATGGATGATTGAATGAATGGATGCATGGATGTGTAGATGAATGGATGAAGGGATGGATGTGCAGGTTGGCGTATGGATGAATGGATGTGTAGATGGATGTGCGGATAGATGGACGGATGATGAATAGAAGTTTGATTGATTGATTGATAGATGGATGTGTAGATGAATAGATGGATGGGTAGATGTGCAGGTTGATGGATGGATGGATGAATCGATGGATGGATGGATGGATGAATGGATGGATGGATAGATGTGTGCAACTGTGCATGGCCGTGTGGATAGATGGGTGAATGAATTGATGGATCAGTAGGTGGATGTGTGAATAAATGGACGTGTGGATGGATGTGCGGATAGATGGATGAATGGATGGATGGATGATGGATGGATATATTGGTGGAAAGACAGAAACACAGACAGACAGATAGGCAGAGATATACATGTACATAGAATGATCGTTGGCCTGTATGCATAGACGACGAAAGCCTAGATAGAGGATGTAGCTCTTAAGAGGACTTAGCGGTGCGAAAAAGTATATGAAGGAAGGAAGGAAAGAAATGGATGTTGAGTCAGAGAAAGCAGTGGAGTCTCATTCTCCTATTTCTCCTTCTTCTCCTTCTCTTCCTCCTCCTTCTTCTCCTCTGTCTTCTCCTCTGTCGTTTCCTCCTCTTTCTTCTTCTCCTTCTTCTCATTCTCCTCCTCCCTCTCCTTCTCTTCTTACTCCTTCTCCTTGTCTTCCTCTTCCCGAGAGAACAGCAGGGATGTACTAAGACACGGAAGGGAACCGGAAATGTTTGCAAGAGCCAGTAATTCATCTCGTCGGAAACTTAAAAGCCAACTCATCGGGTATCGGTTGAAATGGTTGAAGTGCACGGTTGAAGTGCACGGTTTCCGCTGTCCTACACCATGTACAGCCTACAGGACTAACGCTAAAGGACGTTAAAGGACTAACACTATAGAGGATTAACGCCAGAGGACTGACGCTAGAGGACTAACGTTAGAGGACTGACGCTAGAGGACTAACGCTAGAGGACTAACTGTAGGCCTCTCGATACAGACTCCAAGACGAAGCAGCGACGACATGACTTGTGTTGAGGTGCGTGTCCCGTGTAGGCAAATAATAATCGTCTCTTATTGAATTATTTTACCAGCGGAGCACACGACACGACGAGAATTATTTGCCAACGCCATCGAATCACGCTCTAGTTTCAGACAGGATTAGGTAGAGGACTTTGTATTTATACACACACTTATTTGTGTGTATATTATATATATGTAGGACTGTATTTATTTTATGCTCATTGATATACATACACATTATATATATATATATATATATATATATATATATATATATATATATATAAGCTTGATCTCGTGCTGGTACAATTCGCATTGCATATATGGTCGTGGGCACATCTTTATTGGAGAATTGAGACCCATGCCAACCATTCACGGTCACCCGCAGTTAGAGACCTAACTTCTAGACATTAAGGCGGCGCATAAATAATTATATATTTTTTACTGGCCTAGTTAGCTACACCGGTAAGCGAGAGCGGCATTCGTCTGTTGGTTGCAACTGACTGCGGTTCAAGCCCCGGGCTGTGAGTTGACACTCAGAGATTTATATACATAGCATGTGTGGGACGCAGGGGCAAAAGCTGCTGCGGAGCGACCTTGGGCAAGTTGCTTACCCATCACTGTCTGTGAGGAAGGCAACGGGAAACCACCTCACTCATCTCATCCCCAGAGGCGTAAAGCCAATGAACCTGCCTTCGGTCAGAGCACCATCATCATCATAAATAATTTGGCGACCGAGAGTCGGACCTCAGACAAGAGTCTGTTTTAGATTTATCTATTCATTATACATTACAGAGATTTATATAACGGTCCTTTAAGGTTAACGAGATGTTTCAATTTCCTGTTGGAATTGATAAGAACTGCGTCTTCCATGATCTGCAATAATTTCTCCAGAATCGTTTCAATTTTACGTTTATCTACACGTAAGCTTACTGTTCGACCTTGTCAATCCCTACCAGTGGTGGCGCCAGGATTTCAGTTTGGGGGGGCTGAAGCCCCCAAATCGTGAATTTTTCAATGTAAAAAACCTCGGATGGCCTTTTTTAGGGGGGGCTGAGCCGCTTGTAGGGGGGGCTTAGCCCCCCCAGCCCCCCCTAGCGCCGCCACTGATCCCTACACTGGCTCCCAGTCTTAAAATTGTGCTCATGTCCTTTCATTGCGTATATAATATAACCTATAGCATCACTCATACAGTGCATAGATGTAAAAACAGTTTTTTTCGTTTTTTATTCTCTGTCAAAAACCTCGCGTTTTCGTGTGTTATTTCACATCATTTTTACGTTTTTATTTTATAAAGAATTTTATTTAATTGTTTACTATTATTGTTTTCCTTAATTTATGTTTTGTCAGGTATTCCATACCTTTTTCAGATCAAAATCAAATCAAATCAAATCAACAATTTAAATTTGAAAAGATTTCAATACCTTTAATTTTTCTGAATTTCTTATTAAACCAAAGTTATAAGAAAAAACAACTGTGATAGATTAATGTTACTTGTAACAACTAATTTTTGGCCTACTAATAAAGTTGTGTTATTTGCAGATTAAGATAAAATTGCATAAGCAAGGTTTTTAAGCTTAGAATGAAATTTCAGATGTAACAAAGTCAAAGTATTTTCCGTCTCCGTTTTTTGTCGTTTTATTTCGAATAAAATGACGTTTATTTCCGTTTTTTATTCCATTTTCATCGGTGTTTTACATCTATGCTATCTATATTATAAGGCAGAAATTCCATATGTTTGTTTGTTTGTACGCTTTTGACAGAATTGACTCTCCCCTGCAGAATAGGCTCGGAAATGAAACAGCGTCGGTTTAAAAAAATTCTTGAAATCGATTCTTACCCGAATTATAAGGTCATCGCAACTATTTTCAGGTTTTAATTCAGTTCAAAACAAAAGTTATTAGCATTTTAAGACAGATTTCATCAGTAATTGACCACACTAGCGCGTAAGTCAAGAGTCTACACCGCATGACGTCATACCCACCCAGTAATAATTTTCGTAGCGCCCCGTAGGGGTGGGTCAAGTTTGGCTTTTTGGGGAAGCGAGGTGGGGTGGAGGGTTGGCGAAAACCCGAAATTTAGCAGTCAACGATGGACACCAGAGTGGAGTAGTGTTTAAAACCCTAAATTTCACTTTAGAACTCGAGTTATTAGCGTTTTAAGACAGATTTAATCGCTAACGCTTTGGTAAGCAGTATCGAGCTTTAGTAAAGGAGTCTACAGCCCGAATGAAGCCCAGTAATAATTTCCGTAGCGTCCCGCAGGGGCGGGTTACGTTTGGCTTTTTGAGGAAGCGGGGTGGGCTAGAGGGTTGGCGAAAACCCTAAATTTAGCGGTCAACGTTGGGTACCACAGTGTAGTGTTTAAAACCATAAATTTCCCGGGCAACGCCGGGTTACACATCTAGTAGTATATAATTTATGTAAAATATAATAATGTTTTCCTGTAGGTCTATACAGGTAGACCTATACAAAAACCTATATTCATGTGGCGTGATGTGCGACATTCGCATCATATGTTTCACGCAGTATATTTTCCTGAATGCATATAATGCTAAGTGGATCTTGGGACTCAATGACAGGAAATTCGTCGTCATTTACGATGCACCTGCTACTGTGTATATGCAGACCAGTTGTCAATGGCAACGATATATAAATCACTGACGCACAGCAGCTGCTGTCGTCATCGGTCGCCGATCTGCATTAACATCACTGATCCTTGGATCTTCAATTCATTGTCCTGTGCGCGTCTGTCTCACGCTTGCTCCCTCTATATAGTATATACGGTCGGCATATATAACGCGTAGGAACCACACCCTGCAGACTAACTGACTGGATGATTGGCTGGTTGGCTGACTGGCTGACTGACTGGCAGACTGACTGTCTGATTGACTGACTGAATGAATGATTGACTTACAGGTTAACTGACTAACTGACTGATTGACTGACAGACTTGCTTACTTACTTACTGCCTGTCTGGCTACACTGGCAGGCAGGCAGGCTGACTTATGGCTGACTTACTGACTGATTAACTGACTGACTGACTGACTGACTGTCTGACTGACTAACTAACTAACTAACTAACTGACCAACTAACTAACTGACTGACTGACTTATATTTAAGCCTATAATTATATGGTGTCTTGCATATTAATTGCAGTTAGGTAATTATGCTTTGGAAACCAATATAAGAAAGTCTAAAATAGTAGATTGAATGATCATTATGCGAACATACATACACAAATAAATGCATACATACGCACTTGTACACACGCACAAGTAACTACATACGTACGATACATAATACACCGTGGTTTAATAAAAAGTAAGCCAAACTGTTTTTATTATATCTCTTATGCCTGGTGATTAATCATACTAAAATTTCCAATATTTAGAGAATTGAACAAAGAATAGGATTCCAAAATATCATGTCATAAATTTGAACGGATAGAACGATATGAATATTTCAACTTCATCTCCCGAAATTTCAGTTATCAGCAAGCCTGTTATGTTTTCGTTGCGGTTTCGACACTAGTCTTGATAGGTCCCAATTTTAGTCTTCAGTGATCCTGGAGTAAAATTAGCGGAATATATTATCGCAACGTTCTGCTGTCACAGCATCTTCCACCTATCATCAAAAACCTATAGTCCGATAAGGTTATTTCTTTTTCTACAGAACAGTGCCAGATAAACCACCGAAATACTAACAAGAGAGGCACCATAATTAATCACACTTCATTTCTCCCACACTGTGGCCTCCGAACAGTCCAGATTGAAATCCTGTCGTCTATAACAACTTCTTTTTGTAAATAATCAAACGATAACTACATAAATATTAAGGACTTTTCATGTTTGAAATACTTTGTTACAAAACCCTAAAGAAAATTGCTGGTAAACTGAAATTTCGGCAGATGAAGTGAAAAGATTCATATATCCTTCTATCCATTCAAATATATGACATGATATTTTGGAATCATATTCTTGGTTCAATTCTCTAAATATAAAGTGAACAATTTAGAATGATTTATAATCAGGCGTTGAAGATATATGAAAAAACAGTTCAGCCTACTTTTTTTGAACCACGGTGTATATAAATGCTCACAGACATGAGTGCGTAATTAAATACAAGATTACGTACATGCATGCATTTACACATAATATAAATTCTATATGTTGCATACAAATGTGAAAGCCCGCGTGTATACCTGGTGGGCCTTTAAGCATGTCCGTCTGTTTGTCTGGTCTCCTCGTGTCTGCTTCAAATATGACTGGCAGAGGAGGAGGAGGAGGTAGAAGGACAGGACATGGCATCCTGCACTGAGCACCGCATCCGTTCTCACAGATATAACTGTATCTAATTGACAATCTGCAAAACCAACTCATTAATAACCCAGGAAGTTTGGAAGTAGACATCATAGGGGTTGCCTACATATAAGTTAGGGAACGTCCATAAATGTCGTCACGCATTTTTGACCCCCTCCCTTTAGTCACAAGTTAACACGACAGTCATATGATGTCTAGTATAGGCCTAAGTAACTGTCACACATCGTCACAAATTTTTTACCCTCCCCTAGGTGCGTAACGTCACCTATGGACGGTCCCTTACTTCCCTTTGATAGGCATTATGAGGGATAGCGGGAGAGATGCTTTAGTATAAATGCACATGCAAAATGTAGGCGTAAGCGATTCCTATGGTATACATACCGACAATTTAGCAGAATACATACTAGTATAGGCCTAGCGCGACTCTGATGTTCCTAATACTACATTTTACAGTCGCTTAAAGTAACCTATTGCCTATGCGTCGTATATACCTACCTCGTCCTCTGAGTGAGAGTGTATGAAAGCCATTGTCCTGGTGCCAGATCTTCGAGCGAAAGCATTGTCTCCAATGAATCGACGAAGTCATTGTTTCCTGTCCAGTATCTTCCCGAATCGTAGTCCTCCACATGAACTTTCAACAACACCGTATCCTGAAAATACCGCATTCAATAGATATACTGTAGATATTAATTGCTCTTGATACATTCATGGCGGAGATCGTTAGAGATACCCAGCCGTAGTGCGCAAGTAACAGTATAATGCATATAGAAACAAAGGCCTATGGTTATAGTACACTAGTGTGGGCAAAATGTTCAATAAACTTGCACAGCCTTTTAGTGCGCAATTCTACACAAAAGCGCAGTTCTTAATGAATGTGTGGATCTGTACAAGCATTTTTTGCAGTTGAACATAGTTAAACAATTAAGTCCATTGCCCATTTTCATCCGATTCGGAATAATTAAATTTACCATGAAGGTAACAGTAGGGTGGAGGGTTGTGCAGTTCTAAAAATCCTTTGAAAGAAGCCTAGCAAGGTTGACTGGTAAAAGGTTCAGTCACTTTGATCTGCAGATATAGAAACTGCAGCCAAGAGGAGTTGATAATTGAAACGGTCTGCGATTAATTGTCTGACAGTTACTGCAGTGAATTTTATTTGGCTATAGCAGCACTGCAGACGACAAACAAAAGCGGTTGAATCAGGTGGGTGGGTGGGTGGGGTGGGGTGGGTGGGTGGGTGGGAGAGATAATTCCGAGAGCGTAGGATCAGAGAGAAGGTGAGCGATGACGCAATCACGGTTGTTTTTAGAAGTCCACCTTGGGATCGACAGAACGACAGAGGAGTATTCATCGGTTTCCATGGTTACATCGGGTTGTCAACGCGTCATCAGGGGAAACGACCAGCGATTCATCTTCGGTCCGTATATATATATATATAATATATATATATATTATATATTCTATATATATTATATATAATATATATATTAGGGTGGCCCTTAGCATACAGACAAAAAATGAAAATCGTAAAATTTTGTCTGGCACCCTTTCAATCTATGCCAATTATAGAAATAACATTATTGTGAAAAGGATTTTGGAATTGCAAAACATTTAGGGGTGCCCCTCGAGCGCCGAAATTTATTCTTTAATACAAATTTGATCAATTGAATCATACAATTTCAACCAAACTATTTTCAACACACTGTCACTCATAATTTTACAGAGATGACTAAAATACACTCTAGTGATGCAACAATGCCAATGAAACAAGTGTTTACTGTTCAATTATAATTCAGTTATTGTTCACTGTTCAGCTGGTCACAGAAGTACATGATCAGTACAGGACAGTAAAATGCAGGAATCACTGCTTTCTACTAATTTGACACGAGATTTCTTTTCGTACAGTCAGGGAACTGTCGTCGATGTTCACTGACAACCTGCAGGAGAAATTGAAGCTGATCCTCATCTTTTGTTAGCTTTTTATTTAAGTCCTGGATGAGTGCCACACCTCGTTCAGCCCTATCATTGACGACAGCCAACCCTTTGAGTACTGCTTGTGCTTCTCGAAATGCTTCATGCTCTTCCCAAAGAGCAGGATCTTTGAAAAGTATCATCTAAGATAGTCCATGCAGACCAAGCACCTGGAACAGTTTCTTGGAGTTGGTTGTACAGAATTGTTCCAGACCCCTGGTGCCAAGAAATGAATCTGACTTCACACTGGGTCGTTTAGGCGGATGATCTGGGGCTACTTCTTCCATGGCAGTAATCATTAGCTTCTTGGAGTCATTGGATACCCTTGAACCAAAAAGAGAAAGCCTAATAAGCTCTTCAGACAAATACCAGAGATGAAGCCCTAGCTTCTTGCTTGTAACAGAAGAAATTGTAGTATGTGGATATGTGAGAAGGTTTGCCATGAGAGTGAAGTCATTCAGAGGAGCCCCCACAGCAATTGGCGCAGTTATCCAGGCTTTCAGGTAGACAACAACTGAAAATATGGCAATATCACGAATGCTGCGTTCCTCTGCAGCAGTCTTCTTCAACTGAGCACGAAAGAGTCACATCTTTATGGTATAGATGACTTTTGCCATCCATCGTGCCCGATGCATAGCGCCAGGTATTCGAAACCGAATTCCACGAGAAGGAACACCTTCAAGAAAGACAACTGAGAGCTCGAGAAATTACCTGTAATCGTCTCGTGGCTGTGCAGTTGCTAAATGTCTATGAGCAAACTCCAAGATATCAGAACGGTGTGGAGCCACCAATGATTCCACCAAAGGATCTTACGAGGCTACCTGAAATTTGTCGCTTTCAATGAATTTCCAGTGGTCTCGAAACCTTTTGAAAAGAAGAACATCAGGTCCAGTAGAAGTTCCAATGGAAGTTTTTTCGAATGCAACCCCAACAATCAGTTCCATCACATGGTGTCGACATGCCAGGAAAAGGAGATCTTTATTCAATTCTTGCTCTATTAGGAAACATGCACCTTACCGTTTTCCGTCCCCCCCCCCAATTCTCGGCCCAGGTCTCCGCCTATGCGTCACAGCCAAGACTGGAAGTCACTTCGCTAAGAACGAATGTAGCATTTCTTGACGAAATCTTTGTTCTGTCCAAAGCCGATGTCAGACCAGGAGACAGAATATTGATTCTGGCTCGTTTGGGCGCAGTTGCTTCATTTTTACTAGTGTTTGTGCCGCAGGTTTTGTTTCCTTTACATCCAGCATCAGGCCCATAACTTTCATCACTTGATTCTTCATCACTTGAACAGGAATCGGTATCCAGTAGGCCTACTAACTGGCTTGTACACGCCGCGAGCTCTTCCTGTGCTCTTTTTTGCGCATCTGTTCCACTTCCTTCCGTTCCTGTGCACGCTGTCTTCGACGCATATCCACCATGTCAGCTGCACCAACTGAACCTGGACGTCCCTTCTGCCTGTGAGAGAGTAGAAAGTCTCTGTCTCCAGGAATGGAGATCATTGTGAGAGCGTCTGCATGGGTAATATCAAATAGGTCATCTAGTCTTTCAATAAATTTCTCCTCCTTAATCTTGTGAGCTGTAGCTGTTCGGTGTCTAAGCTTTTGAAGTCCTTTCCATTCCACGAACACCGACACCAACTTGTCAATACAATGCTTTTTGCCTCTTACAGGTATACCAGCTCGGTTCCAAAATACAGTGGCTTTTTCCATAGCCTGTTGACTGGAATAACGACTGTCTGCTTGCCAACTTTTAGTAGATGCATGAAGTATCCAAAAGTTTGATGATTCGATGGCAACTTTGCTCCAAGAATTTCAGGCTCATAAGAGCCAAGTAGATATACACTTGTTTTCCCGCGCGTTTGAATAAAATTATTTAATTATGAATAATTATTTGTAACTAATATTTCGTATTTACTATGTCTGACAATGTAGGCCTATGTTTCCAATAGTAGACTAAAAATCAAATGTCTTGCCTTGCATTAAGCAACTCTTCATAAAATATTGCCACCCTTTTTTCAAACAGACAACAAATGTTAATCAAACATATATTTGAAATTGTACTAAAATTTTAGAGCTCACGTAATTTTAATAAGTAAGTAAGTACTAAATATTAAATTTTGAAGTATTGCAAACATTAATAGGCCGAAAGAATGTATTAAAGCACTGAAAATTTCAGTTTGCGATTCCAATTATTATTTGGAAGTTTACTCGTACATTATTGAAACTTGAGAGCTCGGGGGGCACCCTTAAATATTGCCCTGTTGAAAAGATTTTTTGCACAAATTATTTTCTTCATAATTGAAATAGATTGGAGGGGTGCCAGCAGATTATTTTTAACTTTCATTTTTAAGGGCCACCCTAATATATATATTATATATTCTATATATATTATATATATATTATATATTATATATTATATATAATATATTATACATATGATGATGATGATGGTTCTCTGCCCGAAGGCAGGTTCATTGGCTTTAAGCCCCTGGGGATGAGATGAGTGAAGTGGTTTCCCGTTGCCTTCCCCACAGACAATGATGGGTGGGCAACTTGCCCAAGGTCGCTCCGCAGGAGCTTGCGTCCCTGCGTCCCACACGTGCTAGCCCGAGATATCTAAATCTCTGATATAATATATAATATATGACATATTATGTATATATATATATACACAGCGAAAACACCAACGGATCTCTTTCCAATAAACTTACAGGAATTTCTGACGGGAAGTGGAAGCCTATGGGGTTGGTCAGGTTCCAAGGCGTTTTGGAAAAGTTCACGTTGTCCTGGTTTTCAATTCTGGACGATCTTTGTCTTCCGAACCGACACAATCCGGACGGAGCCGCTGCTACGGAACTATTCATCAACAATATTTATTAATTAAGCCATCAGTGATTACAAACTGTTACAAAATTAAAGAGGGCATGCAAGTTCTGAACTGTATTGCAGATTTGCAGACTCTTGTAACTACTAGAAAATCTAGAATTCATATATTTACGAACAGTTAAAATTTATTTGCTAAGATAATAATGTAGACATTTTATTCCATTTAGGCCTAGCTAAATGACTGTCGACAATCACAGCGGTTTTTATCAGTGTTTTCTCTTCCATAAAACAGGCTGTTTTTAAGGAATTCTTAGAACTGCACAACCCCTGCTTTCCTTTCCCATCGTCCATGATGAATTACTTCCAATCGGAGGACAATGACCCTTTTTGCTAGTTTTAACTGTACAGAAGTGCTTCTGCAACTGCACATTTGTGTTCAACTGCACGTTAAAAAAGCACTGCCATAAATTAAGTACCCCAAACATGTAGCATAGGTCTACATGCACTGTCATGTTTCGATCCATCCTGCTGAAACAATTTATCTTTCTGAAGTAGGCCAATTATGCCTAACGAGTTGTCAACTTCTCTCACTATAGACCACTGTTAGTGCAATGTAGCCTATATTCGCGTTCACGGCGCTTATGATCTTCGGAGAAGAAGATTCAACTTAACGAATTCCTAGATCATATGATCTGTTTATGTCTGTCTGTCTGCCTGCCGGCTGTCCGTCGGTCTGTCTGGCTGTCTGTCTGCCTATATGTCTGGTTGTCTGTCTGTGTCTACGCCTGTCTATCTGTCCATCTGTCTATATGTATGCCTCCTATCTGTCTGTCTGTCTGTCTGTCTGTGTCTATGCCTGTATATCTGTCTGTCTGTCTGTCTATCTGCATGCCTCCTTCTGTCTGTCTGTCTGTCTGTCTGTCTGTCTGTCTGTCTGTCTGTCTGTCTGTCTGTCTGTCTGTCTCTCTCACTTCTTCTCACCCCCTATTTTTCTCTAGTTTGTCGCTCTAACAATGCAGCACTATCTGTCTGTGTGTCTCTTCGTATGTCTGACCAAATGGATGGCTAACCGACCGTGGGTGTGTAAGGAAGCGCGGCTGCTGAGGCAGATCATCGACGCAAATGTCGAAGATGTAATCGCATCCATTGCTTTGGCAGAACCCGTATTTGCCGTCACAGCAGTGACCGCCGAAATCGTGACCGGTTGGGTTACGATACTCGACGAATTCCACCAACAGTCTGCCACCACCTGACGCAGTGACCGATCCCTGATAACAAACCATATAGGTCTATACAGAGGACTAACTGACTAAATGACTAAATGGTCAATTGACCATACGAATTAGTGACTAAATGACTTACCTCTTAAATGACTATAGGCGACTAAGCGACTAAATGACCAATTGACTAAACGAATTAGTGACTAAATGACTTACCGATTAAATGACAACTAGGCATCTAAGAGACTAAATGACTAGATGAGTTACCGCTTAAGTGATTAAATGACTAAACGACTAAATGGCTAACTGATCAATTAACTGACTGACTAAATGACTGAATGGCGTCATCCAGCATGATCAGCCTGTCTAGTTCTGAGCAAAAGAAGCTCGATGGAGTTCTTCATTGTTCGTAATAGCCTATACACAGGAACTCTATATAATAATTATAGACGAGGTTCTAACCCTTGCTTTCCGCGTTGCAGTCTTGTGCCAATGTTGTCGGCAGATCTGGCCATGCAGTTGCCGTAAATGAGTTCAATAAATCAATCAAAGACTTTCAATAAATCAATAAATCAATCAAAGACTTTTATTGTAATTATTACAACAGTTCATACCGGTACGAACAGTTTAAAAAATCATGTTAAGTCACACAGAAATTCAGGTAAAATTAATTACGCTATAGAGTATAAATGGCACCTATATACAGTACCGTATAGGGTTATAATACATAACTTACGTAAGAAATGCATACTGAATCTTTGACAAATCATCTTACCATCGAAGTGCTGATAACAATCGCGATTAGACCTATCAGTCGGTGGCATAGTATTGTTGGTCGATCCTTTTGAAGTTTCGCCATCATTAATTATTTATTCAGGATTAACAATATCACAAGTCGATATGTTTGATCGAAACAAACGTCAAGAAATTACACAGAAATGAAACATTGAATCAGTAGGCTATACATGTAGACCTACATTGTTAAGCACTAAGACGATATACTCGAACTATGCTGCAATATTAACGCTTTAAAACTATGCATCTGCAGATTTTGTAGATGCGTTATATTTGTCGAGAACTTGGATGCGACGCAGAAACATTGAAAACAACATCTGCATTTATCTGACTTGTTCTGTTGACGTCTGATGGTCGAGGTCTAATAGATGAAAAAATAGTAGGCCTAACTACTTGCGCATAGATACCTATATAATTATTATTTACATATATGTATACATAAAATACGTATTCATTTGTATATATTATATAGTATATATATGCATTTCTGTATAATATGTGTAGTATAATTATATAGGCTACATTTCTGTATATTATGTATATGTAGCTTATAATATATAGGACTATTGTGAACGAATATGCATGTTCTGTTTAGGCAATCATATGTAATACACGGATGACGTGGATGCATGGGCGGAGACCTAGGGGGACAGGGTGGACGCCCCCCCAATGGAGGTGTTGGGGGGGGACGGCCCATGCATTTGTCCCCCCCCAATCGTTGAGCGTTACGACAAAAAAGTCATAAACTTTTTGGCGGTGAAAACAGAAAATTTCGTCGAGATTTCGCCGGATGACTAAAAAAAGGTCGTCAGAAATTTTGGCCGGTAAAGATGGAAATTTTTCGGCGACACTCAGAGCCGTTAGTCCGTCAAAAAATCTCGCGTCTTTCCGCCCCCCCCCCCCAAGTCTCCGCCCAGGCCCCCGCCCATGCGTGGATGCTTAAGTTCGCATATACAGATACGAACGGAAAAGCGATTAGAGTTTGAAGCGAGGACAGCGAAATGCGTTTTCACTTTGAAACAAGGCCACATGATATTTGAAACTATATTATTGTCTTGTTTAGTCGTTTAAGTATAACTGACATAATATTACATCCCGTATGTCCTTGGTCGACTGCATATACGTGTATATTCCATATAGGTTGTACTTAGCGGCCTCAGACTGTATATAAATATATATTTATATGAATATATATTATGGTGCCTTCAGGAACTTAAGTTGCCCTTCAACGTATGACGGTCATTGTACGTCGAGTAGGCCTACTTTCATGATTGTTAGGAGTCTCAACAGAAATGTGTACAGAAAGAATCGATACAACATCCCTTGTGTACACAAGTGATCATATTTTCTATATTTGATTTGCCTTTCCTTTATTTTGATTATATATATTTATACATAAAACATGATCTATATAACCTGCATATCAATCTAACTTTGTTTGAAAAAGCTGTGAACATAACTGATTGTTCTGGGTATATTGGTCCCATTGCAATGTAGGATATGTGTGCATGTGTTTGTATTAATTTTATGCTCTGCTGCTGTAGTGTTTTGCTTCGTTTCTGTCGCCATTTCTAATGAAACTATTTATGTTCTCTGAATAATGTTTTTTTCACACACCTATCGCATTCCTTTTTTCTCAGATTCTTTGTTGTTGGTTGTTTTGTGTCAGACGTTTTATTTAATTTTGTTCTATTTGCCTGTTCCAAAACTTGATGAAGATAAAACTGTGAAGAGAATTGCCAATATACATCCGATTATATATGTTCAGGAGAAAATACTGAATACTGGGAAAAGGAGCCATCATTCATTTTGTTTACCTGCTTATAGTATAACCGTCTAATTCGTTAATTCGTCAATTGAATTAGACCAAATGCGGTCCAAAATTAACAGATTATCTCGAAGGCACGCTGCATGGTATACACATTCAACTGTCCGTCCCCTCGACATAAACAATGACTCGTGCTCGTTCATGAAAACAAATGATAACGATGATTAATAGCAGGATTTTTATAGCAACAAAAGCTTCATCGCGATTTCCTTTGTCCGAACGTTGGCGCAAATGTCGTTGGTTCATCCATCACTGATTCATTTAATCCTGACTCATTTAAGCCTTAGGCGGCTAGGCCTATGTTCGCTTCAACCGGACTACTTGTCCATTCCTCATGAAAGGCCAAAATAATATCGAGTAGTTCGAAAACGTTTTTCCGTGGAACGTATACACACGACTCGTTGTGATTTAGGAGATTTTTTCAGTGGGAGAGAAAGAGTCGCCATTGCGATTTCCTAAACCTATACAGAGTGTGCGCCATGGGCAAGGGTAGCCTATATATCAACAGCTTTGGCTGGACCCTACATTTTTCACGCTCTACATTAGGTCGACAAATGAGCCGTAATTTGAGCGAGTGACAAACTATGTCGTTAAGGGAATATCTGCCTTTAATCATGTCTCCATCTCAGTGTCACAACTGTCTCACTCATCATCTTCGTCTATGTTCGTGGGGCACGGTGGTGTAGCCATGGTGATGTTCAGTACCTTGGAGTTGCATGGAGGGATCCAGGTTTGAATCCACCTCAAACCGCAGTGTAGGGACCTTGAGCAAGTCCTTCTCTCGTAATTGCTCGTGCCCTTCGGCGTGAAACTCCGATGCTGCGTCCGCACTGCAGTAGCCGATCTTGAAGGGGCGCTATATAAATGGAGACGTAATTAAATAAAATGTTATAAATATCCGTTTCTCTATTCTAGTTTCTGTGTGCGCATGAGTCTAAACCTGCTTCACCGTGGATAGGCGGCGTAGACCTTCCCTCAACCTGGAATGGTCTTCCTCTGACACTCCGCTCTCTTTCTAAAAATCAATCTCAGGCCTTCCTCTTTCATCTTGATGGCCTCGCTGAGGTTGGGAGCGCCTCTGAGTGGCCCCCTTGAAGAGGCGCTATATAAATGCATCTAATGAATGAATGAATGTAGGAGAGAGATGACTGCGTGAGGGAAAAGCAAGTAGCGGATTGTATACTATAGATTAGGCCTAAGTCTATATAAAGACGTTCAACTCAATTACGTGCAGTTATCCATTGCCTTGAATCTGATTTTCATTGTTGTTGCGTAGCAACGGCGTCTACATATTTTGCCGCTGGAGGTAAATGGCGCTTCAACGGACGCAAATTTTAACACTATTTAGATAGGTACTAATTTGGTTTTGTGTTTAATGGGCCATATGTTTCTGATAAGCTCCTCAAATGTAGGCCTATTGTGACAATTGTCAAAAATTGCAATGTACGTGTGCAATCAAAGTCAAAGTCTATGGCAGTCGCTTAACTTTGCAATACATTGTGCAAGTTTATGGTCACGTTAAACACCTTTTTAATGGGGACATCTATCCTATATAAACTCTAGCAGCCCCAGAGCAATTAGCACTTCTCGGCCTTTTGGCTAAGATCAAAGTGAAATAATAATTAACTGGTTCCCTGCTGGACCGCTGGCGTGAGGTAAAACTCCGTAAGTCCAATAGCAAAGCAGGAGGGTCACTGGCGCACTGTAACTGGTCGTAAACCTATAATAATAAATAATAATAAAAAACAAAAACAAAAAACAAACAAAAACTATGTGAACAACGGACCATGACCGTGAGGGTCGTGGTCGGACTCAGTCGACGTCGAAGGAAAGGACGTTGTATACATGAGTTCAGTAAAGTGAGGGATTAGGGTTAACCGCCGGTGCTAGCCTGTATCAGAGCCAGATATATATGTTTGGTCTGTTTCGGTGTCAGATGATGACATGAGGATGTCAAGCCCAAGACACATCATCGCATGGTGGCAATGGTCAAATAATTGACGATTGTCATGAAGTGACCCAGAATTCAGACCGCCATTCCGAATAGGACCAAATCCAGTTTTCTTTCCGCATTCAGAGTCTTCCATCTCACACGTCTGTCCGAACACCTTTCTCCGCAGTTCGATCACAGTTCGCTGGGTGTTGCTTGCTGTTCCGCCTCTCCTCGTTGCGTTCCACCTGCGTGCCATCGTCGATTGGAGACGACTTCAAGGGAGGACAAGGTGGAACCAGTCCACAGGTCGTCGTCTTCCACTCTTCCACTGCTCCTCTGTCGTTTCCTTCTCGAACGCGACTTCCGCCGAACGGAATTCTGTACATGTAGATATAAATACATTCTGAATAATTCTTAAAATAAAAAAATGACTCTGACCGCCGGGGGCCCTCAACAGCCTGGAGCCCTTGTGCACTGCACAAGCTGCACCACCCATTGCTACGCCACTGGATAGACCCTGCAGTATATCTATACCGCATGCGCAAGTATAAGCTGACTTTTTGAAACGACGCTACAGAAGCTGCACGGTAGACGTGGGTTATTGAATATTGATGCAACAGAGCTCTATTTGCCATCGTCAGTAAACCCGCATGAAAATAATGTCTATCGGCGCGGCACATTGCAGTCTGTGATGAACTCACCGATGCATGAAGATTTATAAGAACACAAGCTCATTGACAGATACAATCTTAGAGGCAGCAATGTGGTGCTTATGTTTGTCCATGCATGCGAGTTGTTCTATTGGCGGTATAAAAACCAGACATAACAAAAGAAAAGACTATATATATATATATATATATATATATATAACATCTAGTGGTTTTATACCACCTTTATCCACATAAGTATGGTTCAATATCCATATGACTTTCCGCTTATCTATAATTATTATTATACTAGCTGGGGTACCCGGCGTTGCCCGGGAAATTTTCTTCTCAAAGTTTCCCCCACTCCTCTTCCATCCCACAACCTCTTCCAACCTACCCCACAACACGCCACCACTAACTCCGATTTTTAACGGTACGCCACCCGTGAAATTTTGATTTTCGAAAAAATTTTGGGGAAAATTTTTCTCCCCCCAAAATTTTCCCAACCCCTCTTCCACCCACCGCACCTCTTCCACCCACCCCCAACAACACGCCACCACTAATTTCGATCTCCACCGGTACGCCACCCGTGAAATTTTGGTTTTCTGGAAATTTTTTTGGGGGGAATTTTCCCCTAAAATTTCCTCCGCCCCTCTTCCACCCCCACCTCTTCCACCACCCCCCCCCCCCACAACACGCCACCACTAACTTTGATCTCCACCAGTACGCCACCGTGAAATTTTGGTTTTCGTGAAATTTTGGGGAGAAAATTTCCCTCTCCCAATTTCCCCCGTCCACCGTTCCACCCACCCCACCTCTTCCACCCCCCACCACCCACAACACGCCATCACTAACTCCGATCTCCACCGGTACGCCACCCGTAAAATTTTGGTTTTCGGAAATTCGGGAGGGAATCCTGGGAAAACCCACCCTGGCCCCTACCCACCACCCCACAACCCCCACACAACCACTCCTTTGCTCCCTCATCCACTCCACCCCCCTTTCCCACCGCCTCTACTCCTCCAGACCTCCACCCACGACCCCCCGCCCCCTCGCACCACCACCCCACCCCCACCCTCCACCCCCACCCCACACCCCCACTACCACCTCCCTCCCACCTCCCCCACCCACCTCCACCACCGACCTCCACCGGTACGCGACCCGAGAATTCCTGGCGCTGTTCTCTAAACGCTGTCGAACGGCTGCTTTTATACGTATTACGTATAGGAGCCGAAAGAAAAGTGCCGTCGTAAGCTTGAAAGGGCAAAGGCCAACAGGGAAAATGAGTGTTTTTGGCCCCCACTCTGGCCCCCATGGTGGCAGAGATTCGCGAACCCCTTCTCTACGCGTCGGAAGCCGAGACGGACACAGTAGTGAAGGTTTGGAGTGAAAAGCTCAACAACTGTGGAAATGCATTCCGGTCAAACAGACGGAATCTTCTCTTTATTTATATAGATATATATGTCATACATATATATCATATATTTTATATTACATATTACATAGATCTATATTATTTATATTATACATATTACATAATTATTATATATTCCATTCTCAAGAACTACAACCATGCAGAATAAAGCCTATATTGTGTTGTGGGTCCAGCTGTCTGGAATGGGTTTTCAGCTTTCCCCATAGGGGCTACGACCGCTTCCTGCGGCTCTTACCAAGCTTTTTATATTAACCTCAAAACAGTACTATTTTGCCGTGCTAGAGTCGTGAGCGCTTCTGATTAGCACTCTTGAAGAAGCGCTATATAAATTATGGAATGAATGAGTGAATTAATTATGAATGAATATACATAATGTTAAGACTCACGTAGATAATTATATAAATTATCTAAGAAAGATATTCGAATTTCCCGACCCTTTATTTTATACTAGCTGGGGTACCCGGCGTTGCCCGGGAAATTTTCTTCTCAAAGTTTCCCCCACTCCTCTTCCATCCCACAACCTCTTCCAACCTACCCCACAACACGCCACCACTAACTCCGATTTTTAACGGTACGCCACCCGTGAAATTTTGATTTTCGAAAAAATTTTGGGGAAAATTTTTCTCCCCCCAAAATTTTCCCAACCCCTCTTCCACCCACCGCACCTCTTCCACCCACCCCCAACAACACGCCACCACTAATTTCGATCTCCACCGGTACGCCACCCGTGAAATTTTGGTTTTCTGGAAATTTTTTTGGGGGGAATTTTCCCCTAAAATTTCCTCCGCCCCTCTTCCACCCCCACCTCTTCCACCACCCCCCCCCCCACAACACGCCACCACTAACTTTGATCTCCACCAGTACGCCACCGTGAAATTTTGGTTTTCGTGAAATTTTGGGGAGAAAATTTCCCTCTCCCAATTTCCCCCGTCCACCGTTCCACCCACCCCACCTCTTCCACCCCCCACCACCCACAACACGCCATCACTAACTCCGATCTCCACCGGTACGCCACCCGTAAAATTTTGGTTTTCGGAAATTCGGGAGGGAATCCTGGGAAAACCCACCCTGGCCCCTACCCACCACCCCACAACCCCCACACAACCACTCCTTTGCTCCCTCATCCACTCCACCCCCCTTTCCCACCGCCTCTACTCCTCCAGACCTCCACCCACGACCCCCCGCCCCCTCGCACCACCACCCCACCCCCACCCTCCACCCCCACCCCACACCCCCACTACCACCTCCCTCCCACCTCCCCCACCCACCTCCACCACCGACCTCCACCGGTACGCGACCCGAGAATTCCTGGCGCTGTTCTCTAAACGCTGTCGAACGGCTGCTTTTATACGTATTACGTATAGGAGCCGAAAGAAAAGTGCCGTCGTAAGCTTGAAAGGGCAAAGGCCAACAGGGAAAATGAGTGTTTTTGGCCCCCACTCTGGCCCCCATGGTGGCAGAGATTCGCGAACCCCTTCTCTACGCGTCGGAAGCCGAGACGGACACAGTAGTGAAGGTTTGGAGTGAAAAGCTCAACAACTGTGGAAATGCATTCCGGTCAAACAGACGGAATCTTCTCTTTATTTATATAGATGATGATGATGATGATGGTGCTCTACCCGATGGCAGGTTCATTGGCTTTACGCCCCTGCATGGAGATGAGATGAGTGAGGTGGTTTCCCGTTGCCTTCCCCACAGACAATGATGGGTAAGCAACTTGCCCAAGGTCGCTCCGCAGGAGCTTGCGCCCCTGCGTCCCACACGTGCTAGCCCGAGATATCTAAATCTCTGAATGTCAACTCCCAGCCCGGGGCTTGAACCGCAGTCCGTTGCAACCAACAGACGAATGCAGCTCGCACTTACCGGTGTAGCTAACTAGGCCTTTATTTTATACTAGTTGGGGTACCCGGCGTTGCCCGGGAAACTTAGGATTCGACCCATTTCCGGCCACACCCCCACCACACCACACCCCACCACAGTCCGACCTCCACCGGTACACCACCTGAGAAATTTTTGTTTTTCGGAAGAACCCCCAAATTTTCCTCTCCCCATCCCTGCCCCACAACACGCCACCACTAACTCCGACCGCCACCAGTACGCCACACGTGAAATTTTGG
The DNA here is from genome assembly GCA_949752735.1 of Lumbricus terrestris. NCBI lineage: Eukaryota > Metazoa > Annelida > Clitellata > Crassiclitellata > Lumbricidae > Lumbricus > Lumbricus terrestris. The sequence continues at coordinate 20,882,000 of OX457052.1, read as the reverse complement.
TTTTCGGGAAATTGGGGGGGGAAATTTACCCCAAAATTTCCCGGACCTCTTTGACCCCACCCCACAACACGTGACCACTAACTCCAATTTCCACCGGTATGCCACCCGTGAAATTTTGGTTTTCGAAAAATTTGTTGGGAGAAAATTTTACCCCCAAATTTTCTCCACCCCTCTTTTAACCCCCCCCACAACACGCGATTACTAACTCCAATTTTCACCGGTACGCCACCCGTGAAATTCAGTTTTAAGAAAATTTGGGGAGAAAAATTTAACCCCCAAATTTTCCCCACCCCTCTTTCACCCCCCCCCCCCACTCCCCACAACACGCGATTACTAAATCCGATTTCCACCGGTACGCCACCCGTGAAATTTGGGTTTTCGGAAAATTTGTTGAGAGAAAATTTTCCTCCCCAAATTTTCTCCACCCCTCTTTCACCCCCCCCCCACTCCCCACAACACGCGATTACTAAATCCGATTTCCACCGGTACGCCACCCGTGAAATTTGGGTTTTCGGAAAATTTGTTGAGAGAAAATTTTCCTCCCCAAATTTTCTCCACCCCTCTTTTACCCCCCCACAACACGCGAATACTAACTAAGATTTCCACCGGTACGCCACCCGTTAAATTTTGGTTTTCGGAAAATTTGTTGGGGGAAAATTTTACCCCCAAAATTTTCCTTTCTCCTTTACCCCACTCCCCCCCACAACACGCGACCACTAACTCCGATTTCCACCGGTATGCCATTCGTGAAATTCGGTTTTAGGCCAATATGCCACCCGTGAAATTTTTGTTTTCGAAAAATTTAGGGGCGAAATTCCCGCCCCCCAAATTTCCCCCTTATCCTTTTCCCCCCTCCCCCCAACACGCCATCACTAACTCTGATCTCGACCGGTACGCCACTCGTGAAATTTTGGTTTTCGGTAAATTTTATGGGGGAGAAATTTTCCCACAAAATTTTCCTCCACCCCTCTTTCACCCCCCCTCCCCACAACACGCGAACACTAACTCCGATTTCCACCGGTACGCCACCCGTGAAAATCGGTTTTCGGGAAATTTTGGGGAGGGGGAAATTTAACCCCCAAAAATTTCTCCCCACCCCACTTTCACCCTTCCCAAAATTTCCCCCACCCCTCTTCCCCCCCTTCCCACAACACGCGACCAGTAACTCCGATTTCCACTGGTACGCCATCCGTGAAATTTTAGTTTTGGGGAAAATAATTCCCTCCAAAAAACCCGACCCCCACCCTGGCCCTCCACCCCACCCCCACTCCCTTCGCCCCTCCACCCACCCATTCACCCAACTCCACCCTCCACTTCCACCACCCCCCACCACCGACCTCCACCGGTACCCGACCCGTGAAACTTGCAAAAGCGCTGTTCTCTAAACGCTGTCGAACGGCTGCTTTTATACGTATTACGTATGAGGCCCGAAAGAAAAGTGCTGTTATAAGCTTGAAAGGGCAGAGTCCAACAGGGAAAATGAGGTTTTTTTGGCCCCCACTCTGGCCCCCATGGTGGCAGAGATTCGCGAACCCCTTCTCTACGCGTCGGAAGCCGAGACGGACACAGTAGTGAAGGTTTGGAGTGAAAAGCTCAAAAACTGTGGAAATGCATTCCGGTCAAACAGACGGAATCTTCTCTTTATTTATATAGATAGGCATATCACTGTGAGCCATAAAAAACCGTGCCACTTTATGTTTAGCTATATCTCTGTCATTTCTTTATCGATTTTTACACTTTTTGCATTATTTTAAACAGGAATCAATACTCTAAAGAGCAGAAATAAACATTATCGATTTCATCCTACATGCATGTTAAACTTGTCTTGCGAAACTGAAGACACTAAAAAAACACGTGAGAATCGATCAATGCTGCATTTTTACTACTTAAATGCAAACAATTTTTCAGTGCCTTTATTTGTTTAAAGTTTGTGTTCAAAAGGACTTCCTTTTTCACGTACATATTTTGCCAAGCGACGTCACCACTGATCAATTGCAGTGTCAATAAGATGTTGTTCCAGATCGTTCCAGACGGATACGAGACACTGCCGAAGTTCATCAGTGTTCTGAATGCGCTTTTGGTACACGCGCTGTTCCATAAGCATTTCCGTTCCAAATCGTTATGAATAATGCGTCTGACCGTCGTTTGTGTAAGATTCAGCTCTCTCGCGATTTGTCTGGTTGAAAGATGTGTTTTAGGCTTGTCTTCCTGGCTCTGAACCAATTCATTGACAGCGGCGATATTATCTTCAGTTCGCGACGATTTTGGCCGACCACTTCCCGCAGCGCGTTCAACTGAACCGGTAGTTCTCAACTTTCGCAGAAAGTCATCTAATGTTTTTCTTTTCCAATTCTTGTTCGGAAACTCCTTAATTAATCGTCTAGAAGAATAATTTTTGCATTCCCGCAGATTTTTAATTAAAATTTTATCATCAAAGCTCAACATTTTAAAATTTTAACTCAAATTTTCAACCATCAACTTTATTTACATTATGCTGCGAAACGGATATGACGTCATCGCGCAAGTAAATAAGTAAATCGTAGAGATTTAATTTTTCTTTCAAACGACACAAAAAGATATAAAATTGTTAAAATATCGACCGAGATATAGCTAAAAATAAATTGGCACGGTTTTTTATGGCTCACAGTGTATATAATTATATATAGGCTATATATATGTATATATATATGTATATGCACGGTGATTGAACGCATATAAATAAATATTTAGATCTTTCTAAATATATGCATTGTATAGGCTACTTATCGGGAAATGATCGTGTTTGTTATATATATTTTGAATTTGAGTTTCATGGTTTTATCGTGAGTCGTTCTTTTCATTCATCTGTCAACATCCTTGTCACATAATTGAATCTTTGTCCCTGCAGCATCACACGTCCGTTGCTGCTGCTGCTGCTGCTGCTGCTGCTGCTGCTGCTGCTGAGAAAGCATCATTCTGTCCGTTGCTGTTGCTAGACATCAGGCAATTCCATTTGCACGTTGCTGACCCCAGCAGGTGATGACACTGGACGACGACAGGTCAGTTGCTGAAGCTGGTGCTCGGTCATCTTGTCATCTAACGCATTGACCGATCGGAGACAGCTACAGGGGGTGGGGGTCAGTGGATGAAAGAGTGGTAGACTGAGTGAGTGAGTGGGTGGGTGGTTGGTTGGTTGGGTGGGTGAGTAAGTGGGTGAGTGAATGAGATATTGAGTGAGTGAGGTGAGCGAGAGAGCGAGTGAGTGAGTGAGATATTGAGTGAGTGAGTGAGATATTGAGTGAGTGAGTGAGATATTGAGTAAGTGAGTGAGTGACATATTGAGTGAGTGAGTGATCGAGTGATCGAGTGAGCAAGTCAGTGAGTGATTGAGTGATTGAGTGAGTGAGTGGGTGGGTGAGTGAGTGAGTGATTGAGTGATTGAGTGATTGAGTGAGTGAGTGAGTGAGTGAATGAGTGAGTGAGAGAGTGAGTGAGTGAGTGAGTGAGTGAGTGAGTGAGCAGGCGAAATTGTGATGCGGGAAATAAGTGAATGAACTAAAGAGCAAATGGCTTTTTAACCTCAAGCATTGCTTTTTCTCATGCATTTTTAGTATCTATCAACTGTGCAACTCTTCGCATTTTTGAATATCTTTGCAAAAATTCTTTTCAATTAAAATTAAATATTAAAATTGAAATATTAACTTTATCTCAGTGTCGGTGCTATAGGCATACGGGCAATTTTACCGATTAGGTCTATAGTTTTTCTCAATGTGCGTTTGTCACGTTTGAGGCAATAAAAAGGCGTCTGTCCATCTAAATATAATTAACATTTCGAAGAAGAAAAAAATTGAGACCATAGAAAAACTATCCATGGTGAAATTAAATAAATCAGATCGTGCGGCAGACATTCCTAGTTCCTTGAAACTGCCGCTTGGAATCGGTCGTCGTCGTCGTCGTCGTCTTCGTCGTTAAAAGGCATCCGCTGAAAGTAAAGCAGTGGCTTTGGATCCTTGCGTGGACGTGGTTCCTCCTTGATCGTTAGTCCTAAGTGACCTATGAGTCTTCTTCACAAGTCGTTACGAGACTGCATACTGTACAGACGATCACATGCAGAAGCTGCAGACAAATTTCGTTTCCAGTCTCTGTCGCTGTGATCGTAAATTTATTTAGCTCCAACTTCACCCAAGGTCGGTTTATAAGGAGCGTATATATAGCAGGGCTGACAGATCCGGCTCACTTTCCGCCCTGGAACGTAGACAGAATAGATGCATGTGCTTCTTTAGGGGTTTGATTAAACCGAGGTATGACAATATCAATGCCGTATCAATCAATCATAATTTATATAGCGCCCTTCAAGGCACCTATAGTCCGAGGCAGTTCTGCAAGTCTGTTATGACTAGCCGATCGAGGCCTATGTGTCTTCTTGATCGGTTACAAATTGACTTAACACACCCATGAATCTGCTTAATTCAATGAAATACCGGTAGCAGATATTACATTGACCCAGACCATCCACTCCATCGAAATGAGATTTAATATTTATGCCTAATTTTGTGTCATTGCAATTGACTGAAATTGGCTTTTAACCTATATAATGCGTTTTGTTTAGTCATTAGTTAAGATTTAGCTAAGGCCTATCTTTTTGGTTTTTATTAGGTCTATGTCTAATTTGGACTATTTAAGTATAATATTTTTGGCTTACTAGGCTGTATTGGTATAGGGCCTATACTTTAGGGGCTATAGGCCTACCTAGCGGGACCGTAAGACGCCTTCCGGGTCTCCCGTGTGACCGTATACTTTAATTTCATTGACGAAGGGCAAGAAAGTAGTTTTAAGCAGCGAATGGAACTGAGAGCAGGTAACGTTATAGAGAGATGGTATGGCGTTAGAGGATGCTCGTTCCATGTTGCTGGACCAACAGCAGAAATGGATCTCCACTGCATTGCGAGCACAAACTGGACCGTCAAGTCACCGTGATCAGAGGAGAACAGCGTGCTCCGGGCAGTGCAAGCCGCGGACAGTTTGCACTTGACGCTGCAGGTTTCATTCTTACTGTTCAACGACACTGCCATATCAAAGATGATTAATGTCGCCCTCCTCCTTTATCCAGGCTTGGGATTGGCACTGGTATGCAGAGTGCAACCAGTATCGGAGTTGATTTCCCTGCAATATCTTATCATCTCTTCTTTCCCACTCCACGAGATAAACGATGACAGATGTTCAAAGAGTCAAACGTCCACGTCATCGATCAAGTTAATTGATAGAAAAATACTCATATATATATAATGTCCTTCTAACGCAACACAAGCTTTGGGATGCAGCGGGCTTAAATAATTGAAGGGCAGACGTATGTATACGTGTACACAGAGCTTACGAGCCTTTGCTAGTGAATAGCGGAACAAATGGAGAATGACGAGTCGGCGAAGCGCCGTCTGATTTCTACTAACGGTTAATCGCGCTTAAGCCTAGATATCCCACGGACGGATTTCAAGATAGAATTGACGATCACATGAGCCGTGCGGCCAGATTCACCCGAGCGGAACTAACGGTCGTACTTAACCGATCTTCCTGCTGCAGTATCCTACGAAGTAAAAAAGAAGAGCGCCGGAATTGCGGGGACAGTGATCGTACCCCAGGCGATAAACGAATGAACGGAGAGAGAAAGACTTTAAGAATTTATACATGATTATCAGAAACGAAAACTGGGTCATTACTTGAAGTAGGCTATTATTTTGTACGAAGCCAACATGTAGGTTTGAGTTTATCTTTCCTGCATGCCGTCATCGCTGAATATTTGCCCGCAATTATTGTAACCTGTGATATGTGGCAAATCTGTGTGTGTGTGTGTGTGTGTGTGTGTGTGTGTGTGTGTGTGTGTGTGTGTGTGTGTGTGTGTGTGAGAGAGAGAGAGAGAGAGAGAGAGAGAGAGAGAGAGAGAGAGAGAGAGACAGAGACAGAGACAGAGACAGAGACAGACAGAGACAGAGAGAGACAGAGAGAGACAGAGAGAGACAGAGAGAGACACAGAGAGAGAGAGAGGGGGGGGAAAGGAGAGAGCGCATTGCTGTGTGTCCTTCTGGGTGTATATATTTATGAATCATGTATATGTTTCCTATTTCTATGTGCGGTTAAGTTTGTAAATACATGGATTGTACCATCCAATATAAAGCGCTTCTCGCGGCAAGCGCCTTTCAGAAGCGCTCCCAAAGCGTGCAACCCCGAGAAATAATGCAGGATTTGAGGCGAGAAAAAGAGTAAGAAAGACTGCCCAGAGAGGGCGACAAAACGAACTGATGGGGTGGGGTCCATTCCACAGGGAGGAACATGTGAAGGCAAATGGTCTTGATTGAGCCATGGCTGTCCTGAAGTATATATAGAAACACAGAGGTTTGTGTTCTGCAGTGTGTGTGCTTTACTGTCTTGTGTACGCTTCTGTGTGTACTTCTGTCTGTGTGTTTCTGTCCATGTCTATCCATTAAGGTTAAACTGTGGCTTATCTAGACAAAATCTGCCAACCTGGGCGTCCAGCCAGACACATATGTACAAACAAGGTATAAGACATATATATATATACATATATATATACATACATATAAATATACATATACATATATACATAATTATATACATATATATACACATGTATACAAAGACGATTAAACAGACACTCATACATAGGCACAGAGTAAAACAGATAATATACATGATAAAAAAGAATGACTGAACGTTTTTTGTTTCTCGCGTTTGCTATAACTCCCCGTCAAGTCTCTACTCAGAGGCGCTCCCGACTACAGCGCAAACACTGCATCGGAGTTTCACGACGAAGCGCACGAGCAAATGCAAGTGAAGGACTTGCTCAAGGTCCCTACGCGTAGGCGGCTTGAGGTGGATTAGAACCTTGAAGACTTCGGCTCCATATGGCACCGAACCCACCACTACACCGCCGCGCCATACATTCATCGTAGTCCATCGCTGCCCGTACTGTAGCAGTGCCAGTCCCAAGCCTGAAGAGAGAGGAGGGCGGCTGCGTCAATCTCTTTTGAGGCACAAGATGTTATTTAAACCATAGAAAACCCATCCCTGTATGTTAAATCCCAAGACTTTGCATCCATTGAGACGCGTGTATTGCCACCGACATTGTCCGCCAATCAGTAACGACCTCGCCCATCCCCCCTGACTTAACCACCCCCTCCCTGACTTAACCACCCCCTCCTCCCGCTGCCACACCCTCCCTCACTTAACCACCCCCTCCCTAACTTAACCACCCCTCCTCCCGCTGCCACACCCTCCCTCACTTAACCACCCCCTCCCTAACTTAACCACCCCTCCTCCCGCTGCCACACCCTCCCTCACTTAACCACCCCCTCCCTAACTTAACCACCCCTCCTCCCGCTGCCACACCATCCCTCACTTAACCACCCCCTCCCTAACTTAACCACCCTTCCTCCCGCTGCCACACTCTCCCTCACTTAACCACCCCTCCCTAACTTAACCACCCTTCCTCCCGCTGCCACACTCTCCCTGTCTTACCCACCCTTCCCTGACTTAACCACCCCTCCCTGACTTAACCACCCCCTCCCTTTCCACCCTGCTCCACTTTCCATAATCCTTCGTCTGAACGGAAGCTGGACGAAACTCGTGTAATCGACACACTGGCGCCGACATGCGACGACGACTGAAATTACAGTGCAGTGATTTTTGAAACAATGACCTCTCGTTGAATGTCTCGTCTACGTGGCACCAAGGCCATTCACCGACATGCCATATAGGCATATACAATTTCGGTATACATAAATTATATGTGCTTAAGAATATACATAGTTATATATACCGGTATATTTATATATATATATATATACTTATAATATGAATTGCAGATGCTATCACGCAATAATACGTGCAACTGCGTACATGTACAGTTACCTGGTTACCTGGTGCCATCAGCTCTTGGAGCTCTGGCGACAGTTTTGATGTATCCCCTCCAGGGTCTCCTCTCTCTTTTCGCCTCTCTTAGGTCCTCCAAGCTCATGCCAGACTTTTCAAGTATTTCATCCATCCATCTCTTTCTTGGTCTTCCACGTCTTCTCCTTCCCTCTCCGCATTCATAGTAGAAGCATGAACATGCATTGTCAATATTCAGATCTTTATTATCCATCATCATCGTCATCGTCATCGCCATCACCATTATCACCATCATCATCATCATCATCATCATCATCATCATCATCATCATCATCATCATCATCATCATCATCATCATCATCGTCGTCGTCATTGTCATCGTCATCGTCGTCATCATCGTCATCGTCGTCGTCGTCGTCTTCGTCTTCGTCGTCGTCGTCATCGTCATCGTCATCGCCATCGTCATCGTCATCGTCATCGTCATCGTCATCGTCATCGTCATCATCATCATCATCATCATCATCATCATCATCATCATCATCATCATCGGTAGCGCAATGGATCGGCCCTAACACGCTGGCGTAGAGAGCGAATGGTGACGAGTTCGAGACCCGTTGGGCGGACATGCTTTGTAGGCTGCTATTAGCACCGATTAATTATTGCAGGCTGTCTGTTCTGTTGGTATTTAGGTATATGAACGAAAGAATGCTTCTCTTCACGTTTGCATGTATCTATGCGTGAAGGTTTACATGCATGCACGCGGGCCGTAGGCCTATAATATATGCCTGTGTATACATGTACGTAAGCATATAGATATAATTATGTTACTTACATGTATGTACACGGTGAACCGAAAAACCGAACCTCTCCTGTTGTTACAACAATTTGTGTAATAACTTTTTCATTTTAATTAAACATGGAAATTTTTCAGTTTAAAATACATGAATTAGATAACTATCATTTATCAGTCATAATGTGTGTTCTAAATTCCCTCCTTCAGCCTCAACACACGCACATACATGTAGACGAGCTCGCCACTGACTAATTGCTGAATCGATTATGGCTTGATCAAATTCGTCCCATGCCTGTATTATATACGCTGACGCAATTTTTCGACATCGCGTACCTTTTAGTGTAAACTATTTCTTGCATCACAGACCTGATTTTATAGTCCACGGGATTAAGGTCTGTAGTCTATTTGAGAGGTACCAAGTTTGCTGGGTAGCGTATCATCAGTTGACTTGATCGCTCAAGCCGTGCGTGCTTGCTGACCCCCGTCAGTTCAGTCGCTCAATGCGTTGCTTGAAACATTTTAAATGACTTCAAGATTTAACTGGAATAGCGTATAATAATAAAACCTAGTTAAGTTCATAGTTGGGAATAAAAATAATAGTTTTATTGTCAATAATGTTTTATACATGCATGGTGCTAATTTCTTATTTATTGTATGGGTTCGGTTTTTCGGTTCACCGTGTATAAACAAATGCACAAGCTTGCATGGGTGCGAGTACATAAAAGTGTATGGCATGCTTGCGTGCATACGTGTGTATTTATGTCTTCTGAATAGACCTATGTCAGAATAACTGACATTCCGTCCCTTTCAGCGTTTCATGGAAATCCACATAAAACGTAGTCAATACAATTCACAATCTGTCGGCAGTTTAACAACGCCATCATGGTTTCTATTGCATCAAAGGTTGCCAAGGTCCGCTGTAAAAAACATTTCTGCACACTGCACGGATCACACACACTGTTATAAAACGTTACATCTTTGATGTGTGTTTAGGTCGGGTTAACGATGCTGTGGCGTGACCAATATCACACAAGAAGTCGTCCTTATTTTCTTTTGTCCAGCTAGACCTCCACTGACACACGCCTCTCACATCAACGTTTCACAATTTGAATTCTATAAAACGCCGCGTGGGATGGTGAAACTTCGACATTATTGCTGTTCCAGTGCTCCTATATATCACATCCACCATCTTGTTGGTGGACATTTACTGGCACGTATACCAAGAAAGTTCTGCCTCTCAATGCACTCATATGTGGGTGATCGTAATGCTTAGGATACATGGCTGAATATTTATATAGGCTACAGATGACTATGACAGTTGTCATGCAGTGTTCAATCAAGACCCCTCTGGATGAGGGAAGTTCCCCAGGAATGAGTTTATCCCCAAAAAATCGTGAGAGACCAGTTACATACATGCAAATACGTGACATTCCCCAGAAAAGTAAATTGTAACATTCCCCCACTCCAGAAAAATCGGTAGCGTATAAGAAATTGCATAATTTTCAGAGATTTTGACCGAATTATTACCAAAAAAAGAGAAAAAGTCGCCACAAAAAATGACCAATCACGTGGTCAGCGACCGGTTGCCGACCACCAAAAAGTCCGTCCAAAATAAACCCGAATCCCCCCCTCCACCCCACCCCACCACACATGGCAAGGGGACTAGATTAAACACTTGTTGTCATAGCCTATAACAGGGTCGTAAAATTTAATGTGCTTCCACATTTGGGCACGGAAAGCTGCCCTCAAGAAACCTATTAAACAATAGACCTATTGCGCAAGAATTGTGACATTACTTTAGAAATGCATTGCACAAAGCAGCATTCTAAGATTCCATTTAGCGGGAAGAAAACCTCAAGTAATTGTGAGGAGGAAATTCCTTCCACAAGTTCAAAAGTGAGGAGGGAATCCCCGCCCTTCTCTCCGCAACTTCACAAGATCTACGGCCCTGTCATGTAGACCTAGATATGGTTGTAAGTTATAAGGATGATCGCGTTACGCTGTCTGTGTATACTGACTCTCGTAAAGGCAGCGATCGTGTAGGATTAATTGGATATTTGAAAACCGGTGCATTCCTAGTAGTTTATTACGACGTTAAGAGGAAACGAGTAATCAGGGATTTGACAACTACGTCAGCTTCAATATTGCAATGATATCGTTGTTTGCGAAATTAAATCGGGACCGGAAAACAGTAAGCTAAAAAATTAAATTATTCAAGATCAACAATTTTTATAAATGATGCGTAAAATAATTAATAGCCGAATTAAAAATTGACTATCGGTGTATATAGTCCACCATGTAGGCCTATATATAGATCCTATATGCATGTAGTCTAGCATTAAAAACCTATGATCAATGTAGACTCAGTGGCGTAGACACAGTGGCGGCGCTAATGGAGCTAGGGGGCTAAGCCCCCTTAAAAGGCCATCCATTTTTTTCTCCATGTAAAAATAACATTTTTGGACTATTAACCCCTTTAGCCCCCCCCCCCCAAAAAAAAAACCGTAAAGGTACGCACGAGGTTGTTGTCAGCTTGGCGGTCACGGAAAAGAACCAGTTTTTCAAGATTTTGACCAAATGACTAAAAAAATATATTAAAAAAGTCATCAGAAATTTTGACGGGCGAAATGGAATTTTTTCTTGAGATTTTTGTCGATGACTAAAAAAGTCATCAGAAATTTTGGCATCTGAAAACGGAAAATTTTCGCCGCAAATTCAACCCCCCAAAACTGAAATCCTGGCACCGCCACTGCGTAGACAAGGGGTTTCGGGGGGTTAAACCCCCATTGGCCTAGGGAAAAGTTTTTGAAGGTTGTTTATCACTATAAGAAAAACAAAACAATTGCCTCTAGTAACAATAATTGTTTTTCTTACTTTATTCCCTTTGTTACTTTATTCCTTTTTACTGCTGTAATCTTGTAGCTCCAATTTGTTGAACACAAACATCTGGACGGCAAAATCTCCGAATGTCTCTGAATGTGTAGGACTTATACGGGTTGCTTGATAAGTCACACAGTACAGTTATCATTTAGATACACCGTGTGGTCATCTGTTTGTAATATGAAGATGATCATGTTACGCTTGTAGGCATATATATACTGACGATCATAATGCACTACTCAGAAAATCCACCACCTAAGAACTCGTAGAAGATTACGGATAAATATTGGATGAGTTGCACATCAATAGCATTTGGATGTTTCTACAACGCATGTTTTAGCACCTTCGTGAGGCTGTTGTAAGGCGCTAAGTAAATGTTCATATACATACACGTTTAGACCGTTAGACTACAGAGACACAATCTATATTTCAGTAGTCAGATAAAATAGGGAAACGTTGTTGGGAAACGAACGGTAGGTCTAGGTTCTACCTACTCCACAGATAGATCGTTCACAGCTCTCCATATAACCTGCTGAAGAAAACCCTGCGCCAAATCTATAGGCCCATTGTATAAACCTACCGGTTTCGATTTTCATCGCATAGGTCTGCGTGACATCGATTCGGCGCAAGTTTTCGTCTGCAAACACAATGCAGTTTGTTTGAATTTATTCATCTGTGTCGGTTCTCTTAAAGCCTCTCGCTTCACTGATTTCGGATTTCCCTGGATGGAAGAAACAGGAAGGGACGCGTTTCCATTTTTATCGGATAACCATGCGGACATTGGCCTCCACGCCACGTATAGGCTACAGTGTTAGCATCACAGTCTCCATAGTAATGTCTAATCGAAGCACACATACCATCGTGCGTGTCTAGACTGATTAGAAATGTTGCGGCTTCTGTCTCAATTATTCTAGGCCTATATATATACTATGACGTCAATTGACCTAGATTGTCCTTATAATGGTTCTTAGACAACTAATTTTTGTACTTCCAAATTTCATTGAGTTTGCATATTATGACTGTTCTCGGTTAGTCACCAAATAAAATAATGATTTAATTTTATTTGAACGTATACAGCCAGAAGACAATCTTGGGTTCCATTTTGCATGCTCTCAGATCAGTGTACATACTGTATTTTAGGCAGGTTCGCACATTTAAATACGCATATAGGTCTAAAAAAAGTCGCCAGTTTATTTCGGGGTGATGATTGAACCTACATGTAGGCTAACCACCTGAAACGTCAATGTATGCCGAGTCTAAGAAACATTTTGACGATAGCACTTTGTAGGTTCACACAGGGTTAGCGTGAGGGACAGCTCTTAGTCTCTGCGTATAACAGGCCTACCTGTCTAGGCCTACAATAAGAACTGTCTCTGGTGACCGGACGATTTAATCCTTTAGTGTAATAGGTGACCGTTAAATGTGTATGTTCAAAACAACGCACCCATAATATGCAATGTATGTATACGAGCATTTATATAGCGCCTTACAATAACCTCAATGCACATCAATGAAGTCCAGCTGCACGTCACATCTACAAGACTACGATAACTGTATATGCTCTATAATGACTAAGTAGGCTTACCGCAGGTCACGGAAATAGTTATCATACAGAGTCAGACTGATGTATAGAGCCAGACATAGTACCGTCTATAGTTTCTGGCTATTATTTACATTATACAAGGCGATGATCCCAAGGCAGCTTGACTGTTGGGTTCATATAGGCCTAGATATATGCTACACACTGACTCCCATCATTGTCTCTTTTTTATCTGCACGGTCTTTCCGGTGTGTAATTATTTATGCGATACACAGTGTATAGTTGGTACTCGGGCGCGTGCGTTCCGGCCGTAAACAGCATATGCATGTATAGGCCCTATATAAATGTACTGACTGACGATATATCTAAAACTATAAAGGCGAACTTTTCCAATGTTTGCGAACAATTTTCTTCTTATCCGCCCGACCGATTTTCCCCAATATTTACAAAAATACATTTTAGGACCCCTTAACAAACATAGGGGGTTCGCGATCCAAAAATCTTACCTTTGCCGAATTTGAAACATTTAATTTTTAATAATCCGACGAAAGCTAATATAATGCAGTATTTAAGATTGGTCGCCGGATCGCTTTCAAAGAACCCACAGATTTATGACGTCATCACTTCTTTACTTCGCTTTAGGCCGCCGATTTTATAGCGCGCGCTTTCGCTAAATTATACTAAAAACACTGATAATAATATTATGAACGGTTATCGCAAGACAATGACAATGGATACGGGTAATTAATATAGTAACGTGTCGTCGTACGTATACAGGCCATCTGGACATTACGGTATATAGGGCGGACGGGTTTAGGCAAAAGAACCAAAATTCGACGGCAAATGCTGGCCACAACGGAGGGTGACGAACCCGCCCCGCAGGGGCGGTTGCAATGGGAGCTGGGTTGGGGCGAAAAATCTACATTTCACCGACAACGCCAGGCACCTCAGGCTGGGACCGGGTTGGGGCCGATGGAAGAAGGTGGGGTGAGAAAGGTTATGTGGGAACGGGGTCAGCGTGGGTGTGGACCAAATATCGAAATTTCCCGGGCAACGCCGGGTAATTCAGCTAGTAATATATATATATGACGTTGACGCAGAACATTTATGGTGCACCCTGTTTACGTGTCTGGTGTAATTTCACTGTTTATCGTTTGAACGTCAATGACCGACTAGCCGTGGTCAGTGAAAACGATGGTTAAACGAACGCTTAATGTATAATAGGATGCCATAATATGTATATATTGCCATATGCAACGCTCGAAGCTATGTATGCTAAGCACGATTTTGTCGTTGCATGTATATTATATATCCCAGGCACGGATGTTACTACACATGTTGATGTAGGTCTATATTTAATGAGCATCGTATGATTTTGTTGTTGCGTTTCCTACATCCCATAATCAGATATTATTGCATATCCAAAACAGTGATCCACAATTCCACTTGTATATAGGCTAATGTTAAAAACTACTTTTGCAATTTGTCCATTTTCCATTTTCCCATCTCCCTATTTATTTTTTAACTGAAGTAGGCCTACTATGAATCCATCAAAATTTAGGAAAAACTGTCATACAAGGAGTAGGAAATTTGTCCGATGTGCTAGGCCTTGAATGCAACCAAGTTATTATTATTATTAATTATTATTCCTATTTTTCTTCAATCCAATACCTGGTATATTTAACCTCCATCTCGCGTATAAAAGTTAATCGTCAGACATCATTATATCACCAGTGCAACCACCATCATCACAACTACCCCTACCACCACTACCACTGCCATCACTACCATCACCACCACCGCTATCACCATTACTCCGCATTGTTGTCCGCTGAAATTCATCTGTATTTTTCTCCGTGTTCACCTATTCTTCTTCTTCTTCTTCTCCTTCTTCTTCTTCTTCTTCTTCTTCTTCTTCTTCTTCTTCTTCGTCTTCTTCTTCATATTCTTCTTCATATTCTTCTTCTTCTTCGTATTCTTCATATTCTTCTTCTTCTTCTTCTTCTTCTTCTTCTTCTTCTTCATCTACTTCTTCTTTTTCATCTACTTCATTATCATCATCTTCTTCTTCTTCGTTTTCATCTACTTCATTATCATCATCATCTTCTTATTCTTCGTTTTCATAAACTTCATTATCATCTTCTTCTTCTTCTTCTTCTTCTTGTTCTTCTTCTTCGTCTTCTTCTTCTTCCACTTCTTCTTCTTCTTCTTCTTCTTTCTCCTCCTTCCTTCCTCTTGCTTTTTCATCTACTTCGTCGTCGTCATCATCATCATCATCTTCTTCTTCTTCTTCCTCCTCTTTCCATCCTCCATCTTTCCTCCTCTTCTCCTCTGCTTTCCTCCTCCTGCCAATCGTCCTCACTCTCAGCTCTGCAGCAGTCATTTTTATTCGAAGTTCTCCAAGAGAGATAATGATATTCCTGGCGACTAATTGACAATTGACTCTGCATCCCTTATCGCCATCCCCGTCTCACGGTCTCTTCATAAAGC
The DNA here is from genome assembly GCA_949752735.1 of Lumbricus terrestris. NCBI lineage: Eukaryota > Metazoa > Annelida > Clitellata > Crassiclitellata > Lumbricidae > Lumbricus > Lumbricus terrestris. The sequence continues at coordinate 20,866,416 of OX457052.1, read as the reverse complement.
GGTGCAACCGAGGCGCTTGAGATATAAAAAAAGACAGAACCGCGCATACACCTGTCGATCACCTCATCATTTCTAACTGGTCAGGCGCGTCATGATTTAATTGACAACCCTGTGCCACCTATTTCTTGTTTGCTGTCTGTCTCGTTTGGTTGGCTTCCATATACTTTCAGCGACTTTTTGCTTTCGAAGATTTCGTAAGGGTTTCCTAGTAATGCCCACGCAAATGGACAGTCTTGAAAGCGAGGTCTTGAGGGGGTTTACTGTCAAAACCGCGCGCACAAAACCGCGCCCATCAAAACCGCGAACTTATAATCGCGATGATTAAAACCGTGCGCGTTCCAGAAAGAACTAAAGATTCGTGCAAGCAGACTATAGTTACATGTAATTATTACATTCGTATGACAATGCGGCATGCACCGATTGTATATAGGTGCATGTTACTGCTTGAATATAGGCATTACAATCACAGGTTTAGTGATGCGTCTGCCCGTTATGATGTGCCTATATGTTAAAGTGAACTGCAATGTAATGGTACCTGAGGCAATGTGAAGTGTAATGTAATATGTATACCTGCGATACGAGATGCACAACTATTAGAAGTTCGCTAAACAAACCGAAATTAATTCGATGTGCACACGGGCGCGGGCGCAAACACACGTAAGATGTGTGTGTGTGTGTGTGTGTGTGTGTGTGTGTGTGTGCAAAACTGTGCGTGTGTGTGTTTGTGTGTGCTTGTATATGTGTGTGTGCGTGTGTGTGTGTGTGTGCATGTGTGTATGTGTGAGTGTCTGTGTTTGTGAGCTTGTGTGTGTGTGCGTGTAGGTGTGTGTGTCTGCGTGTGCGACTGGGCGTGTGTGTCGATAAGATGGATAAATTTCGCTGTGGGCAAATGGTGCTCGAGTCGCTTTAAAAGGTCTCCGCTGGCAGGCGTTCGCATACACGTATAATAGTCAAGGCTCCGAGCAAAAGAGTCTTTAGCGCAAATTTGACAACTGACACTGAAATCAAAGGGGTCTGCTCGAATTTCATAAATCCTGGATCAATGGATGAAGGGAACATTATAGATCTAACATTGTTTATGATGATACGGCCATAGCATTGCAATTGCCTGCAGTATTCATCAATCATTTGATCATTGAAAGACGCAGCAATTCGTTCATTTTACGTATGCGCAGTATATAAATATATACACTGTGCCCCATAAAAAAACACACCAACAAACTTTATCATGAAACGCATGTAAGTCTAATGTTAGATAAGAAAAAGTAATGTTTCATTTAAGAAGATGTTCGAAGTGATGTCCCTTCGCTTGAACGCAGGCTCTCAGCCTTGGCCGCCACTGTTCAATAGCTTTGTCAACGACACTCTGCTTCAACTGTGCCCACACAACGATGAGGCGCTTCTTCAACTCGTCGATGTCCCGCATTGCTGTCTGGCCGTTTTTCGAATCTTCCGCAGCAGTACATCGAGGCCATTTTTATTCCAACCCTTCTGCGGGAACTCTTTTATCAACCGACGACTACTGTAACCCTTCAACAATACTAAATTCTTAATAAATTTTTTTATCTTCGCTGCTGAAAACCATTTTAACTCTAAGTTACTAATCTCTGTTTCCAAACACGCCTAGTCGCCTAGTCTGCGTCACTGCCTCTAACAGCAACCACTTCTGTGAGTAAGTAGAATGTTAAATATTTTGTGGCAAAATTATTTGAGAAACAACGTACAAACTTTTATTACAATTGGCTTAGTTTTATAGAAGATTTTTGAAAAGTTTTTTGGTGTGTTTTTTATGGGGCACAGTGTATATATAATTATATACATACAGATACATACATGTATACTATATTGTCACATATAATTTAGGGACCGGATAGTGTTTGATTATATACGACGTATACATTATACACACGTGTAGGGACCTGTATACATGTATTTGCGTGTGTAATGACATCTAATAACTTGACATCTGCATTCGGCTACAATCGACTTTTGCATGGATTCTCGTAACTCAGTATATACTCTAATTCGTATATAGATCTGTCTTTTTCCTCCTCCTCTGTATTTCTCATTTTCTTTCTTTTTCTCGGCTCACGTCTTTGACTCTTTGTAGCTCTTCGCGTATCTCTTTCTCTGCATGTCTCTGCCAGTAATTTCGTCATCAGCAGGTCTATTGCTGTCAACCTTTCTCGATGACATGTCGACTGCGGAGAGAGAATTCTCCGACTAGATGACTGCTAATATCCATTGACAGACAGACAGACAGACAGACAGACAGACAGACAGACAGACATACAGACAGAAAGACATACAGACAGACAGACAGACAGAAAGACAGCCAGACAGCCAGACAAAAAGACAGACAGACAGAAAGACATACAGACAGACAGACAGACAGACATACAGACAGACAGACAGGGAGGCTGACAGACAGACAGACAAGGGGCAGACAGACAGGGAGGCAGACAGAATGGTAGACATGCAGACAGAATTGCGGCGGTTGGAATTGATGGATAAATAAACGGTATATCATCCTGGCAGGTGCCTTGCGCATTGCCGCATGGTCACCAGAGCATGACGGGATAATCGACCGGAAGTGATTCCGATTCGCTTGATTTGTTCTCTTCCATTCTTCGCTGCGCAACCAATTCTCACAGTCGATGCAACATAATGTAGTTTAATGGGGCGCGTTATGGACTCAGGTAATGTGCAGTCGTGTGTTCCGTAGCCTTGCATAATTAGCATCATAATGTTGTGTGACCTAAAGTAGTTATAGCATGCAATGAACATTATTATAATGTTCTGTTAGAGCATCATAATGTCTTTTTACCTAATGTTCTGCTAGAGCTTTGTAATGTACTTTAACCTGAAATAATACATGTGTACTGTGACCTGAGGCAATGTTAAGTGTGAGGTCAAGTTAATGACTCGTCTGGAACCCTTCGAATCAAGAAGTCAGGATATATATATATATATATATATATATATATATATATATATATATATATATACACCGTATGTGCACGTTGAAACAGGTAGACCGTAAGTTCAGACAGAAATAGTATCAATGAGTTAACAGAATAAGCCAAACAGTGTAGCAGACGTCAAAGAGATCTATGCATTACATAATTACAAGAGCAATTAACAGTTTTTCTTGTTTCTTCCGCTTCGGTTGTATTTACATCAATCACCATAAATTAATTTTACAAAAATTAACAGCTGGTACTACAGACCAATAGGGAAGTAGACCTGTATGCGAAAAGTTTCACTGTCAACAATATTAATGTCATGTCACCGCCACGTTCCTGAAATAGGATTGTTTCCTATAGTAGAGTCTTGCCTTTATTCATGGTTGTTCGTTGCGTCGGCTGCGCTGTGGGCATGTGGCCGCGTTAGGCCCATCTATGCTCACCATTGAATCGTGTTCTCTTTCCATTGTATAACACAGCAGCAAAGGACATTAGTCCACTTCTTAAAGATAGTAGGAATAGTAGAAGGAATAGTAGAAGGACACGAAGATAAAGAAGGTGAAGAAAACGAAGCAGAATGAAGACAAGAAAATTGAGAGCATGAGAAATGCAAAGAAAAAGGAAGATAAGAAGAAGAAGAAAAAGATGAAGAAGAAGAAGAAGAAGAAGAAGAAGAAGAAGAAAAAGAAGAAAAAGAAGAAGATGAGGAAGAAGAAGTAGAAGAAAAAGAAGAGAAAGAAGAAGAAGACGAGGACGAAGAAGAAGAAGAGGAGGAAGAAGAATAGGAAGAAGAAAAAAGAAGAGAAAATAAGAAGTAGAAGAAAAAGAAGAGGAAGAAGAAAAAGAAGAGAAAGAAGTAGAAGCAGAGGAAGAAGAATAAGAAGAAAAAGAAGAAGAAGAATGGTGGTAAGAAGAAGATAGGCTATATAACAGCAAGAAGGAGATGAAAGGGAAGAGTATGGATAATCAGAAGAAGATATAAAGGAAAGAAGAATACGGAAAACCCAGCTGTCTCTTTTGCAAATGTCAATATAATATATAGGCAGCCACAGATATGAAGTGTTGGCGATTTCAATTGCTTTTTTCTCAGCGTGTAATAGGGCGATGGCTATACATGTAGTCCTCGTCCTCGCCTACCGATTTTCTCACCGTCAGTGTTGGTCTACTCGCTTTGTATCTTACTTCATCAGAGTAGAAATCTCGAGATATCTGTTTAACCTGCAGCCGGGCTTTGAAACTCGATTTCTCAATTGTAATGTAATGTAATGTAAATCTTCGAGAATTTCTCAGCGCCCACAAAAGCCACGTCAGGGAGACCAGCTTATTCACCGGCGCTATATCAAATCAAGTCCGTAATAGCCAGAGCTGCCGTTTTCGTTCCGGTGCCAGGTCAAAATCCGGGGAGGTCAAGCCGAGGAGACAGCGTGGTGCTACGGTTGTTGTCGGTGATGGTGGTAGTTGGGTGATGGAACTCAATTGAGTCCACCACGCTATAGATATATAGCTCGCGGATTTAAGCGCACCATGCTCACTATTTCTAAAATCCCATTCGATTAAAACTTGGAACTCAAAGAGCGCTTTAGAAATGAAGTTCTGAACTCGCTTCTATAATAGTTCAGCCATAATAATTATGATATCGACTAGAGGCATGAGCTGCGTTCGACCATGCTAGTGGTCGATGATCGATTCATCGGTTTCTCGTAATCCCTGATGCTCGTGCGTTCCATGTTGGTCTTGAGCAGCGGCTGGAAGTCCCCGAAACATCCGAGCAGCTTTCGAAAGCTCTTGCGAAAGTTCTCCGACAGAAACGCGTAGAGGATCGGGTTGACGCAGCTGTTCATGTAGGCCAGGCAGTTGGCCGCCAGCTTCACCGCGATCCAGCTGGCACCGTGAGGATACCGTCCGAAGGCCTGGACCATGAAGATGATCTGGAGAGGGAGCCAGCACACGGCGAAGATGACGACGACGACGATGACCATCTTCGTGACGCGACGCTTCGCTCGCATCGCCTCCGACGACTTCCCGGCCGTGAGACGGGCCCTGCTGCCGCAGCCGAGGAGGCGCCGGATCATGAACCCGTAGAGGACGGTGACAGTCGCGAGTGGGAGGACGAAGGCGAAGGCGAAGAAGCAGCCGTAGAAGACCTTCGCGTGATCCGGATCAGTCATCGTCTTCACATTCATGCAGTACGAGTTGCTGAGGTCGAGCTCGTAGACCTCGAACTCGAACAACATCGGTGCATTGCAGGCGCAGATGACGAACCACGACAGACCTATAGCGACCAGCGTATTGAACTGGGTACGCAGTACCATCGACGAGATCGGATGGACGACGGCCAGGTACCGGTCGAACGACATCAGTACCAGCGTGTAGACGCTGGCGTGCGCGGTCACGTGGATGACGTACTGGTACGCCTTGCAGAAGATCGTACCGAACGGCCAGACGGGTACTGCGTACATGACTGCGGTGAACGGTACGCAGACGACGATGAAGAGAAGGTCGGCGATCGCGAGGCTGATGATGAGAATGTTGGTCGTGCTGCGCATCTGCTGGTTGGAGATGACGATGACGATGACGAGAAGGTTCCCGATGAGACCGAGAACCGCGATCAGACCGAAGATGACGGGAACCACGACGCGAACGACGTTGAGGAACTGCTCCGTGATGAGATCCGCTTCCGGTGAGGGGTCCAGCGGAGGGACGAGGGTCCCGGCTGCGTCGTCCGTCGAGCAGTTGATGCTGCTCGGTGTTGAGGAGGAGGAGGAATTCCTGGGTGCGTCTCCTAGGTGGAATGGAGGACAGTCTTCCAGGTAGGAGATGCGATACGTTGACGACTCCATTCTGCAGAGCCAAGAAATGGAGACGCCGTTTAAACTATGCACATGCAAACGGATATAGTAGAATATCTGTGTGTATGTTCTTGTATATCGCTGAATGGACGTGTCTCTATATATCTGCGCTTGGTATTCATACATAGTTATTTGTTATTTGTTATCAGACGTTTATTATTCGTCGATTGATGGCGTTGAGCATTTGAGAATAAAGTGCTTAGGAAAAGATAAGATCATATCAGATCAAATCAAATCAAATCAAATCATTTATTTTGCAACCAAGAACAACAAATCAAATCAAAGTAAGCATCAAAGAAGCGAAGTTTACAAATAATATATATATATATATATATATAATAAAGCAATATTTAAATAATGATGCCAATTGTTTCCATTTGGTTGCACAGGGGACCCGGAAGGGGTCTTGCAACCCAGCTATATAGGTGAGTCCCTAATGAGTCAAAACAACTTTGGAAAATAAACGGCAAACACCTTAACTATAAAAGAACTATGATGATAGGGCCTTTAGACGAAGTTTGAGGCACAAAAGTCACTGGATGGTCGGGATACTGCATGGGTAGCAGGAATTTTGATCTAACCTAAGGCGTCGCCAAATTTATTCAAAGTGAGAGATGGGAGGTTATTTAATAGTTTATCAATTTAAAAACTCTATAATAAGAAACAATAATTGATCACATTAATCACGATGTGCCGGAATAATTCACTATAGTTATATTGTCGAGCATCAAGGCACGCAGTGTTAACTTAAAGAGACAAAGATTAGGTAGCAATCAGATAAAATAAGACAAGACATGACGAGACAAGAGAAGACAAGACAAGATAAGATCAGATAAGATGAGATTAGATTAGATTAGAGAGATTAGATTAGATTGGATTAGAAAAAAATAGATAATATAAGATTAGATAAGACAAGATTAGATAAGATTACAATAGATTAGATTAGATAAGATTACCCAAAAATTGCCAATAAATTGCTATCTGCATTTTGGAGCACATGCAGAAACGGTGGTAAACTTACATCATAATCTTCCTCAACGCCCGTATAAATACAGCAGTCGTCTCAGTCACGACTCGAGCGCGCTCTCTTCCGCATTATACGGTGAGCTATGTATAACTCTGTTTCCCCCTCCCAAATCCGCTACTATGTCGTACATACTGTGAATAATCTCTATACGTGTATACTGTATCCATAACTTTTTCGACATTTGCACGTATACAGCTATATGCATGTATGCAGCTGGGTAAGTTTCACTCTTTCTTAATGTAATTTCGGCCTTGATATAGCGCCATCGAAAGGCACTTTTCCCGTGTATAATAGAACCGTGTAATTGACTTTTATCTGCCATACACTTGACCCGTTCACGTTTTTTTCAGGTTTCCACACTTGCGGGAAAGGCAGGTATAGTGGCGAAACAATCTCTCATCTCTCTCTCTCTCTCCTCTCTCTCTCTCTCTCTCCTCTCTCTCTCCTCTCTCTCTCTCGTCTCTCTCTCTCTCTCTCTCTCTCATCTCTCTCTCTCTCTCTCTCTCTCTCTCTCTCTCTCTCTCTCTCTCTCTCTCTCTCTCTCTCTCTCTCTCTCTCTCTCTCTCTCTCTCTCTCTCTCTCTCTCTCTCTCTCTCTCTCTCTCTCTCTCTCTCTCTCTCTCTCTCTCTCTCTCTCTCTCTCTCTCTCTCTCTCTCTCTCTCTCTCTCTCTCTCTCTCTCTCTCTCTCTCTCGTTATAACACAAGTTTATCTGAACTTGATCCATTTAACGATTCCCCAGCGCCTCTCGAACTGACACCCTAATAGAACCAGCCAACCCAGCCTACGTGTTTCCAGGCCTATATACGCTCACCCTGGACATCGTTTTTTATGCCAGTTTCCGGTGGGAAGAGCGTTAGACGACATAGCCTGCCTTCATTTCAGGCTTCGACGACTTCCACCGAAGTCAGCATTCGCTTACTATCGGTTCGATGATTATCCCTGCATGCTGCAGGTCACCCACCTCCCACCTCTCCACAGCCGATCCTTCCCCCTTAACGGTCACCCTACCCCCATCTCTTCATAGCCGATCCTCCCCTTAACGGG
>OX457052.1:20783529-20853529 GCA_949752735.1 Lumbricus terrestris | reverse complement strand
TTTACCCTGCCAGAATTTTTGTCCTGCCAGAATTTTTCTCTCCCAGAACTATTGCGCTGCCAGAATTTTCTCTGCCAGAACTTTTGGCCCTGTCAGAATTTTTGCCCTGCCAGAACTTTTGCCCTGCCAGCATTCTGGCCGTGCCAGAGAGCGGACGGACGGACGTGAACAGTAAGGACCAATATATATGCTCGAACAAATTCTAGCAGGGCAAAATTTCTGGCAGGGCAACGACCAGGCCAAAGGCTTTTTACCAGGGCATTTGCCCTGCCAAGCCCTGGCGTATAGCGTCGCCATGCACTGCTTAAAGGATTAGTTTTTGTATTCGGCTAAAACCAGTAATTAATTACCAGTGATAGCTTTGTTTGATATGTTTTTAATAGTTTTGCAATGGTGCATACTCAAAGATACTCGCTTCTATTTGAGCTGAATAAATTATTATCATATGCAAAATCGGACTTTCACCTGCCCTTCTCAACTATAGGCGACTTGCTTCTGTGAATACTTAATCAATAACTTGTTTGCTTTCATGCTTCCTTGCTCACTGATCAATTTACGGGTAGGCCTTTTTTTACCGCAGGGCATACAAAAACACATAAGGATAGTTTATGCTTTTTCATAGAACCTCTGCCTTTAAATATGAGGCTTGCATGCAATCGGCGTGGACAATATAATTCTAGGCCCTACACTCGTCTTTACAGGGATGTGATGTCTAAGACGGTCGGAGAAAGTATGGACTATCTGGTTTGTGAATATCAGATTTCGCGTGCGTGTCTGGAATAAGAGCCAATTAAAGCTTGATTGTCGCATAACGGCAAGATAGCCAAAGAAACGGTGGCATTGTTTGATGTTCCATGTTGTCGCCAATATATTATAAGATACAGGGCGTGCCGAATGAAAGAGGATGCTGTTGCCGGCGGGAAGACTTGGCTGCAGCGCTCACCTGTGCGGATGCATAAATGTGGCCGAATGTATACTGCAGCAGCAGGACCAGCTGATGGTGGCTTATAAATGCAGCGTGTAGAGTAGAGTTAAGAAGAAAAACCCACGAATATAATCTTTCTAAAATAGCAGAAAGAAGTGAAGCATGATGACGGTTACACGATTCAGTTAATCGGATTATAATATCTATAGGCCTATTGGCGTCTGCCACAAACATGCAGACAGACATAGCGACAGACAGACAGATAGACGACAGACAGACAGACAGATGAAGGCGAATCAATAGAAGAATAAAGAAAAGACCAGAGGTAGTGTGGTAACCAGATAGGTTACTGAAAAAAGTTGGTGCGCTCATTTATATATGTAACACAGGACACACCCACGCGCGCAGATATAACAGGACATGGAAACAAACAGAGCGAGAATGATGGAGACGTAAGCCGAGCCGCAGGAAGTGAACCCAGCACATCGTGACCCCGGGATCAGCAGATGTCGAACGATCCCAATCGACTATAGGTCAACCAGACGATGAAACCTCACCATCCTCCCTTCGATCGTCAGTCGAAAACTCTGAGACCGCAGCTCAGGTGTCGCTTACGACGCAGCTTGCTCTACCGCCGACGCCGCCACCGCTGAAAGCCAGCGTCGGCGCCGCCGTCGACCAACTACTTCGCGTAGACGCTTAACTCAATTGATTGCGTCCATCCGTCCGTCTGTCCGTCTGCCCGTCCGTCCATCCGTCGCTGCCTAAGAGATCGAATAGGGCGACAGGTGGCCTAGTGCAGATAAAGGCCGCTTGGCGGCGGCGGCGGCGGTGACGCGTGTAGAAAGAGACTCCGGAGGATTCTGCGGCGACGTGAAAGTGAAGGAAGGTTCGCGCAACAGTCGCATAATGGACGCATAGAATCATTCGGTGGAACACCTTATTCTCACAAATCCTCCATCCTCCTCCATCCTCCTCCTCCTCCTCCTCATTCTCCTGTTTCAAGGTCTTTAATGGACGCATAGAAGCAACTTATTCTCCCAAATCCTCCATCGTCCTCGTCCTCATTCTCCTGTTTTAAGGCTTTTAATGGACGCATAGAATCATTCGGTGGAACAACTTATTCTTCCAAATCTCTCATCATCCTTCTCCTCTTTTCTCGTAATCCTTTTCCATCTTTCCTTTCCTCTTCCTATACGTGCTGATATCCTCCTCTTCCTTGTTCTTGCTACTCTATACCTGGAGAAAAAAAGAGATTCCAACAGATCCTAAAGCAGACGTAGGCCTGTTGTTATAACAGCGTCGATCTATAATATTATAATATTATCATATTATTCAGCGAGACCAATAAACCAGCAGAGTAGAGCTGTGGGTTGGATGACTTGTAATATTTCTATACGGTATAATTGAGCACAATGAATGCTTATAAGTTTAATCTGTCAGACTGACAATCATCTCCACTGATTTAAAAACAACAACAGCAACAACAACAACAGCAAAAATGACAACAACAATAATAAAAGTCCTAATTGCCCGGCTTCCTAAATCAATGTCTGGTTATTAGATATTAAATGGTTATTGCCATGATTATATCCGACGTCGTCGTCGTCGTTGTTGTTGTCGTTGTTGTAATTGTTGCTGTTGCTGTTGTTGTTGCTACTGATTTATTAGGCTGCATTAGGTCTATCCAGTGACCCCTTGCACTAATTATTGAAGCGCTAAGCAATTGTGAATAATCTATTCAACGCATTACAAAGCGGACGCTCAACCAATTCGACCATTAGCTATGTCCCGAACACACTAATAGCAAAACAGACACCAACAAGCCACAGGAGCTGATTATCAAGTACAACCCAACACACACACACACACACACACACACACACACACACACACACACACACACACACACACACACACACACACACCCATATCGTTTATTTTCCTCAGAATGGTTCAGAAATAGTGTACTTCCCCGCAGTATGATAATTGTAGAAAAACAGCTGGGGGATGGGTCAGCCTATGATACACATGGGTCAGTTTATATATTATACGATACACATGAAGTTGGAATGTGAAAGAGGATTTCACAATTATTATTATTATTATTATTATTATTACATAAATTTATTACGCGCGCAAGGTCACACTAAAGTGTGAATCTGAGGCGCGGATAGTTAGCCGCCAGAGGAAGATGCAGTTAAAGGTCCATGTGCTTGAAAGCCAAAGAGAAATAGTGAGTTTTGAGCCGTTTTTTGAAGGTAGGGAGTGAATTTGAGCAACGAAGAGAGAGTGGAAGTAGATTCCATTCTTTGGGAGCAGAGGCATGGAATGCACGCGAGCCCATAACAGTTCTGCATCGAGGTTCAACTAAAAGACCCATGTTTGATGATCGCAGGCAACGAGGAGGAATATAAGGAGTAAGCAGTGACTGAAGGTAGGGAGGTGTTCCGGTAGAGAGGGATTTGTAGGTTAAACAGGCCAATTTAAATTTAATCCTAAACTCGACAGGAAGCCAATGCAGCTGATGAAGTAAAACTGAGGAACTTGATCGTAGTGGGACACGCGCAGCACAACCCGAGCTAAAGAATTTTGGATGCGTTGCAGCCTATGTAGCTCATAGTCTGAAATGCCAACAAAAATCGCATTAGCATAATCAAGGCGAGAGGAGACAAGGGCGCAAGCTAAAGTCTTCGACATATCCTTTGTCAGAGCCGACCTAATGTGGCGTATTGCCCTGATGTGATAAAAGCAAGATCTGCAAAGGTTAGTTACATGCATCCGAAAAGTAAGCATACTGTCCAGGGTAACCCCAAGAGTTTTAACAGAATCTGATAACGGTACTGCGGAGCCTGCGAGGTCGATGCTGGAAAGTGAAGGAAAAGAACGCAAACGTTGTCGTGACCCGAACAAAATTGCCTCAGACTTGTTTGGGTTTATAGCCAAACCATTAAAACAGAACCAGGCATATAAAGATGACAGGCACTCCTGCTAATTCACAATTAGCTCTAACAAAAACTGAGGGGTTGAACCCTTTTACCCCACCCCCGCCAATTCTCACCCTGCCCCCTATAGCCAACTCAAAAAACGACGGTGTGTCTGACGGGCGCACACAATAGGTTAAGCCTTCCTTGAGTGAACTTTCTTCCCTTTATATCAAGGGTTTTTATCCTCTGTGCGACAGGACTTCATGAAAATTATCATGCTCGTTTCCTTTTCGCATGAACGCCTTTTCCATTGCAATTTCCAACGGCCTATGACTCCGTGGCTCTTTTCCGCCAATCCACGCGGTGATATGATCCCTGGATTTTGTCTTCAGTCAAAACCCTTGAATAGGCATTGCTTTCACGTAGCATTGTTTCCTTAAATAGCAGCCTAAGACTTATCCTGTTAACAATGATATTTATGACTGTAATTGATTTGTTGATCTCAGGTCGGCCTGCAGCAGGGCTGTTTTTAAGGAATTTTCAAAACTGCACAACCTCTTCTTTTCTTTCCAATCCTCCAAGGTAAATTACTTCCAATTGGAGGACACTGACCTTTTTTGCTGGTTTTAACTGTAGGTCTACAGAAGTGCTTGTACAACTGCACAAATCCGTTTAGAACTGCACATTTTGTGTGCAACTGCACGTTAAGAAAAGCCCTGGCCTACAGCACCCTCTCCTTCAGCCTCAGCTGATCGAGTTCGGCGCTCAACATAATTATCATCTTGTTATTTTTATTTCTGCGCAGCTTGAGAGGGAGACCATTCTACATAATCGGAATTGTAATAAAGTACAACAGTTTAGGTTCCATTGACAGAGTCTCGTGTAATATATAATCGTAAAAGAGGGTCACACGATCTAAATTGTAATAATGATGGAAAATAACTTAAAGCCTTGAATGTGCATACTTATTTGTCACCGCCGCTCACCGGAGCTTAGCAAGGAATCGATTTCAAGAATTTTAGTAAAGGGGCCTGGGCTTTCCATTTGAACGAGGACGTATTTTTTAAACACCTTTTCAGTATTTTTGTTATTAGCTGTAGGGCCTATAGTGCGTTTATTTGCGAGGGTATGAGATAGCAAACGTTCTCACAAATGCGTCCATGCGTCAAATTAATAATGCATTCTTTTTTGAACCAATGTGGCGAATGGTAGGATGTCACGGTCCACTGCGTCAGGTTTATTGTTTCCAATGATATAGCAGCTCATCCCAATACATAGCAATGCATGCACAACGGATAGCGTCCTTGTCGCACGTAGACCCACAAAATCCATGGCAGTCTGCAGATAGCACGCACACACGAGAACGCACACACACGCACACACACAAATGCACACACACACACACACGCACATTCACACATACGCACACACGCACACAAATGCACACACAACCACATTCACACACGCGCACACAAATGGACACACGGACACGCACATACACACATACGCACACACACACACACACATACACGCACACACACACGCAAACACGCACGCACGCACACACACACACACACACAGGACACAATGCGAATAATATTTTGCACTCGCTCATCAGCTAACGATAATTTCAGACCATGATGTTTGTTTCTGTATCTGACTGGCGACAGAGTGCGTGTGTGTCGCCTCATGAGCATGAGGAGGGGAGGAGGGGGTCGATGATTCCAGAATCGACGAGACAGTAGTGCATCACAAGACAATAGGACATGTGCCGAAGTGCATGGAAGGACGAATATCGATATTTATAATAATAATAATGGTCGACTGGAACTGGAGTCTGAATGTCGTCTGCTATAACAATAATCGCAACTGTGGTCATCGACTGCGACTGCGATCAATGTGATCGACTCATGCTGACGGTGTGAGCAGCGGCTCACAAATGCTCATTGCTCATTGCATGAGCACGAAACGCCGATATTGCTTAGGGCAATGTTATAAAAACACACCATGCCCAGTAGAGTATTCCAACAATTTAACAAATGATAATTTCCAAACTTTATTTGAATTTAGCTTAAATTCAGTAATTTATGGCAGATTTGGCCTAATCGACTAGCACTTCCGAATGCATAAAAACATTAATGAAAGCCTATTTGTCACATGTAGCCTAGGCTAAGCTAATTGGAGGTCACATTATTCGCAGCGGACTCTACCTTGCGAGGTCTAGATACTGTATGATGCAGTTTTACCAAGAGGCCGTGAAATTTACTGCGACGTCGGTGAGCCCAGCCCGCCCAAAAAAACTGTGGGTCACCGTTGTATATTCCGACGATCGTAGACCGTCGTGGAAAACTGTGTAGGGCCTATGCACCTTTGTAATAACGGTGAAGGCTTACAGTGTTCTAGCCAAACCGGTTAAGGCTATCAGATCGGCATGCGCGATTCAGCTTCTAAGGATCTTTGCCTTGTGACCTTGACCAAAGAGTAAACGCGGTCCTTAGCTGACCCGCCAAACCCCGTGCGACCGAAGTCCAATTACAGGGTCTGGATATCAGAACAAAGTAGGCTAATCTGCATACATGACTCATCCTCGTACTCGCTCCACAATCCTAGACCCGCCATTATTCTTTAGACTATTCAATAATGCGTTGGAAATATTTAAGCAGGTCCCATTTTCTTGGTATGATGATGATGATGATGATGATGATGATGACAATGATCATAATCATGGTGATGACGACTACGAATACGATGAATGATGGCGATGATGATGATGATAACGCGACGACGATGATGATGGTGATGACGACGACGAAGATTATGACGATGACGACGACATCGTGAAGAACTACGATGACGACGCTGCTGCTGCTGATGATAATAACGATGAGTCGTCGTCATCAACACCACCACCATAGCTAATATTATCATCATCATCATCATCATCATCATCATTATCACCATCACTAACATTATTATTATCATCATCATCATCACAATCACCACCGTCACTATCGCCACCATCATTATCATCATCATCATCGTCGTTGTCGTGTCGTCATCATCATCGTCGTCGTTGACATCATCAGCATCATCAGCATCGTCATGATCGTCGTCATCATCATCATCATCATCATCATCATCATCATCATCATCGTCATCGTCATCGCCATCGTCATCGTCGTCGTCGTCGTCGTCGTCGTCGTCATCATCGTCGTCGTCGTCGTCGTCGTCGTCATCGTCATCATCGTCGTCGTCGTCGTCATCATCATCATCATCATCAACGCAATATTATGGGAGAGGCACCATCGTGCAGCCTACTTATACATAGCCACTCAATGGTGTTCAAATTTGGCGCAGCTAAATGCATCTGATTCTTCAGCTAAATCCGTTGTTAATGTGGCAATGGTTTATGCGGTAACTGCAATGAACTCCATGGCTGTTTCAGCGCTGGTGCCATTGCTATATCAGCGACCCTTCATTGGAGGCACACGTGATGGGAAAAGCTATACAGACAAACGTCTTGCTGGGACACCTTAGAAAATAGTGATTTCTAGTGTGCCAGGCAGCTAGGCATTCCTAGCAGAATTAGCAAAGCGCAGCTTACTTGGTGCAGCTAAAATTTTCTGACTGATCTACATTTTCAGTTGAGGAGGCTATTTGGTGTATTTAAATGAACTCTTGAGCCGTAACAATGCATATCGTAGGAGAATGAACTTTGCAGAATTAAGAGTGTAGGCCCTAAGTATAAGCAAGGAGGGGGTTAGGGTGATGGTGGCATCCCTGCCTGGCACGTAGAGCGCATGGGTGCGGGTCGCTTCCCGCAACCCTCCCAAGGGTCCACTCAACCTTCTATCCGGCAGATGGCGTTGGTCAATTTAGCATTAGGCTAAGCTTACAAGTATGGCTGCCGACAGCTAAATAATTCGACTCCTGGATTAGCGTTCATTCATAGGCCTACTATGAATAATTACAACCAAAATTATATGAAGATTATTATTGGTAACAGTATAGTATTATAGTTGTATTGTAGTTGTATTGTACTGTATATCAACATTTGTGACGCGCCAAGTATATGGGTGAACCGTTCAGAAGTACTCCCGGTGTGCGAGGCCCTGCGAGGAGAAGCGGGTTTTGACACTTTTGAGAAGAGAGAAAGATGAAGAGAGACTGACAGACAGAATAATAATTTTTTTATTGTAGAGCGGAGATGAACGAGACTGGACGCAGTGCCTGCACTTGGTTCGTATATAGCCTACGGTCAGCGGCGGCGCCAGAGAGGGCTATGAGGCCAAGCCCTCTTAAAAAGCCCACTGATTGTAGGCTAAGCTTAATTGTAACCCCTAAACTTCTAAAGCGCCACTGGTAATTAAGCCAAGCACAGGGCTCCAGCGCTGCGCAGCAAAGCTGAGGAAAAGTTTGGTATTCGCCAATGACTGTAGGCTACAGATACCGTTCCCCGTGTCTTATAGTTTTCTATAAACACTGAAACTATCTCGACGGTAAGAGTATCGAGATTTTTGCATTGCGAATGAGGTCAATAAAAGGACAGTAATTTTAGCACTCACATGGATCTAGTAGGTCGTTTAAGAATTATAGCCTGGCAATTTTATTTTTCTTGTGAATTAGAGTAGGCCTATTGACTTCTATGGTTAACGTTTAGCAGGTACAAATTCCAGTGACCAGTGGGCTGCATAAGCTACTTCTTGAGCGCTCGTGAGAGTCGTGACAAAGCTGGTGGCCATAACTTGGTTTTTCAGGGCTTAAATTCTTTGGAGTTTGCGAATCATAAATTGGTCTAGTCGAAAGGACAAGCTTAAAGAAACGGTGGTTCTCATGGAGAGATCAACTAAATAAATCTACAATAGACCTACAAATTATAGGCCTACGACAGGTAAGGCTATACCCTAACGTAACCTACTTCTTCGACTATAAAATTATTATGAAGAGACAATTTTGCAGATCGCAATGTACGAGCTCACCTGGGAGCTTTTCCGTTCTCCGTGTAGGTTACACGCCGATAAAACGGACGTCCTTTCAAGAGGTATAACGTGCTCCTTGCTTTAGATTTGTCCGCTGGTTCTCCGTTTTAACGAGACGACGGAGACGATCGTCTGCCTCGCATGCATCGAACACACACGCGACCGATGATGACTCGACTACCTAGCAATCGATCCCTCATATATGTAGGCCTCCAATAGAGGCACATGCAGTCCATCCATCATTCGTCAAATACCTACTGTATAAGGCCTACCGAACACTTCCCTACAATCAGGACTTAAAGTGTGCCTGGACGGTCATGGATGGCGTCCATGCACTTGTTTTAAAATCTGAACGCCGTCCAGTCACTTATTGGCGAGCACAGACTAGAAAGGTAAGGGGCGTCCAGGCAATTCTTTTGGAGAGGCAAGGGGCGTCCAGGCACTTATTTTTCCACACTATAGGGACTGCCTACAATGAAAAAATACAAAGATGAAAAATGCATTTATTAGGCTATAGCGCTTGATGTAAGAACTACAGTGTGTAATGTATTGGCCGTTCAGAACCCGCTATGAGAGCCCACGATATGCTTCTCTAAAACCCTCAGTCAGTTGGTTCGGTTACTTGTGGGCCTGCTCACGGTCGAGTTCGCCTCTCCCCCGGGCTCCCCCCATAAAATCCTGGCTACGGCCTTGGACTAGCTTACTATTAACCAGATGGTTGATTAATTGTTTAACGACACGTAGACTACTGTGCTATAACAACGATGAACAACGTCGCCTCCTTCTTTTTTCAGGTACGGGACTGGCACTTAGTCTATTTGAGCAATGGAATGGCGTTTCATTAGGTCTAATACGAGTCTATAAAATTAGAAACATCTATTCGCTGCTGATATCCGATGCGTATATTAATTTAAACGAGCAAGAGTAGGCCCTACACACACTATAACTTTTAACTCCGCCACTGGTTGTTCTCTGCCAGTGCCAGTGCCAGTCCCAGGCCTGGATAAAAAAAGGAGGGCGTAATTATCTTTGATATGGCAGTGTCGCTAAACATGTAGATCTAGCAAGCAACACACTATAACCAGCACAGACCGGGAAGCTGAAGCTGCAGACGCCTGCTTTCGACTTGACCAAGGGGTACTGCCGCCTCCCCCCCCCCGACACACACACTGAAGGGTTCACGTGCTGTGTGGCCAACGTCTGTCTGGCGCACTTCTGATGGTCTGGCTCCTGCAGACGTAGGCTACCTCGGTTTTTACTATGTACTTCGAGAACCTTATCGAACCTAACGAAGCCGTAAAACAGCAGTGGCTGAGAAGTCGATACGAGCCAGAAATAGACAACTGCAGTGAAGCTGTAAACTCGATGACCCCGGCGTCTGCGATCCACAGCTGCACCGCTCACACTTTAAGCGGAAAGGAAATTGTCCAACCATTGTGCCATATTATTTTCTTCTTACAACCGCGTGCCTATAAAAATCAAACGCAGACAGTGGCGCTGAAATCCCACTGATACCATAAAACGAGCGTCTGGTCCATTTGGATTATTCTTTGGCTCCTTGCCCGCTGCAGGTGATCGAAGGTTTCCTAAATGCCAATCCGTGCGCGATGGTGTTGCTATAATAAACTGAACGTTCCCGATCCTTATCTGACTCAGGAGAGTAGTAACGACCTATGGACTTGGTATAGCCTACGTCCACATAGTTAGACTATTTTAAGAGTTTCGTGTTTCGAGAAACGGAAGACTGCAATTTCGATTTGTTTCGACAAGTCCCTCAGGACCAACCACAAGGTCCACAAACCATAGCATATAATTATAATGGTGTCTGTCGCGAAAGACTGAAAGTGAAAATTTCATACAGAGCAGTGGAGGCGCTAGGGGGGTTAGGGGGGTTAAGCCCCCCTATAAAAGGCTGAGCCACCCCTAAAAAAGGCCAGCCTTTTTTTACATGCTAAACCGAAAGATTTCCACGATTTTCGACCGTATGACTAAAAAAAGAGAAAAAATCTCAGAAATTTTTGTGGATGAAAATGGAAAATTTCCTCCGGAGGCTTCAGCCTCCCCCCTAAACTCAAATCCTGGTGCCGCCACTGATACAGAGTACAGAGTAAGCCTGTAGCGCTCTGTATTCACGCTGGTTGTAGGCCTGGTAGGCTATAGGGTTGGGGGTCGTACACATGTTGCTAAACTTGCAGTTAGTCACGTTTTCATTTCTGACGTATTGAAGCACAGTTATAAAGCATGTTAGCCGGACCATTCAACCATCTAATGGGCTAGAGGCCTATACAGACCAAACGCACTATACAGTCTACTGTATACATATGCAATGTATATATGCAATGTATATAAAATTATTGCAACAAATGCTAAAATTCACGATCTCGACACGTAGGCCTACTGTATACAAACCGATGATTGGACGTTCAGGGTTTATTATTGCGGGGAAAGCTCCCACCCTGGTTAATTGGACTCACAGCTGACCTACGCTATATTCATGTCGGCATCGTCACAATTAAACGACCTCCATGCTGAGCTGCTCGTTATTACCTCTGACCAATAAGCTTAAAGCTTCGTTTCATAAATCATCCGTCTTTTTATTTGACCTTGACTGGACTGGGAGCGCTCTTGAGTAGGTTTCACGAAGGGGTTCTATGGGCTATATAGGCTTTAGTCTCTTGAATGAATGAATGAATGAATGAACGAATGAATGAAGCATGCTAAAGGCCTATTGTGGGTGATTGAATGATTGAGCAGTGTGTAATGTAGACGTCTCTGGGGGGGAGGAAGCTCCCCAAAGGAATGAGATTTCCCGCCAGAAAAATCGCGAGGTAGTCTATTAAATACAAAATAAATACGTACCATCCCCCAGAAAAATGAAACGTGTAGCAATGCTTCCCTCCCCCAGAAAACATTCGACAGCTTTTGGCGAATTGCGACATGTAGCCTATAATAAAAGAATCAGAAAACCTGAGATATGACATGGCAGTGTCGTTAGGCCTATAAGGTCATCAGTTTTTAAAGGAGCGAAAATTGTATTTTTCGGATTTTTACAAAATGACTAAAATAAAAAGTCGTCAAAAAATTTGACCGATGAGATGTGCAGTCGCCGGTGACTCAGGCGTCCGCCCAAAATGTCCGGCCAAAACGGACTACTCCCACGCCCTAGAGAAACCCCAATTTTCTCCTCCCAAAGTGGGGGGACTGGATTAAACACTGCATTGTGCATCAATAGACATCGTTGTTTCCAGCAAGAGAAATTTATATCCTTAGGTTTCGTCTTGGAAGATTTACTTCACGGAGTGCAAAACTTGACTTCTCACTGACAAAATATAAGCTATGTCGTCTGGGCTATCCTATCCGTTCCTAGAAATTGTCGTCATCGATTGTATGCCGCCTTCGTTTTCACATAGATCACAGACAAGACACGCACGCATGCACACACACACACGCATACACATACACCGCATCACACACACCCGCGCACACAGACGCACATACACGCACACGCACACACACAACTTTTTCGCTGTTAGATCGAACTATAAATCTACCAGCCATAAAACACTAGCCCCATCAGCACTGTGTGCTTAAAAAAACACGCATGCATTCCGTCGCAGTAAATCACAGGCAGGGTCGAAGTGTAAGCTAGTCTGTCTTGGACGAAAAACTGTCGACGCGGTTTTACACTCCACCGTCTCCACTATTGCTGTAATTTTACATTGGAGAGTGGAAACAGTGTTAGATAGGGCTGGATGAAGGGTTGACGACAATCACCTTCGCAATGACGTGGTCACGTAGTGCAACACAACGTCGTTAAACACACACGCGCGCACGCACGCACACACACACGCACGCACACAAACACAAACAAACACACACACGCACACACACACACACGCACACACACACACAAACACGCACGCACGCGCACACACTTCATATATCTACAAGGTTTTGACAGCATTGGATCGAGTCCATAGACTATCATAGAGTCAAGTAGCTAAAAGGCCGATTCTGTAGCATTCGAGACCTATAATTGGCCAACCGTTTGGAAGCCATTAATATAACTCCGCCACTGGTTGTTCTCTGTCAGTGCCAGACCCAAGCCTGGTTAAAGGAGGAGGGCGACACTAATCATCTTTAATATGGCAGCAGTGGCGTAGCCAGGAATTTTTCATGTTTTTTTTACCTGGCCGGATACCCTTTCTGAAACCAACCCAACAGTATTACAGTAAATAAAAAGGAAATAAAGTTAATATATAGCAAAGGGAATAAAGTAAGAAAAACAATTGTTACTACAAGCAATTGTTTTGTTTTTTCTTATTTAAGTGGATAAATAACCTTTAAAAAACCTTTTTCCTAGGCCAATGGGGGGGTTTAACCCCCGAAATCCCCCCTTGTCTACGCCACTGTATACGGCAGTGTCGTTAAACATGTAACAAGAGAAGTCATTAATAGTCAGATAATCATGAGCTTTATTGTCTGCTGTGATTAGCCGATAGACTATTTAATCCACCACTCACCACAACATCGTCTCATATTATGTATGTATGTATGTATGTATGTATGTATGTATGTATGTATGTATGTATGTATGTATGTATGTATGTATGTATGTATGTATGTATGTATGTATGTGCACACCACTGCGCCCCACAATATAATATTACAGTCTACGATTTGACTGCTGACGCTCTTTCAAATTTCTCACAGAACAGCAGAACTTAACGGGCTGTAGGCTTGTTCATGACACGGGCGTAAGCTATACGGTAGACTAACTTGTCACACGCTTAACGACGCTGCCATATGAAAGATGATTAGTGTCGCCCTCCTCCTTTATCCAGCCATGCTTGGGACTGGCACTGACAGAGAAACCAGTGGCGGAATTCGGTAGACTAACTTCATCATCGTTGCAGCAGGAGTGTAACATCGGCATTTATCCTTCCGAGTAGGCTACATCTTGAGCAGGAGTCTGCAGGACATACATGTACTGTATGGGCCTAATGGTTACTCAAGAAACCTTTTCCTCTAACATTTAACTTCAACAAGTTACCAGGCAGATTGGCGCCTGTTTATGGCTGCCGCTACTTTATTTTTAACTTTATTATTATTTATTAGTTATTACTACACTTTATTATTATTTCTGTGGTTTATTTTATATTCTTGACATGTAACCGGGTGAGGTGTGTCACCAGGAATTGTCTGATTTTAAATGAAACGAATATACCTTAGATCTTATTCCAAGTTTAAATACCGGTAAGGCCCACGTCGGAGAAGTGGGTTAGTTCGGTATTCATAACACAGGTCTAGTGATCTAAGCTGGGAGTAACATTAGGCTACTCCGAGCCCGTGGTAAAAGCAAGCGTCTCTATTCCCAGCTTAATAATTATTGCAAGCAACAGTCTCACAGACCGTCGTGATTCGTTGTATTCGACGACGTTTTAGACGCCAAAAAGTGTTTCAGATGGATTTAATTATCGCACTCGGAATATAATTGAGCACAACAAATGGTTACTTAGCAGGGTTAAAAGTAAGGTACATTGCCCCTCCCTCGAGGGGGGTGGGACAATACCGTTGTTATGGAGCAAACTCGAAATGCATGCAGACAAATAACAGCCGTATCTAATAAGACAGCTTGCGTCCGGTGCTGATAATTATACGGCAAAACTTTGCTAAAGTGTTATTGAATTCTGCAATGAACATCTCCAGGATGAGGTCCTTAGACACCGGATAAATTCAAGGATTTCTTACCGGCGTTGTGACAAGTCTGGAAAATAATTGAGGAAATAGAATTCCCGCTGATCCAGTAGATTTATCTGAGCTTCAGCCGTCTGGCTTATATTCTGCGGATGGAAGGCTCACGGCCGACCATAAATTCAGGAAAACTCCCAACGGTAAGTAAGTAAAAAATGGGTTACACGCGTCACGCAAGCAGTTACAGCTGCTGAACCAGGTTCAGAACTGTCTGGTAACCGTGTATGCTACATGCAGTCCCTAATAATATTGTGAAACTGAATTACTAAAGAACTGTTAATGGTGCTTTATATGTATACATATATTTATATATGTATATATATAAATTATATACATATATAAAAATATATATGTATATATTTTGTCTTCGTATATACAGGGTGGGCCAAAAAAAGACCCCCTAGGTTTTTTGCCAATATCTTGACCAAAAGTAAGAATTTCGAAATGAAATTTTACAGGCTTATAAGCAATTCATATCTACACATGATGGACAGATTTCATCAAAATATTCCAAACAGAACAAAAGTTATAATCACTTTTAGTGAGGCCACCAACGGTTTTTGACGATTCAGAAACGTAACAAAAACGCCCACCATGTATACATCAGTTATGAGTATACAATACACATTCATGCATATACAATTGTACATTATGTTAGAAACAAACACACATGCACATACATATGCCTGTATGCATACACGTAAACTTCTTGCATCATAGATTGGTTATAAATACATATATAACTTATCACGCAATTGTCATCGCGAAAAAACAAAGAACTAATTGCAATCATTTTACTATATTATAAGAAATTACAGAAAGATTCTAAGTCATAGGCTGTTAAATATTTCTGCGCAGAAAACAGTTAAGCAATGATTATGGGCGGTTGATGAAAACTTCAGTTTGAATGAAATCTATTATTGAAACATAAACACACAAATAAAATAATATGTGCCAGTTTAACAATAAGCTGCATTGCCTTCACAGCCACAGTTAACCCTTTACCTACTGAGTGCATGGGAATTCCCGCACCATTTACTACATGTTGGTCGGTAAAGGGTTAACAAACGCATTCAGATAAAATGCCAAGCCAAACAGTGATAAATAGGAATAGTCTCAGTGACATATAATGGAGTCAATCGTCTTCAGCGGTGGGGCTAGGGGGGCTAAGCCCTCCCTATAAAAGGCTAAGCCCCCCTAAAAAAGGTCATCCAGGTTTTTTTACATGCAAAACTGAAATATTTCCATGATTTTCAACCGGATGACTAAAAAAAGAAAAAAAGGTCGTCAGAAGTTTTGGCGGACGAAAATGGAAAATTTCCTCCGGGAGGCTTCAGCCCCCCAAAACTGAAATCCTGGCGCCGCCACTGGTCGTCTTTAAACATTTCAGCTGTACATGAAAACCAGTTCTTCTCACAGACTATCTGCCCATGGAAAACTCGAACGTGCTTTAACAACGTCGTCAGCGAGAGGAGGCATTTACAACTGACAAAACAAGACATCGTTACATTAAAACATTCAACATTGCTAAAGCAAATCAAATTGTTACTTATAAATAAGACTTCTGCAATTAACGTCACTGATTTAATTCTTTACCGACCGAGGGTATAGGTTTTCCCATACCATTTACTACACTTTGGTCGCTAAAGGGTTAACATTGCCAGAGTTCGCTACCGGTTAGAGAGGAGGAAGATGGCAGCTGCATTTGCATGTACCTTACTTGCTCTCTACATACATCTATCTTCAACAAGCTCATGACAATCGGACCACAACTCACTAGCTACTTGGCCCGAGTTGCCTCTAAAACGTTGAACCAGGCAGTTTGTTCATAACGTTCAACTTTTCATTTAACACGTAGCGAGATCTGACAAGATCTGAATATTCATTTTGCCTAATATATTATACACGTTCCATCTCAAGGAACCTAGTCAGTAGTCACAGCAGTATACTGCCAATGATCCTACACAGATTATTGCTACAACACACAAATCTACATCCCATTCCTCGAAAGATTTCACGGCACCGAGTAAAACAGAATGTATGTACACAAGGCATCACATTTTCACTGTGTGCAAGTGCGTGGCATAGTCTGCGTCTCCTGAGAGATAAATAACAAAGATTTCTCGTTGAGAGATACAGTTCTGAACTCGCTAGCTTAGCGAGCTTGTCTTTGGACGTTTACGATTGATGATGAAAGGATGACGCAACAGACGGGTGGCCGATGGCCGCTTGCTTGGGTCACGCGTCAGGCAGGCATTGACAAAGCTGTGTGCGTTCTCGGAGAATTTACTTGGCAACTGTGGAATTGGCTTTGAATCACATCCAATGGTGAAAATGGCCACAGACGGGTGATATTCAGACCTAAACACGAAAGAGCACACACATCGCATAACTTATTGATAAATTATTTGTTAGCTATAATATATTATTTTTAAGATAAATTTCAGTGAAATATTAATAAATGACACAAAACGGAAGCAGATAAAAAATACCAAGGTTCGCTATAAATACAGGTATGTGCGAAAACAAAATAAGGCCATTGGGCAAGATAAATGATAATTTCATGAATGATGCTGCTGTACAAAGCCACAACGAAGAGCAAGAGAGAGCTGAAAGCAATTGTATAAAACACTTGGCATACAATATAAAAGTATAAATTGTGTTGATGTATAAATATGTATATATTATTCATTTATTCATTCATTCATTAGATGCATTTATATAGCACCTCTTCAAGGGGCTACTCAGAGGCGCTCCCAACCTCATCACAATCAAATAAAACTGTCTTAAGATGAGAGAGGAAAACCTGAGGATTTTTACAAAGAGAGTGGAGGGTCGGAGGAAGACCATTCCAGGTTGAGGGTCCTACCACCGAGAAAGCACGGTTCTGCATAGTGGAAGTACAAGCAAAGGGATTAAAAGCAGACTTTGTTCAGTCCCTTTTGAACAAAGGGAGCAACAAGCAGCAAGTGAGAAAGAATGCAGGTAAATAAAATGAAATGCATATATAAACTGAATGTAGTTGATCTGCATGATGGAAAGAACAGCAACGAACCAAGGAGGCTTCTTTGTTGCCATTTCGAATACCGTGCATCCAATGCTCCTGAAAGCAAAAGAACAAAGTCAGTGAACACAGAACAAAACATAGAAGAAGAAAAAACACAAAACAAAACAAAGAGTCAGTGGAGTGAGACTTAAACATTTCGAAAGCATGATTCAATGGCAAACGCCATCTATCCAACTATCCATCTATCCAACTATCCATCTATCCAACTATCCATCTATCCAACTATCCAACTATCCAACTATCCATCTATCCAACTAACCATCTATCCAACTATCCATCTATGGGCCACTGGAGTAAATGACCAAATCTAGGTTGCCATGGATGTTGTTTGATTGCTCGTGCATCAGTGTATCAATAATTCCTGGTTACAATTACCATATAACCCTAGCAACCATGTTCACTGAGCCCAAATTGAGTTTGTAGCAATGCAACAGATTGCAGATTGTCTGTCCCTAGCGTCAGATCACATGGGCCCAACGACTATGAAGTCAGCTATAACAAAGTGCAGTATACGATATCATATCTCATATGATAATTTATAAAGCACGTCTTACAGTTCTAGCTATTCAAAGGCGCTCTCAGCGGGTGACAGTCCCGAGGAAATAAGAAAGTCTTTAGGGGGGCGAATGGATGAAGATGACACCCCAATAAGTATAATGGACCTTTGGTATGAACAGGAATATAACGCCACCCACTCACCAGATGTCCGACTGTACACCATGTCCATCCTCTCTGACCACCTCGGGTGCCATCCAGTACGGCGTTCCTCTCATGGACTTCAGCAGTGGACTCTGGTCTGCAGACAGCGAAGTAATGTTGAGGCAGAGTTTTTTGGCACACCCAAAGTCAATCAGCTTAATTATCCCATTGTGCATGACCATGATGTTGCCGCCTTTGATGTCTCTGTTTAGACAAATCAATGTAAGACAATTATTGTATTCATTATTTCAATGTATTTTAGAAGTGCCTCAAAGACGCAGTGTTATTAGAATGCCACATCTCTGAAGTGCTTCTAAACAACAATTGTGTATTAAGAGATTGTCTGAACGCTTTGAAAACACATATGTTTGGTGCTCATCTGACCTTGTTAAAAGGCGCTAAATAACTAGACAGATACAAAAACACAAACACAGGTTCCTATATGCTACATGCATGTCGTCATCAGCAAATCTAAAAAAATAATTCTACCTTAAAAAATGTGTATAACAATTACCTGTGTATAACAATTACCTGTGTATGACAATTACCTGTGTATAACAATTACCTGTGTATAACAATTACCTGTGTATGACAATTACCTGTGTATAACAATTATCTGTGTATGACAATTACCTGTGTATAACAATTACCTGTGTATGACATTTACCTGTGTATGACATTGTTAGAATGCAGATACTCGACCCCTTCGAGTATCTGTTTGGTGTAATTGCAGAAGACTTCCTCCTCAAGCGATCCGAATCGTGCGATGATGCTTGCGATCGAACCACCCGGAACGAACTGCATGAAGATGCTGACAAAGTTCTCTTCAAGACTTGTTCCCAGGTAACTGTAAACGTAAGTGACAACAACTGTGCTCAGAGGAATTACAGGACAGGGTTGGATGGTTAAAACATTATGGATTGGATAGCAAAACCAGAGTTTCCTCAAAGAACTGTCAGGGTTGGATGGTTAAAACATTATGGATTGGATTGCAAAAACCAGAGTTTCCTCAAAGAACTGTCAGGGTTGACTGGTTCAAACATTATGGATTGGATAGCAGAAACCAGAGTTTCCTCAAAGAACTGTGAGGGTTGGATGGTTAAAACATTATGGATTGGATAGCAAAATCAGAGTTTCCTCAAAGAACTGTGAGGGTTGGATGGTTAAAACATTATGGATTGGATAGCAAAATCTGAGTTTCCTCAAAGAACTGTCAGGGTTGGATGGTTAAAACATTATGGATTGGATAGCAAAACCAGAGTTTCCTCAAAGAACTGTTGATTAAGTCCTAGCACTATAAAACTCCAACATCCTCGAAATGCAATGCTAAAAATCTACATTCAGATGTGAATATCCATTGAAATGACGCAGAGGTTGAAAAGTCGAATGATATCGCCGATGACATGCACAGCAAATAATTATGTTAAACATTTTGTTAAATAAAAAACTAAATCAATAATTGCTGATTGATTGACAAAGTAAATCTCACTGAAAACTTACCCAACTATATTCTTATGTTTTAGCGTCTTCAGTAGTTCCACTTCTTCCTGAATTTGCTCGTATTCTACTTCCGCCTTCTCTATGTTCGAAGTATTCAACTCAATCATCTTCACTGCGATTAATTCTCCGGAATTTGTCAGACCACACCACACCTGCAAATGAAGACAGCGGAAAGAACTGTTGGAAGAAGATCTCAACACAGACACAAACAACTTTGAAAACTGTGAAAAGAAGTATGGTCACAAACACAAATCACAACTATGTATATATATATATATACACACATATATATATATATATATATATATATATATATATATAATTTTATGTATATATATATATACTGCAATATCTTGAAATTGAAGGCAGCTGAAACGCAAGTGCCCTGGAAATAAATCTTCCAGTTGCAAAGGCAAAGAAGAGATTGAAAACGTAAAAATAGTGGACATGGCAGATGGGGCTTAATATGAACTTAATATTTAACTAGGATTACTCATAATACACAAACAATTAGAAAAATATGCAGCAAGGTTTCATCTCCTTGATGCAAAAGCAAAGGCAGAGATGCTCTGTGCTGACCGAATTCATTGCCAATGCAGGGTCCAGTCCAAGTTGCCATAAAATGCTCTCAACAGAGACCTTCATCCTAGGATCTTCCTTACATAACTGCCACCACAGTACATGTAATCGATTAATATGCTAGACAGTAGCACCGTAATAGTAGCACACGTACAATGTAGCAAATGCAAGAAAGAGACAGCCACTCACTGTTCCATATGCTCCTTTTCCAAGCATATTTCCCCTCTTCCACTGAATGGTTTCAAGGTCATCACCACCACCACCACCAGACGGTGCTGAAGAGTTGGCGCTTCCAGTGCGACTCTGAGTGCAGCTTCGACCGAGCCTACTCGTCACCAACTTGGCATTCTTGAAACAAAGCAAGCAAGATTGATGCTGGAAATTCCCCAGTTTAAGGCAAGGAGAGCAAAGCTGTTGTGCACTTATAATACCCGTACTGGGTAAGCCTTTATTGACAATAGTTCCTTTGCAGGGTCCTGGTGTAAAAGGATGTCTCAGTTCAAGAACCAAATATGTAACATATTTCTGCATATAAATTATTATGTATATATAATATATATTATATACATATATAGTCATGAGTATAGAACCATATTATATATTTATATATAAAATTTTATCAATAGCACCTGGTAGCTTACAACAGAGTTGCTCAAGCATGCAAAGAGGTTATTCAGAAAAAACCCAAAGCATGTTGGTCATAGATGTGTAGATGATAAAACCAAACCAGCAGATCATCATGGTTAGACAACCTTTCTGACTCAACACAGCACTCGGTAGCTGGTATGCTGCACTGGTATGCATGGCAGAATCTGACAAACTTTGGAGTGACAGTGTGTTCGGTTTCGAGTGGTGCTTTAGAAGTTTGAAGAATAAACAATAAACATAGACTGAAAAAAGATGAAACTCATAGCATCTGATTTAAGCACACAAGCTTGTTCAGTGCAGTTCAAGAAAATAAACAACAACATGTGTAATGAGACTTACAAATATAAAAAAAACACTGTGAACAAAGCATATTGTTCTTATACCTGATCTGTTGATAGCAAGCTATCATCCAGCCGTTGAAGATTCGAGATCACTTCTTCCATGACCTTCGCTTGTGAGTTCTCATCCTCACTGCCGCTTGGATTGTTCGCCCCGTGCAACAGACTGACGCTGTCATGCTTTCGAACAAAGCGTGGACTGCGTTCCAGGGCCTGGAATGATTGGTCAAATGAACTTGACGTCACGGATGACTTGGCAGCCAACGGAGGCTTTCCAGTGATGATGCTATCATATAGGTAGTTACCATGGTCATCTCTTCCACTTTGCTGCCTGCTATCGTATCTTGGATCGGTAAACACACGGTCATTCCAAAGTTTGTCAGATTCTGCCATGCCACTTTGACTGGGTGTCACACTACGATGACTGGAAATACTGGCATCTTGATTGTCGGAATCTTGAATTCTATCCTCTTTCTCTCTCTGCTTTGTTTTCGATTTCGGTTTTGATGAACTGCTCAACGATGGATTTAGAGTCGGATCCAGGATTTCACGGATCAGCTCGTCTAGTTTGGATTCGGCCGCTGCGCCAGTTTTGTCCAATTCAGTCGCTGGCAAAGATTCTTTGTGTTTTTTCTGTTGATTACCCATGTCTCTGGGACTGACAGGCAAAACCTTGACAGTCACCTCCTCTTCTGCTTCCTCGGATAGTCTTAAGAAAGCGGCATTTCCAACTGGTTTTGACTTTGCAACCTGTAAGGCACTTACCATGCCTGCCCTAAACCCTGTTGTCTCTTTTGGCAACAGAGCTGCATCACTGACAAGTCTTTCAGACTGGTGCTTATCAAACTGGCAGGTATCGCGTTCTGATAATGCAGACTTGGTTGGAGTTGTTGCTTTTTGAAGACCAGTAACGGCATCTCCTTTTCTTCCAGAAAATTTCCTCTGGCGACTACTTTTCGCACGTTGGTCAGCTGAGCCAGTCTCCAGTAGCGGAACGTTCCCCTTATCGTCCTCTCCAATCATCGACCGATTCAAGTCTCCTGAATGCGACGACTCTCCTAAACTCCTTCCTGTGCTCGGCGATGACGAGCTAAGCACCGCTTCTGACGAATCGTCGTCACCCAAGTGATGCGTCAGAATCACTGCCTCCACGTTTTCATCTCTCGTCCTTGCATCCGCTGATCTAGCCGCTACGTGCCATCCGATTCCTCCAATCAGCTTCACATCCGGTCCACTCGCAAGTTCCTCCTCCCTCGGGGTTTCCGGGTGTAGTTCAGCTAAATTCTTCTTCGATCTTCTTCGATTCCTTTCCCTGCGGCCAGACTTTGACTTCGACTTCGTCCGCGCAGTGGAAGCACTGAAAGACGCCAACGGTTGTCTTGCCTTCTTCGGCTGCTGTCGAACAACTTCCTGCCTCAACTTAGCGGAACTCACGATCTGGGTTCGTGGTTTCGCAGATTTTGGCGCCGGGAGGGGTTTGGAACTTTCTGGCACACTGCTAGGAAATGTCTTGGCAGCAACTATTGCAGATTCCTGCCGTATTTTTAGAGATTCGAAGGGATCACAAATGATGGGCCCAGTGTGAATGATCTGAGCAAGGCGAGAAGTCACAATATTTAAAGTAAAAGGAACTGGTTTTGAACCATCTGGGGTCATACCAGACTGCCCAGAACATTCTTTCAAATCTTCATTGCCATTCTGACTTGCTCCAGCACCTCTTAACGCCAGCGGACACTCGGTAGGTTTGCTGTGACGGCTATCTTCTAGTAAGACTGGATTGGATTCCTGTTTATTCGCATTGTCATCTAACTGAGTACTACAAGAAGAAGGCACGGACTGGTGTACTGAATTACCATCAGCAGCACTGGTATTTTCCTTAGGAATATGTTTAGAGCTAGATGAAGCCACGGTTTTCACGTTGTTTTTCGATATTTCAACGTCAGCGAATCTGTCTTTACTTATCGAATTACTAATTTTCTGGGCGGTGAATTTCTGCTGTTCACCTGGGCTCAGTTTTGATCGAATCTGCCGAATAAAAACGGCAGCTTTACTCTGACCTGGTAACTTATGCGCCCCCTCTCCTACGGTGGAGACATTAGCCTTTTGATGTGATGAGGGAACATGGATGGCTTCCCCCGAAGGTTTTCTGTCAATACCTATCCCTGTAGGACTCGATGATGTTTTCACATCTGTGGCTGTTGTTCTCCAGTGCGTTCTTACCAACTTCTGAGCTGATGCCTGGCTTGCATGAATGTTTGACTTGTTGGAAGACATTGAGTTTTCTGAAGTAGATGGCTTCTGAGATGATGATGATGATGATGATGATGATGATTGACCTTGACCTTCAGAAGAGGTCACCTTCTGAGATGAAGACTTCTGTTCTGAGGTGGCTAACTTCTGACCTGATCGCTGGTTTTCCGATACAGAATTGTTTCCAAGGACTCTGTGATCAGTTGCATGATGACTTTGTGGAGGGTGTGGTATCTCCGAAGTGGAAGCAGCCTGACCCTTGGGAATGGTTGCTCTGTTATGCAAAGACTGTTTTTCCGGAACTACCGGCCTTGGCAGTGCTACGTTTCCAGTTTTCACATTCAGGTCTGCATGGAGGTCCTTGCGGAAGAACGTTTCGGTACCACCGTGACCAGGCCTGTTACTATCCCTCGCAGTTCCATGTCGAAAGCTTGCCGATCTACGTGCAGCAAAACATTCCACGTTGTCTGTAGGTGAACTGCTGCTGTCAAAAGAACTTGCCACATCAATAGAGACATTCTTTGCAGGTGTCATTTGAAAGGGGCTGGCAGTTGGAACAGCTGGAGAAAAAACCACTCGTTTGACAGACGAATCAGCTTTAACTTCGCTCTCTTTCCCTGATGCCTTAGCAGCCTTTCCTGACACGATCTTTGCTTCCGGTTCTGTTCCAGGACTAGGTGATGATTCATCCAATTTTCCAGCGATTGGAACTGCACTGTTTTGCTTCTTGCTCTTTTTCAGAATAGCCGACGCCTGCTGAGCAGTATTCTTCGTTGAATCGCTTTCTGCTGAGTTTGCAACTGCACCTCTATTTCCAGGACCACAGCTTGCGCTACGCCCCGGGCGATGCCAAACAGAATTTCCCATGCTAGCATTGCCGCCTGTTGATGCCACTGGCACAGCATTCTGATCTTGCTTCTTCGGATTCGTGACTTGTGTTTTAGTGTCTGTCCCTTTTGTCTGTGTCGCATCTTTTGTCTGACGCTGAGTCACATTCTGACTATCCACCTCCGAGTGTCCAATACTTTTCGACGTATCACTGGATTTGTTAAGTGTTACTTGGGCCTTCTCTCGGAAGCTTCCACATCGACGAGGAGGGGCGACAGGTAGTGCATCCTCATTCGCAAGTTCCGACGCGCTTAATGGCACGTTATCGACAGACAAAACTTTGGCACTGCTTTCAGCACCTCCATGGGACGGAGTCAACGTGGGCTTTACAGATGAACTGGATGGCGGTGGCTTTACCAAAACCACGGTAGGTTTGACACTATTCTCAACTTGGTTTTGGCAGGCCTCTTCTGCTTTCACTAAATCAATCTTTTTCTTAACTACAGGGTTTGAGGAAATGCTGCCAGTACCAAGGCCGTTAGACGCATCTGATTTAACCCTTGTCACTTTGACTCCAACGTCTGAAGTCGTCCCATGATGCAACTCGACAGAATTGCCGACATTTGAATTTTTATTTAAACTGGCCTCTTCCTTTGAAATGCTGGCAAGCCCTTTCCTTGAGGTATCTTTGCTGAGAGAATTCTTTTGTCCGCTGGGCGCTAAGTCTTGAATGTCAATGCTCGTCGAAATGTTGCTAGTGCTCGACGAGGAACTGATGCTATTCGAATGCGCCGCTCCGTCATCCGGACATCCGCTGTCATCCGACTTACGCACACGAGTGTCATCTATGTTGAAATCACCATCGCGCAGTATCGATTTGAAGGGTCTGGAGTGCAGCGGGGAAGCAGACGATTTTGCGGCAATGCTAGTGCACCGATCTTCAGAACTGTTACCATCAACCTGCCAAACAAATATTGAATCTAGAGTGGAAATAAATGCTGACTGATAACATAGCTCAGATTCATTCCATCATCGTCATCTCACCAAATACATAAAAAAAAAGTTACACACTCAGCGCCTTGAAAACCAGTTTGAGATGAGCCCAAAAATCATATTTATGAGTGCAAAGAAATTTAAAATTTGAAAACATGTCTGTAACAACATGAAACATTTTAAGGTAGGAAGAACAGAAGATGACAAAATAACGTAGAGGAAATAAACTAACTTAATTAAATGTAACTGTAGCTTCAACAGAAGCTCTTCATGGCAAGCCAGAAGCTTCACGAAAGAGACTAATGAAAAAGTCATACACATTAAGCTACTATGCTCAGGATCGCAAGTTTTTAAAACATTTGAGGTGTATTTGTTATTTAAGTCAGAGCTTTATAAAACTGCTTTTAATAATAATAATAATATTAATTCAAAAAGAATTCCAAACCGCAAAGTATCCAGCTACCTCGATGAGCTTCAGTCCATTCTCCTCCTTCTGACAGACATTTCTGTAGATTCGATCAATATCCGTGAAAAAGATCGAAGCCAGATGAGGTATTTGCTTAGGGGAGAAACACTGGGCGTCACCGTTTCGAGGTGATTGGGTGCTGGGGCTTTGAGACGAACGATTCGTCACTCCGGTGGTCATCTGTGAAAT
Organism: Lumbricus terrestris; assembly: GCA_949752735.1. Lineage (NCBI taxonomy): Eukaryota > Metazoa > Annelida > Clitellata > Crassiclitellata > Lumbricidae > Lumbricus > Lumbricus terrestris. The sequence goes on along the minus strand of OX457052.1, from coordinate 20,827,387 downwards.
TACTGGACAGCTGCTCGGCTTTGGAAATCTTGCAGATCCTAAAAACAGATCATGCTCATCAATAAAAAAAATTGCTATTGATGAATAGCCTATGGATTAAAACTTTCAATTGGTCCATCTTGTTGGTATAGGGGCAATGGTTCCCAACCTTTTTTGACTATAGGGCCACTTTTCTAAGTTGGAGGACACGAGGGCCACTTTTTTTAGTTGAAGAACATTAGGGGCCGAGAAGGCTAAAATTTAATTAACCAAAAGCATATCAAATCACTGTAAATGAATCAACATAGAACGTTTGATGTTATTTATGGACATCAAAATAAAATAATTCGTAGCATAAAATAATTATGTGTTCTATCCTGTTCAAATTTTCAATTTTTTTCATATATTTTTGTTAATTCTTTGAGATATGAGGGCCACTTATTTAGGTCTGGCAGGCCACGGGTTGGGAACCACTGGTATAGGGCAATGGTTAACACACTGGCGCAAAGAGTGAACGATTGTGGTGTCGCCTCTCGCCACCCTTTCAAAGGTCCACTCGATCTTCCTATCTGCAGATGGCTTTGGTAAGATGAGTAGTGGGACGTGATGGGCGACCTGTTGACTGCCAAACAGTTAAATTCTACTCATGTAATGACTTGTTATCATCTATCATACTGTGAATTGCAATAACTCTGTGCTGTGTCAGTATGATTATTAAACGAAGACTATCATTATCATCTCCAGATCCTCTAACTGCCAAAAAATTATACCTAATGGGATAGTTCACAAGCAATGGCACTTTTCATTGTACAAGACAACATCCCAGAATAGATAACAATCATAACACTCCTATAATCATCAGTCCTCAACTACTTCCAGCCACAAATGGTAGTCTGATAAATGGGCAGTTAATCATTCTATGCTGTTAGGCTACCCGTGTCACCTGATATGCTGTCTGCGGGTGTTACCTGGTTTACTATCTTTGTTGTTTGAAGTCTTTGGTCCATCAGGTTCATCTGGAAACAGGTCCTCAAACACCAGCGGTTTGTCATCACTGAAAAGATTGCATATTACATGCAGACACAGATCACATTATGTACTTATGTAGCGTGGCATGGTGAATTAAAAGGTCAGTCTTTTGCCTTTCAACGGCCATCTCGTAAGGAGTTTCATGACAAAAAATGACCGTTGTAAAACAAATATTTTAAAGACAGATATATCATAAACATAGAGTATGAAAGCAGCACTACTCGGTATATACATTTCTGGGATATTTGCATCAAATTATGTGATCGAATGGACTGATTTAATTGACTGAAAGCACGGATTGTTTTAGCAATTTGCAAAATGGTAGGAAATCACAACATGAATCAGACAATGAATTCTAAACAGTCCAGTTCTACACAAAGTCAGCTTTATATCACTAGACTTTGTCATATAAAATCAAAGAAAAATTTGAGTTTTGAAGGAGTGCAAAAAATATAATTGCCCCTCATCAGTTTTGATGAGTCAATTTCTGAGCTAATTATATTTCCAATTTCACACAAAATACAGTTTAAATGGTTAGATTATGTCATACTACTGAACAGAAATCTTGATGAAGACTATCTACAAACCTACCAGCATCACCACAATTTTAAACTACCTTAACATGCCCAACAAACACTAGCCCTCTCACATGAAGTGGAGCTATATAAATCCTGTAGTATCATCACAAATATATAAGTGTAAGTATTTATCAGTACACTTAATAATAATAATTAATTCAGCATCCCACAGAAGCATTGGTTCAAACAACCACGTTAATTACATGGCAGTCTTTAAATATTTTCTGTACACTCAGTGAACAGAATGCAAGATGTGTCATGTCTTCCCAGCTTTGCTCAGGTCCCATCCTATCCCTAAAACTGATAGAAAGATTAACTGTATGACATTTTTAAAAGCCAATGCAAACCTGTTTCTACGTCGCGAGCAATCTTGATCAGCAGCCGGACTTGGAGAATTCTGAGAGAGATGAGGAAGAAAGTTCATGCATTCATCTAAGGTGTAACAATCATATCACCATATCGTGATCACCATAGTTTGAGCATTTTCACCAAAAGCGACAGTAGATAAAATCCAATGAAACAATAGGCATGTATTCAATATATATGAGAACAGGGCCCGAATGAAGGGCAGTAGTATTTGATGCATCTAGGTAGGGGCCATCCGTATAATTATTATGTACGCAAAAAATCGTATTTTGCAACCCTGCCCCGTATGCCCCAGTACATTTTGTTGACCCCCCTATGCGTACGTACAAATAAGTTTATCTCCCCCTTTATAAAGGCAATTTAGCTAGAGTCATCTATGAAACATGTATTTTCATTCACTCAAGTATTTATATGCCACCTTTTCAAGGAAACTACTCAGAGGTGCTCCCGACTCCAGCACAGCCAAAAACAACAGTTTTCAAGTGCTTATAGAACGAGTCAAAAAGTTACCTAGGTAACAGGTGCAACCAAGAGGAGGCCATTTTATACAGCCGGGCCAACTACAGAAAAAGCATCGCTTAGCATCGTGGCGGTACAAGCAAACGACGGCACTCACAATGTCATGTCAGTCAGGTTATAAGGACATGTGAACAGATAATAACCATAGTAAATGGCAATTCATCTGATTAATTGATGTTGGGTTTTATCCGAATGGAATACACTTCTTAAACCGATACAATAAGCATCTAAATCCCACGGCACTTACTTCCAGTCTTTTGGGTTTCTTCTGCCTTCTTATTTTGCATGGTGTCCTCTGTGTCTGGAAATGTGACCCGACATTGACCACTTCGTTGGCTCTTTGGACTTCGAGGTGTTGGGTGACATGCCATGCCCTTACCGACAAAACTGGAAAGAATTTCATGACTTGCTAGATAAACAATAGCGTGCAGTCTTTTTAAATATGCATTTATAATAATGTCATTTGATAATTGTTACAAGATATAAAATGATTACGGTCAATGCTATCTGGCCATCTCCTAAAAAGCATCACAAATAAATAAATATATATATATAATAAATGTATATAATAAATATATATATATATATATATGAATCAATGAAAATCATTGCTCCTATTAAAATAACATTGACACAGAGTTAATTATCATTAAGAATAATGTTCAACAATAAAACAATCAATGCATCAAATAAAAACAAAAGATGATGAGAAAAATAACAATAGTGACAATGATCACGAAGATAAGAAAATAATCATGATGAAGAACAAGCTGGAGCACTGACCTCGTTCGACCTCTGGTCAGCTGCCTCGGCTTGTCTAAATTTGGTTTGACCTGTGACGGGTGGAATGTGACCACATTGCCTTTTAAATGTCGACTGTAGCTAGCATTGCCAGAAACAGCGGCAGCACCATTTGCTAAAACAAATCCATCAAACATTAACATTATCTAATAAAGTTAACAACCTCAAATGCATTGTACATGTGAATAAAGCACAGCCAATAATTGGAATATGGAATTTCTATGAAAATATCGAGTATGCTGGTTTCTCTGACCTGAATTTTGTGTGTGCTGAAACTTTTGAAGATTGACCTCAACTAGGCCTATGTGGTGGTGGGGGGGTTATTACTCCTAGTATAGGGAACACAACTAAAAAATCAGTGGGAAGATCAGGCGACAATGGAAAAAAGACTGGCTAGCCATCTATATTATATTGTGCCAGGTGAAATTGAATATGGCTTTGTGTATGCTAACCATGGAAGCCTTTTGGTTTCACTCAAGGTGTAATTCTTCTTAATAATAATAATAATCATCGTCATCATTGTTACCATCATGACAACCACCACCATCACCACCACTGACACCGCCACCACCACCATCACCACCACTGACACCGCCGCCACCACCACCACCGCCACCACCACCACCACCACCACTGACACCGCCACCACCAACACCACCACCATTGACACTGCCACCACCACTGACACCACCACCACCCCAACACCACCACCACTGACACCACCATCACCACCATCACCACCACTGCCACCACCACCATCACCACCACCGCCACCGCCACCACCACCACCATCACCGCCACCACCACCACCACCACCACCACCACCACCATCACCACCATCACCACCACCACCACCACCACCGCCACCGCCACCGCCACCATCACCACCACCACCATCACCGCCACCACCACTACCACCATCACCGCCACCACCACCATCACCACCATCACCATCACCACTGACACCGCCACCACCACTGACACCGCCACCGCCACCACCACCACCATTCTATTTGCTAACTAACTGAAGGACTACTGTACCAACCTATCACAGATTCTGAATCAGAAGACGAACCACGACGGACAGCTGCAAGAAAGAAATTAAGAAATAAATAAATAAATAAAATAAATGAATTAATTAATTAATTACTAAAACATAACTTTTGTTTTAAAGTAATTTTAACATCTCCTCCTTTAACATCTTGATATTCCTAGACGACGATGTTATTAGTTCTGAAGTGGAGACATCAAAAGTTCTCCTTGTATTTCTGCTGCTTTTGACACCGATGAAAGAGATGAGTCAATGATTATTGTTGCACCATTAAAAAATCATAATCTAATCCAACAACTTCTATAGTGCCATTATCATAGCGCATCAATTGATAATCACTTCAAGTGATCACTCACAGTGATAACTCACAGCGATAAGTCAATAAAATACCAAAACCTTAGCGGGAATCTCATGAATCTTTCACACAAGAACATTAAATTGAAATGTTCTCAGTTTTAACAACACTTATTCATTACATCATACTTCTGCATGTTTATGCTAATATATATTATATATTTTATATATATTACTTGCAAGATTTTCATAAATCAATACATATAATATTATATATATATAATACTTGCCAGATTGCCATAAATCAATTTTTATAGTTAGGAACTATTGACAAAAGCAAAATAATGATAAAATCGTGTATCTGTTGTTATTCAGGTCAACACATCTGACTTCTGTCACAAGTACGATGTCAAGCTAGCAATAATCAATAAACAGCCTCAAGACACAGAACTGGACTACAAAGGGAATGAAAGAAAATGGTGCAGCACAAGATTCTGTAGTCACAGCCGGATTTCTCTATTAGGTCAAGAAGCCATTACTTAGTACATTACAACAGTGAATGTTAACTACAGTACCTGTATTTGTTTACCGTATTTGCATCTATAATCTATATGCATATCTGAATGCTTCTAGAGCACCTTTAGACACTAATCGAACGCACCAAAACATTTTTTTCTGCATAAACGTAATCAATGCGGTGGGTAATGTAAGCAAATCAAACATTAATGTAAGGAAATCAAACATTTATGTAGCCCAATTATATAAAATCCATGTGACTGTTCTACCAATTAGTCACTTCCAACATAATGTTACTAAAACTTTATTAGCCAAAGTATATATCATAGACACAACTGAATAACCAAATCTTCCATTCTTATGCCCTTCTACGACAACACTTCTGAGAAAACACGCTTAACTTGGCTGAATTGGCAGATTTTATTAAACAATAAAGTGTCAATACCCACCATCTTTCGATTGTGTCATGCTGCCTCCAGGTGTCACCTGCAAAAGTATCCACAAGTTGCGACACTAGTCACATACTTATATGTATGTATTTAATTATGTAAAAACTAGCTGGGGTGCCTTGCGATGCTCGAGAAATTTCGTTTTCTTTGCACCACCATGCAAAAGTGTGACTAAGGTGTGGAAATGGGGTGTCTTTGCCAGTAAAAGTTGGGTTTCTCGCTCCCCGCCCAGCCCCTAGGATGAGAGGAAATTCGTCAACCCTCCACTAGGTGGTCCCATTGGTCCTCTCTCTACGTGCAAGGTTTCAGTTCAATAGAGGTGAAACTGTTGGCGTGCATTCTGAATAAACATACATACATACAATCCTCTTTATCGAAATAGATGTGTGTACCTATATATTTGTATCCACATACTAAATATTTACACCTAATATCTACAATTACTTCCACGCTCCAGTAAACATGCAATCAAGTTGCTACATGCATGCACACATATGCAAACATACAGAAAAATATATGCACACATACAATGTCATACATACATACATACAGACAAAGCACATATATTTCATATATATCAAGCTCAAAACTTAAATATTTACACTTAATACTTAATAACACCTACGCTGGTGCCATGTTCCACTCCCTTTTCAGTGTTTCTTGTTTCCACCAGTGTGTCTGCATTCCCTCTTGTCTTATTGGATGACGACAGCCAGGCCTGACGGAGGGTCAGTTTGATGGCTTTGTTTTTGGCGACATCTAGTGGGGTTAGGCCTTCTTCGTCAGCCACGAATATGTCTGCACCGTGCTGTACAAGCACCGTCGTTGCCTGGTCATGTCCATGCCTTGCCTGAAGAATGGACATTAGCGCTTATGTTAAACAGCACAGAGTTTGCTAACACTCCACAACATGTTTGCTTACACGGGAGCAAAGAAGTACTGTGGCAAAGTTCTATGAATAGTTGACTATTCATGGGGAATATCACTTGAGAGAATATGCGGTGGCATTTAACCACCTAAAAACAAAATATGATCTAACGTCAATAACAAGCAAACATGCACCCTTACATGTATATGCACTTATACACGCACACCACACACACGCACACACATACACACACGCACACACACACCAACGCACACGCTCAAGATAACACTTCAAGACATGTTTGCTCATAAGGAGCCAAGAAGTATAATGACAAAGTTGTAAGAATACTAATGGAAAATATCAGAGCAATATGCAGTGGCATTTAACCACCTAAAAACAAAATATGATCTATTGTCAATAACAGCAAACATGCAGCCTACACACACCTACACACATACTCAAGTTCATGATCACACATACACTGACATACACGTCTGACCCAATTTCTTTATTCAGATAAAGAAATTGCAATGCATTGCACGCTGCTTTGGCCGCTCGTGTCAGTCTTGTCTGCAATGCCATATTACAATAGGAGTCGGTCTGAGACTCAGTGTTACAAATAGTATAAATATCAGAAAAACCGCAAAAGCCCCCCCCCCCCAGCACCCTACGTAATCAGGTCAACAATATCCATCAGTTCGTTAAGACCCAAAATAAACACCTGGGGCGCAGTGGTGTAGTGGTGGCGTCATTGCCTTGAAGCCGGAAGGTTCGAGGTTCGAATCCACCTCAAGTCGCCGCGTAGGGACCCTGGGCAAGTCCTTTACTCGCAATTGCTCAGCACTTCGGCGTGAAACTCCAATGCAGTGTCCGCTCTGTAGTCGGGAGCGCCTCTGAGTAGAGTGTTGGAAGGGGCGCTATAACAAGTGCACATACAAACAAACAAACAATAAGTAAAAGATAAAAGAAGAAAACAGAAAAGAATAAAAGCGTTATAAAAATAATAATATCGGGACTTGTAGATGTACATATAGATGAGCAAAATGCATCTTACAGTGAGATGAAGCGGTGTTGTACCCGATACGTCTCTCGCATTTGGATCAGCTCCACACTCAAGCAACGCAACGACAACATCCGTGTTTCCCTTCTGTGATGCGTAGTGCAGAGGAGTGGCATTGCGTCGATCTCTGGAATCTGCTCCACAAAACCACATTCAGCACAATGGAAAAACATCAAACAATTACGTCAAGCATAAACAGGAACTTCAGTTCTCAAACACACACAACTAAACAGTTGAACCTCCAATACAGATACAGGCCAGTCAGATACATTCATATCTTGAAGGGATACTAAATAAATTGTCGTAATGAATGAATAAATGAATGAATGATTGAATGAATATCACAGCATGTGAATTAGTGTTATAACGTACGTCATTCATTAAAAATTATTATCATTAATCAGATTTGTAACACACACACAAGGTCACACCGAAATGTGAATCTGAGGTGTAGATAGTCAGCCGTCAGGAGAAGACACTGTTTGATATCATAGGCGGAGGGAGACCTGGACCGAGACTTGGGGGACGGAAAGACGCGAGATTTTTCGATGGACGTATGGCTGAGTGTCCCAAAAAAATTGACATCTTTTTCCCGGCCAAAATTTCTGACGACCAGAGAAATCTCGAAAAAATTTATATTATTTTCGCCGCCAAAAAAGTTGATGACCCTTTTTTAGTCTTGACGCTCAACGATAGGGGGGGGGGGACAAATGCATGGACCGTCTCCCCCAACACCTCCATTGGGTGGACCGTCCCCCCTGGGTCTCCGCCCATGTTTGATATCCAGGTGCCTGCAAGCCATGGAGAAATAGTGAGCATTGAGCCACTTTTTTTAGAAAAGGAAGTAACTTTGAGCTAAGAACAAAGATTGGCAGTCGATTCCATTCCTTGTTACTTCATTTTACTTCATTATATGAAGACTTCTGATAAAAGACAATCGGGAAACCCAGGACATAGATCCAAATATAACTTTTGCTACAGAAATAAACGATTATAACAAGAACTTGATCTAATGCAACAATTAAGATTATGACTCCTAGAGACAGCATTAGGGGTTCCCACTTCCCAGTGTATGATGTATGCACACTCGCATCAAGGCATTTGACGTAGTGGCTCTCAGCACTTCTCAAAAGAACCACACGCATGGCTCTCTAAACAAGCGTGCTATTAAAGGTAGAAAATGTCTGCCGATCAGAGTCGCATGCAACGCTACACGTGTGGTATGCACTACAACTACATTGTATAACTCGATCAATAATTCAGCACTTCTTATTCGGCATGAACACATTGAACAGCCTTTGGTCGGAAGCTGCATTCATTATATATGCAGACTGCATTATATGCAGAGCTGATATTTGATAGAATACAGAATTTGCATTCGTATCATGATCTATATATAATACATTTTAATATACTAGCATATATTTACAGAGGTTCAACGACAAACCATAGCAAGTAACACCAAAACATGACGGAACACATTTTCATTACCATTGCCGCACACACATGTCTTGGCAGTCTGCCAGACACCCACACATTTTACACTTATTTACAGCTACCCCTCCTATGTAACAGAAGGCTGAGTCGACCCACAAAGACTATGGGCATCGAACCGCACCTTTGAAGATCTATTTATTCCTCAAGCAAGAGTACTCCCATTAACTATCCCTACCAGTCCAAGATAAAAAAAAAGATTTAAAATACACACCAACCATTTTCAGATTACAACAACAACAATTACAATCAGACAATGAGATGAAATGTAAGTGCAGTAATGTAATAATGAAGATCATCAGAATATGGTGAAATGAGAAAGTGAGAAATGCGCTTACCAGGACTAGCACCGGCGTGTAGAAGGCAGAGAGCGATTGGACGGGTGAGTGGAGATCCACCAGAGCAGATGTAGTGCAGAGCGGTCATCTGGCAGTCATCCGCAACGGTCAGATCTCTAGTAAGAAATCACATATCCGGTCAATCAAACACAAATCCAACAAACGCTGATAAATAAAATGCTCAGAAGACCTGCATCAGAAGTAATATACACGTTGCACATGCAGGGTCCACTAGGCCTCACACCAATCTACCTCTGCTGCCCTGTCCCTGGTGTCTGGGATCGTATCTACCTCTGCTCTACAGAGTGGGGTGTACCTGGTACTCCTTGTACCTTTCACCCAACATCTCTTAGGCAGAACCAAACCTCCACATTCCTTTGCCCCTTGGTGTTACATCTTATTCAAACCTCAAAACTGTCCATTTTAACCACACTGGAGTTGGAAGCACTTCTGAAAATATTTGTAATGAGTGACAATAACGATAAATACACTGTCATAGTTTCAAATATGATTACTCACTATATCTAAAAACTAATTCTCTGTACCTTACATGATAATCCTTTGCAGATTGTTAAGTTGGCTGAAACTGAATCATATGGTCAGAGAATTAGTTCCAGATAAAATGCAATTTCTAGCTGAGCCAATCAACTTTTAACATCCTGGTTTCAGGTATAGAGCACACTATTTATCTTTTATTTACACTACACATTATTTATTTACTTGATTGCTGCTTTAAATAACGCTTGCCCTGGCTAACACCTGTCCTTCCAGGCTCCTTCTAAGCAGACACTGGATCATAATGATCATTAAGGTTCCAATTAAATGACTCCATAAAAATTATCAACATACGCTCCATGAGTCAGCAGCTCTTTGATGACTTCTACAGGTGAGTAGTTGGCACCTGCAGCAAACGAGCCGAGCTTCTCGAACAGTTGTATGTCTCTCGTCGCCAACAGGATTGGACTCAGGTGATCAGCATTCTTACAGTTTACACTGACTGCATGTTGAGCCTAACATACACATCAACAGATTAAAGTCTAACCCTTTCTTGACATTGTATGGTATGGTATGGTAAAGTACTATTCCAAAGGTAAGGTAAAGTGCAATAAAGAAACAAGTAGAACTGCAGCCAGATAAGGTAGACCTAATATAAGTAAAAGGTACAATAATTAAGGTGCACTATATGGTAAATACAGCAAAGTCAATTACCATCTGTAAGTTAAGGTACTTAAGGTAAGGTAAGTAGTGCAAATAAGGTAATTAAGGTAAGGTAAGTGTCAAGGTTCCACAATCACTGACGATTTCTCCAGTCTCTTCTTACTGTTCTGTAGCGCAGCCTAGCCCTAACCTATTCCCTGTATGACGGTATCTAAGGCTAGTGTATAAGTTTCTAAAGTTCTTAACTTGTTCACTTACAACCAAGATCTGTTTCTTGTATTTTTCTTCTCCGTTTTAATATTCGCAAATAACACAACAATGCATCAACGACGACAAGCGATTCAATTCTGTGACAGCAACGCAACCTTAATATCTTACTGCTCTCTAAAGTTTTCAACACACACTCCACTGTTCTCTAAAACGTCTTACACTACTAGCACTCCTTCAACAACTTATCTCACTGTCTGGGCGTACACTCTTCCCCCTGCCGCTCTGTCCTTCTCTCTGCCTCTCTCCGTCTGTCTGTCTGTCTGTTTCTCTCTCGCGCGCTCTCCGGCGACGGTCGGCCGAGCCGCGCCAACTTTCCCGCCAGTCTGCCACCTGCAAGTCTGTCTGTCCGTACGCTTAACAATTAGCTGACCTTGAGCTGGTCTATTCGTACGCTCACCCCTTAGCTGACCACATACACTATACAAAATTAGCTCACATTACCTCCCTCCTTTCTTTTAAAGAGAGCTAATTATCTATAAAAATTAGCGAACGTATCTTAACTAAACAATGCAAAAAGTCCATAACATAATACATCATAAAATATCTTACACTACAATCTAGACAGACAATCGGCTACTACATTCAATTTACCTTTCTTATAGTTCAATAGAATGTCAAAATTTTGCAATGATAAAGACCATCTGACTAATTTAGCAGATTTCGACATTGATTCAGTCAAATAAACTAAAGGATTATGGTCTGTAAACACATTGATTTTAGAACCAATAAGAATTTCTTTCAACTTATTTAAAGCCCATATGATTGCATAGGCTTCCTTCTCAATCGTCGCCCATCTCCTCTGGGTATCTGTCAGCTTCTGACTGATAAATGAAACGGGACGTTCTATCCCTTCCTCGTCCACCTGAGACAGAACAGCTCCCACAGCAAAATCACTGCTATCACAGTACAAATTAAATGGTTTCCCAACCTCAAACATATATAGAATCACATTTGACAAGACAATCTGTTTAAGGGAATCAAAGGCTTTCTGATGTGCATCAGTCCAAACAATGTTCTCAGGTACTTTCTTGCTGGTTAAGTCTGTCAACGGTTTAGCAATTTCAGCAAAATTACAAATAAACTGTCTGTAAAACCCAAAAAATCCTAAGACTTGCTTCACTTCCTTCCTGGTTTCAGGTTTCTTCAAATTAATTAAACTGTCAATCCTGTCTGGATTCATCATCTTCTTCCCTGATCCTATAAGGTGACCGATGAACTTCACCTCACTCTTACCAAACACACATTTCTTCAAATTCAATGTTACATTATGCAGTCTTATTTGTTTCAAAAATAACTCCAAATGTCTCAAATGAATGTCCCAATCATTAGAATGCACTGCAATGTCATCAACATAAGGTTCAGTAAAATCATGAATCGGTTGCAAAATCATATTTATCGCTTTTACAAAAGTCCGTCCAGAGTTAATCATTCCAAAAGGAACACGCGTAAATTCATACAGTCCATTATGTGTAACAAACGCAGTCTTCCATTGGTCACTCTTTTTCACAGGACAAGTCCAATATGCGCTGCGACAGTCCATAACAGAAATGAACTTGGATTTTCCGACTTTGCTCAAGACATCGTTGACGATTGGCATAGGATATCTGCAGTTCTCAGTAAAAGAGTTAATGTAGGCTATCTGTAGTCACAAGCCAATCTCAAGGATCCATCCTTCTTCTTGACAATGACAAGTGGACTTGCCATTCTGCTTGACGATGGTTGGATGATGTTTTCTTTCAGCATCTCTTGTATTTGTTTTTCCACTTCTGCTCGGTATATTAGTGGTATTCGATATGCCATGAATTCCTTTTCTCGAAAGTCTGGTCTCAGCACCACTTCGTGTTCTACTAATGTACATAGTCCAGGTTTATCTGAAAATCTGTCTGCATATCGATTCAGTACATCAAGTAATTGTTTCTGCTGTTCACTCGTCAGATGTCCAATTTGTTCGTAATCCAATTGGAGTGACTTCTGTTTTGTCTCTGAATAGTCTTCCTTCAGCGGTATTTCTACCACTGATCCAAATTCGTCATCCTCTTCCACAATCAGACCATAAGACAATGTTCTCGTAATGAACTTCCTCATCTTGTTAGCATGAATAATCCGTCGACCGTTTTCGTTCATGTCCACCAGATACGAATATTTGGATCTTCTTTGCAAGACCGTGCATGGACCATGCCATCGCGAGATCAATTTATTGGTTGACGTTGGATACAGCACGATGACGTTTTCTCCTGGTTCGAATTCTTTATCTTTTGCTCTTTTGTTATATTGACTGGCGTATTGTTTTTGCTTTTCTTCAGCACAGCTCTCAGCGAATGTCAAGGCCTTTTCCATGTCTGCTCTTAAATTCTTCAGGTACTTTGCCGGTTGCACTCCAATGTTCGGTGGTAGATTTATCTCTTTGGTCCAGCTTTCTTTAAGAATGGTTAGTGGCCCTCTCGGCAACTTTCCATAGACTAGTAGATACGGTGCCACTCCGGTAGTTGCATTAGGCACTTCTCTCAATGCCCAAACTGTAAATGGAATAATTTTATGCCACTGTCTCGGATTTTCCACAACGACATGATGAATCATCTTCTTGAACGTTTGATTCCATCTCTCCACCAATCCTGCCGCTTCTGGATGTCCTGGCGAATCGAATCGAGGACAACACCCCATCAGTTTCAGAAATTCTCTTGTTAGACTGGCTGTAAAATTCGTCCCTCTATCACTCGTTATCACTGACGGAACTCCCACATCCATGAACAGCTTCATCAAAGCTTCGCATACAGCCTTAGCAGTCAATGATTTCATCAAGAATAATGTCGGCCATCTTGTACATGAGTCCACGATGCACAGGCAATACTTATGCCCTGCTGCTGACGTCGGTTCGATTGGTCCTACGACGTCCATGGTCATTCTTCTGAACGGCACATCCTCCCTTGGTATTGGTGTAATCGGCACTCGATCCATCACCAAACTTCGTGCTTTCAACTGACACTTCTCACAGGACTTGCAGAATTTCACCACATCTCTACGCATTCTTGGCCACACAAAGGACAACTTGATACGTTCCCTTGTCTTCTCTTCTCCCAAGTGTCCGCCAAATACTGACTCGTGCGCCAATTCCATCACCTGAATTCTTCTTTCCTTCGGCAACACCAACTGATACACCAACTGATCCAACATTTGATGCTTCTTATACATCAAACCATTCACCACACTAAACTCTGATCCTTTGTCTTCAGCTATCCTCCACCACGACCTCAGTGACTCGTCATTTCTCTGTTGCTCTTCAAACTTCTTCGCGTCTGCCAATTGTCTTTCATCACTTGTGTTCTCGGCAAACAAATCTCTCATACTCGTGTCCATTTCACCATCACTCCCAAAATCATCATAATCATCACGCTCACATGCAACCATCTCTGCTTCAATTTCATTGTTCCCGGATGTTACTCCTTCTTCTTCTTCTTGAACGCTTTGTTCATCATCGCTTTCGGTGTCCTCATCTAGCAAACTTTCATTTGACTTTTCCTCTTCTCCTTCTTCCACTTCTCTTCTCCGACTCTGTGCTCTTGTAGTCACATTCGCTTGCAATTCTCCTTGCAATACACTCACTGGTGGAACCTCTTTCAGTTCTGCGATTATCTCTGGATGCAGCAAGAACTTTTCTTTGTTGTCTTTGCACAAGACTGCCGGAATGCTGGCACACACCAAGGTTAAATATGGTGCGATATTTACTCCCTTGTCTTTCAGATCTCCTCCTTCGTTATGACAACTCATCCGCACTTCGATTTTCACCAACTTAGCTGGAATGGGTTCTCCAGCCACACATTGCAAATGTACTCTACCAATTTCTTCCACTGTCGCTCCTTTCAACAATTCCTCATTGATTACTGGAATCTCAGTACCAGAGTCAATCAGCGCTTTGACTTGCACAGGCTGACAACTGTCATCATTTCCACGTATCTCTACATTGACATGCTGTAGTAATGACTTCTTTGTACGTTGACACTCATCTTTGCTTTCAGTTTCTCGACCAGTATCTTTGATGGGAGCAGAATTTACTATTTCTCTCTGTATAGCAAATTGAGGCGTGCACTTCATTACTGACTTCACTTCCGTTTCGCGGTTGTCTTGTTCTTCCGGCTGATTCGGTGCATTCATTACTTGGATCTGATTTACTCTGAGATTTTCTGCACTTCGAGTAAATCTATTTCTCAGATTTGTCATTCTTGGTGGTACTCGACAATCCTTTATCAGATGTTTGTCTGACTGACAATTATGGCAACGTTTCTTACCAATCCCTCTCTGTTCAGTGCTCTCCCGCCTGTAATTGTACGCTGCATTGTTTTCTCTTTGGCGTCCCATCACTGGAATTCGACTGTATATTTGTCTGTCACCCGTTGCTTCTCTTCTATCTTGACTAAACTGTCTTCCAGGAGCACCATCATTCCTTGCTTCATTACTTCTGGCTTGGTTTCCTGTTTCTTTGTTATTACTATTCCACCTGGGTTGCTTCGAACTATTACCCCATGCTTCATATTTCGGTTTGTCTTGAAACATTAGACCAATTCGATTGTTCACGTGTATGTCTGCGAGTTCTGCAACATTACTAGCTTCGAAGCATTCAGTACCCTCCTTCGCTAGTACAAACTGCAGTGGACCCGGTGGTAGACATTCTTTCAACTTATCCGCCACCAACAGATCAAATAACTTCTCATAGTCTTTGCCCACTC
This sequence comes from Lumbricus terrestris, assembly GCA_949752735.1. Classification (NCBI taxonomy): domain Eukaryota; kingdom Metazoa; phylum Annelida; class Clitellata; order Crassiclitellata; family Lumbricidae; genus Lumbricus; species Lumbricus terrestris. Next base: position 20,811,896 of record OX457052.1, on the reverse strand, counting down.
GCCTACTTCTGACATAATAGTTGAACAGATTCTTCAATCTTGCTGTAAACATAGTGTATGTCTCTTCTGCCGTTTTCTTCGCATCTCCAAATCGTGATCGATATTCTCTCGCTGTCAATTTGAATTCTTTCAGTAAATGTTCTTTCACTATGTTGTAATTGTCTAGATCATCAAAAGACAATCGGTTCAACACCGTTCTCGCTCTTGGCGTCATTAGTGGCAACAGCAATTTGACCCAAAACTGCTTTTCCACCGTAAAACTGTTGAATGCATTCTCAACTGTCTCAAAATATAATGGCACCTCCATCATATCATATGGCATCTTAGGTAACACGTGTTTCATTGCATCACCTATCTTTTTAATCTTGGACACCATTGTCTCACTTTCTCTGATCCTATTTCGTTCTAACTTCTCACGGCTTCTTCTTTCGTCTTCATTTCGTTCCCTCAGTCTATCTTGATCTTCTACCCTACGCAGTTCTTCTTGTTCTATCTTTTGCTGCAACAATTCTAACTGCCTTCTGCGTTCCTCCTTTTCTATAGCCATTTCTCGGAGCTGAGCTTCCTTAAGAGCGAGTTTCTTTTGTTCTAATTGTACTTGTTCTTCCCTTTCTCTTTCCGCTTTTTCCAAACTTTCTTTCTCCCTTTTCAATTCTTCCTGTCGAATCTCTTCGGCTCTTTCCAATTCTGCCAAACGCATGGCTTCTTTGTCTTCCTCGCGAGACTTTTGCTCTTCAATCTGCTGTTTTCGTATTTCTTCATCACTTTTCCTTGCTCTCTCGTATTCTATCATTAGTTCCATCCTTCTTTGTTCTGCTTCGTCACGATCTCTTTTCAGTTGTTCTAACTGAAGCTGGAACTGCTGCTTCTGTATCTCTATCTCTTCTTGCCTCAACCTTTCTGCTTTTTCCACTCTTTCTTTATCTTCTCGTCTCCGTTGCTCCTCTTTCTCTTTATCTTCTCGTCTCCGTTGCTCCTCTTTCTCTTCTCGTCTCCGTTGCTCCTCTTTCTCTTTATCTTCTCGTCTCCGTTGCTCCTCTTTCTCTTCTTGTTTCCGTTCTTTATCCTCTTGTCTCCGCTGCTCCTCTTTCTCTTTATCCTCTCGTCTTCGTTGTTCTTCTTTCTCTTTCTCCTCTTGTCTCCGTTGTTCTTCTTTCTCTTTCTCCTCTTGTCTCCGTTGTTCCTCTTTCTCTTTCTCCTCTTGTCTCCGTTGTTCTTCTTTCTCTTTCTCCTCTTGTCTGCGTTTCTCCTCTTCTTGTCTCCGTTGCTCCTCTCTCATCATCATAAATTGCATCAACGCCTCCATAGACATAGCCTGTGGTTTCTCCTCAACACCACCTACAGCGCCTTTCTCTTCAGCTTCCTTTTTTAGCCACACCTCTGCTAGAGCTCTCATCAAATTTTCCCTTGACATCTCTTCGACTTCTTCCACGTCTAGACCGGCTTCGATTAATAATTTTATTAGTCGATCAGAAGACATCTTCTTAATACTAGCTTGCTTTTGTTCTGTAAGTTTCTCCATCTTACTTCCTTACTTTAGTGATTTGCGTGAAGAAATCGAGGGAGTGGCTATGCTTTCTGTGATTGGTTGACTGTAATTTCAATTACTTGTTTATTCAAGGAGCGAGTTTTGTATACCTCTCTCTGGCGTTGTGTTGTCGTAGTGTCGTTCGTATGCCCGTTGTATCTTCTCACCAGTTGTTCGGATGCTCGGACTGCTTCTCCGGTTGTTCAGATGCTCACTCTCCTTCTCCCGTGTGGTCGGCGTCTCGTAAGGCTTCAAAATCCACTGTCCGTAGCTTGGATACGACTATCCCAACGTTCGTTGCTTGACTTCGCAATTCACCGTTCGTAAACCTGGATACAATATCCCGACGTCCGTTGCTTGACTTCGTATTCCACCGTCCGTTGCCTGAACTCGATATCCCGCCGTCCGTTGCCTGAACTCGATATCCCACCGCTCGTTGCTTGAATTCGCTATCCCACCGCTGTCACCAAATGTCAAGGTTCCACAATCACTGACGATTTCTCCAGTCTCTTCTTACTGTTCTGTAGCGCAGCCTAGCCCTAACCTATTCCCTGTATGACGGTATCTAAGGCTAGTGTATAAGTTTCTAAAGTTCTTAACTTGTTCACTTACAACCAAGATCTGTTTCTTGTATTTTTCTTCTCCGTTTTAATATTCGCAAATAACACAACAATGCATCAACGACGACAAGCGATTCAATTCTGTGACAGCAACGCAACCTTAATATCTTACTGCTCTCTAAAGTTTTCAACACACACTCCACTGTTCTCTAAAACGTCTTACACTACTAGCACTCCTTCAACAACTTATCTCACTGTCTGGGCGTACACTCTTCCCCCTGCCGCTCTGTCCTTCTCTCTGCCTCTCTCCGTCTGTCTGTCTGTCTGTTTCTCTCTCGCGCGCTCTCCGGCGACGGTCGGCCGAGCCGCGCCAACTTTCCCGCCAGTCTGCCACCTGCAAGTCTGTCTGTCCGTACGCTTAACAATTAGCTGACCTTGAGCTGGTCTATTCGTACGCTCACCCCTTAGCTGACCACATACACTATACAAAATTAGCTCACAGTAAGGTACATATTACTCTTTATGGTATTTTGATCCGTTGTCCTGGAATATGTGCCGACTCCAATTAATCGGTCCACAGCAAATTCCAGAGCACACTGATTTCCAATTCAAAAATCGGTCATACCTCTACTATACAGAAATGAATACAAAGTGCATCAAAGATGAATTAAAATATTTGCTGCAGCAAACAGTGATCAGGTCATTTAAACTGATTCCGCAAAACAGAACAGATGCTTTTAAGGGCTGCATGTTCCAAAGCAAGGGAAGAATTCACATCATACCCTGCTTAACGAAATTGCATGGTATGCTAAAATGAAGATACGCAAGAATGAAACAACCTACAGCCACAAGCAGAGAACACATACCACAGTTTGGGGCCGGATTAAGGCATGTTCAACATGTTCAGGCGAACAGGGGCCCCACACTTTAGAAGGACCACACATAAAAAAATTTATACAAAAATTGATGTATTTTGAGGAAATTTTGACTAAATGACTAACAGAAAAGGTTGTCAGCTATTTTGGCAGGGAGAAATTGGTATATTCTAAAGAAATTGCAACCAAATGACTAAAAAAGGATTTTTGGCTAAAGGTCCCCAAAAAATTTCTAACAGGGCCCCAATATTTCTTAATCCGGCCCTGCCACATTTAAAAGATTTTCTAGAAGACCAACTATTTACCAATAGTTTCTTCAGGAGTGAAGCATTTCCCTGCCAGGCTGCTTGACAGAATGCGTTGTGAGCACCACCCTGCTCCACGGACTCGAGCAGCATCTGTCGTACAAGCGGTGAAGTCAGCTCGATTGCAGTAACCCCATCGTTGTTCCTAACTGTCACATCGGCACCATGTCGCAACAACAGTTGCACAATCTAAGAACACAACAGCAGTGCAACCATTAAAAGCAAGAACAAAAGCAGGAATCGAATGAGCTAACTTCTAATCAGAATTGATCATTGCTGCTCACTACCTCGGAATAATTTGTCTGCTTTCTACCAGTTGCACAAGACCTATCTTTTTAGCTGTGGCTGGACTGGGAGCGCCTCTGAGTAGGCTTCTTGAAAGGGCGCTGTATAAGTTTTCGGAATGAATGAATGAATAATCAATGGCACTCATTAATGTCAATGGAAATTGCACAAAAGCTGTAAAGTAAAATCCGAGAAAGGCATCAGTTGAAAAATACATAATTATTTACACTGCAGCACAATGAGCACATAAATATTTAATGAGAAATTCTGACAAATAGAAGTTCTTCACCATTCTGTGCAAAAATATGAGATAAACATCAGAAACGTCTTGTTTATTAAAACGAGAATGGATTACAATAAAGAAATACCTGCAGAAGTAAATAATTAGGATGACCACAATAGACTGTTCATTATTTCACAAGCAGAAATGCACAAACCACAGGTGAAAGATTATTATCAAGTGACCATCATAAGACCTAATAGCATTTGCCTCTTTTACTGCAGTCACTTGTTACTTTTTATTTTTATTTATTAATCAGAGTACTGCACAAACAAGATAATGATATATACAACGTCAAAAAATGATAAGTAAACAAGCTAACAGACAGTAGACAGTTCAGTGGTTTCAAGCTAACAAGCATCAGTTCATAAACAACGACTTCAAAACTCATGAGCAGAAGAAGCAAAACCTGCTTATCAAGTCATTCTCACATTCAGAAAAAGAACTAGGTGCTCTTACAGAATGTCATAATGTCACTAAACCTATTCAAAACATATGCTCTCAAACTCTTTCAGTCTAGCAGAGTCCACATGATTTTTGCAAACACAGAATGGACCGCTGACCGAATAAGATTGGTGAAGAGAGTTCAAAACACTTTGTGACCACAGAACTTTTTAAAAGCACTCTAATCTTGTTAAAGTGAGCCTCAATAAATTAAACCAGATGAGTGGCTTATGACCTCTCACTGACCACACCGTGCTAATGCGTATATAAATTTTTCCATGGACAAATACTGGATCTCTTCAGTAAGTTTCACCTGAAATACAGATTTGTAAACACAATAATAATAATATAATATGTAGAGATTAAAGTGCCATGGGTTCGTAAGCAACCGATTAAGAAAACCGTAGCAACGATTCAGAAGCACTTAAACGATTCAGAAGCACTTAGAAGCACATAGAAGTATATCCGGCTAGATACTTAAGTAGCCTCTTATGCCTCACCTCAACAACTGGTTTTGATTAATATAGAAGTATTTGAAGCTAGATATTTACATAGCCTCTTACATTTAACCTCATTTACAGGATTCTAGATATCACAGCGACATGCATACATTAAGAAACAAAATGTCTGCACTGCTTCAACTTATTGTACTGTAATCTTCATAACAATCTTGGTGATTATCATCAGTGCCATTATCATTATAATTATTTATCGTCGTCGTCGTCGTCGTCGTCGTCGTCGTCAATCATCGTCATCGTCATCGTCATCGTCATCGTCATCGTCATCATCATCATCATCATCAAATAACTTTGTAAGGTGAGCAGGATCAAACCCAAATGTGAATCTCAGGTGCAAACAATCAGCCACCTAGTGCAGAATGGCACAAGATATACATAGAAGTCAAGGAGATATAGTGAGTTTTAAGCCTCTGTTTAAGACAAGTAGTGAATTTGAGCTTGGTGAAACTTATGCACACCACAGTAGTCATATGTGCAGTTAGATATATATGTAGTCTCTTTATAAGACAAAACTATATAAAACGAACTGTTCTTAAACACATAAAATGATCACTGAGCCAGTGGACAACATCAATGTCCTTTGTTCATAGGATCGCATTGCGGCTTTCTGAGGTGGTTGTTCCAGGTGCTAATCTGCTCTTTGATTCAGAATGGAATACAATCCAGCCATAACACATCCACTTGGTCATGATCGAGCACCAGGGAGTCACATGCACTAACAGACTTAGAGTTTACAGCTAAAATTTACGCTGCTAGGTCAAAGAGCTTGAATTTCAGCAACCAGCAGATGACCAAATGAAAACCATACGGCTAGTGGAATGTGCAAATACAAGGTACATATATAATTATATATAAATACAAGGTGCATATACATGTATATATATAATTAGGCCTACATATATATATATAATATATAATTTGTTATTTGGGTTCAATAAAATATATCTCTGCTACTTGGGTTCGATAAAATTTATGCCCAATATACATTTGAATTAAATATATATAATATATATATAATACATATATATACAGTATATCCTTATTTATTAAAACCTGAGTGACAAACCACAATCAGTTACTTTGAATGTAAAGTCACTTCATAATTGATAGGGCAGGGCCACACAATTGTCTGACCCTGGTTTCTACACTGAAGGACCTGCTCCAAAATAAACTCAGTGAAAAAGGGCATCATGCTTAACCACACAAACAACCAGTGCTGCTTGCTTAGCAGGCTTAAATAGACAAATATTGACCAAGCACAACACAGAATATTGATAGGATTCAATGTCACCTCTGGAACAGACAGCAAGCATCAACAACTACACAACTACCTTACATTGAGAGAGAGAGAGAAAGACAGTATAGTGCAGTTCTTAGGTCTAACTGACACAATCATTTGGAAGATGACCATTGTTCTGAATAATTCTGCTTATGATTTATTTATTAAATGAAAACATTTTAGCCTGAACAAAATTAGGCTGCAGACGCAGTGCTGAAAGTACACAAAGCACCAAAATACAGTTGAAGATGACCAAATCCAGAAGATAATAACACCTACTGGTATGTACAATTGTACATTGTACAACTAACCAAAACTGATATACTGCTATTACTTCACTCTGGTAATGACTAAGCCAGTTAAATCACAGATATAATAGTAATATCTCAATCTTCAACGGGGAATTAGAAACAAGAAACAATATAAGTAGAATGAACGTGTTAACCTCTGAATGCCAATTACTTGAGAATGAAAGTGTCTGCATTTGAAAGCCCATAACATCGTAGTACCCATTACCTGAGTAAGAAAGTGTCTACTTTGAGGGTCTAATAGTGCGCCCATTACCTTAGAAAGAAAAAGTCTATCTTTGATGGCCTATTACCTTAATAATAATAATAATAATAATAATAATCTCTTTATTCAACAACCCGGCTGACAGACTGCAACCGGTTATAGATTATAGATTATAGATTACCTTTGGAAGTGTTTACACTGGAGGAGTATATTGCAATGTTGTACATATTACCTGCATAAGAAGGTATCTATCTTTGAGGGCCAATGAGCCTATAAGTGCCCATTACCTTAGAATGAAAGTGCCTACCTTTGCGTGTCCATTAGAAGCGGCCCACATCAGAGCTGTGCTTCCTGTGGCTGGGTCCTTTGCATCAATGTTGAACAGAACTTCCGCTCTTCTTTGAAGAATTAGAGCAATCTGCGCCAAGTCACCAGCCTTTGAAAACCAAACAAACTTTATCCTACTTTACCATTGTCATTTTATGCCTTCGAAGCTAACTTCTCCGTGCAATTAAGAGTATCTAAGTGTAAGGTCTGGTTTCAAATTCACATGCAAAAACATATCTAGCAACTTCAAACCCACAAAGCAGTCAGATTCATTGCTTACTTTGTGAACTAAACGACCTTAGTTCTAAATGATGGACATTTAAAATCATTTACTTAGCACATTCTCCTACGATTTTTAATTACTGCGATCACCATTATCTACATGCCACATATCATCATTCAGTTCAAAGAGAGTTAGAATGAAACAAGATTCTCACACACAATAAATCATTCGACACAAAAGGAAGTAACCTTTCAAAGGTATGCTGATTACTCAATCAACCTGTCCACTCACCTTGGCATTTTTAATGAGCATCTCCTCCATGACTTCCGTGTTGTGCTCAAAGATTGTCGAGACGATGTCATGATACGACTCCCGGTTCTGGCGATGCGCACTTCGTCTCCGCATGGACGCTCGCTCCGGCACTTGGAAGAGCGCGGAAAACCCGCCAACTGGACAATCAGTAACGGGTGCGATGTCCACCTTGGCAGTCATCCTCTTCATGATTTAGAACAATGGCGCTGAGGCGCTCTGGCCATGCGCAGTCAGCATGGGCAATGGTAGCAATTACAGCTCGAACTTGTATTCGCCAATCAACCGTAGCACCTACATCGCTTTCTGAGAACACACATCAAATGACAGATTGTAAACCATGCTTCAACAATGTGTTTGACACACACCTGAAATGGGATTTTAATCTATTCGTAGTTTGTTTCTTTAAGAGGTACTGCGGCACCTAGACTTCTTCTGATGCTAGACATAACATCGGGCTAGGCCAGCGATATCAGCCGTGCAAGAATTCAGTTTACTCAATATCGATAAAATACAACATTTAATTATAGACACAACACTCTTAATCTGTCGTAAAACTTGTTTTTCAAGTACCGTAGTGCTTCCAACAAAGTTTTAAGAGGTGCTACCAAACACAAATGTCCAAATTTACGACGCAATAGAAGTCTTTCATTGCAATATTATGTAGGCTAAGCCTAGAAAATTATCTACCACTACTGAGTGCATCCCAACAGCAGAGCAAGAATGCATAAAATATACATACACAATACACTGCATAAAACATACATACACAATACACTGCATAAAATATACATATACAATATTACACATGATACATGGCTTGCTGATTTCATCTCACCTCACAAATAGCACGCCAACAGTTTGCTCCCCAATTTTGCCCCTCCGAAAGTTTGATTCACTTACAGCACGTAAAGATATAAATATATAATAGGAGCGCTAGAAAGACAGAAAACACCAATTGCTGTTACAGTAATAAAGCAAATAATAATAATGGTGTCTTTCATCAGGCAGTAAACACACTTGAAATTCTCAATTTCTTGCTATTACTCTTCCACTTGTGACTGTTGTAAACAAAGAATTAGATGTGAGAACTTTGTTCATGAAAAATCACAAAGGCCTATATGTGAATCAAGAGGGCTGTATAGCCAGATATAAACAATAATATGTTTATGTATTCATAAGAAGTATATAAAAGCATACATGCATGCATACATACATAGGGGCCGTCCATAAATGGCGTCATGCAATTCAAGATGATTCTTTACCCCCCTCCCCCATCCCTCATCATGCATCAACACAAAAGTCATATGATATGTAGCAAGGAACCATCACAAATCGTCACAGATGTATAACCCTCTAACCCCGCCCCGATGGATGATGTCATTTATGGATGGCCCCTAAATACATACACGATACATATATACATATTCATTAGTACATGTGTGCACACATGCACACAATGCTAACAATCATGACAATATGGAATATATACAGGGCATCACCGACAACTTCTAATGCAAGACATTTTATGTGACAATGTTTTGCAGCATCATTTGAAGTAATTTCACAAACTACTGAAGACTTTTTTTCGCTTGATCTCGGCCGGGAGCGCCTCTGAGTGGGTACCTTGAAGGGGCGCTATATAAATTATGACTGATTGATTGATTGATTGAATTGAAAATCCACAAGTTGTATCGAGATTTCTATTGTTTTAACTTCAAAATAAGCTTCCCTTATTACGAGTTCATCAAATAATTATCTTGTGTCCAATTTCTAAATATCCTTGGGCAAAAAGAGAGTTTAAGGGCGAATTGTGGGGTTGGGCAAATTGTCTATACCTCAAAAATAAGGCTCAGAACTGAAAAGTGAATCATAAAAGTTGCAATATTTACCGGGCATAAGTTCCAAAGAGGAATGGTTGTAAGGATAAGACATGTTATCCCAAGAAATAGGTCCTGTCAATTCTGAAGTTTAATAGTAAAACTTTTCATATGCTGAAAGATTACTTCTCGACAGTATTTCTGGCAAACAGGTCAAGTTCTAAGAGGCAACTGAGAACTTCAGTACACAATGAAAATAGAGTGGCAGTATTGCCATTTCAATGGAATTGTCATAAAACGAAACAGTCCTGACCAAACTGCTAGCTATAGGACTCACCACACAACAACGTTTGACAAACCAACCAGGCCAGTGTTGGACAAATAATTTGGGGTCCATGTGCATTGTGCAGTTCTACATACCTCATTCTATCAAAATATTCCCAAAAGTTAATACCTCGTTCGACTTAAATATTTCCATTAATCTCACCCTCCTTCTATCTATTCAGATCCTGCATTTGTAATGCAGATTGAAACCATGAAAAATAATGACATGTACCTGCTAATTTTGCATGCACTGCGTGGGGTGCAGTGGCATAGTGGTAGGTTCGGTGCCGAAGGGCTCCAGGTTCGAATCCACCTCAAGCCGCCATGTAGGGACCTTGTGCAAGTCCTTCACTTGCAATTGCTCGTGCGCTTCGGCGTGAAACTCTGATGCAGTATCCACACTGTAATCTGGAGCGCCTCTGAGTAGAGACCTTGAAAGGCACCATAGCATATGCGAGAATTTTAAAAAAGCAAAATAAATATTGGCTGCGGTCCAAAACAGTCACGGACCTCAGTTCACTCAACTGGATTAATCTGCCACTGTAACCCCATTGAATCTAGATCAAAAAGGATGAGATATCACCAATATTTTCTCCCCACCCCAATTACATTCTCCCATGAGATCGCTTAACCGAAAATACATGAAATAGCTGCTGTTCATAAATAAAACATTCTTTCATGTGGCCATAGTGTTCTCTGATTGCCTGGATTCAATTAAGCCTTGCTGTCATGCTTCAAATAACCTCCAACGTATTGATTGATCCAGTGGTCATTCCAAGGCTCACTCAGAATGCCGGCTGCACAGGTAAAACAGTCAGCAATATGCAATAACCAGGCTGCTACCAATTGCTATTGCTGCTGCTGCTACCAATTGCTGCTACTGCTGCTGCTACCTAGTGCCACCTATTGCTGCTGCTGCTGCTGCTGCTGCTGCTGCTGCTGCTGCTGCTGCTGCTGCTGCTGCTGGGTAAATTGTTAGGGACTCGCCCCAATCACTCAACTGCAATATCTACTCAACCATTCATAGTCAAACATGTATATAGGCAGACATAATATAGCACCGCATGCCAGGCCAAACAGAAAGGAAGCAATGGCAGATCAATTCAACACGAGATAGACACACCATTAAAGATGGATGTACGGGACTTTGACTGAACGTGTCCAAGCAGTGGAGTTATTGACATCCTATCAAATAAAGGTGAAACAATAAATGTAATTGTAACACAAACTGAACACCCCACCCCACCCCCACCCACCCCCGAATGAATGCAGACGTCTGTCTGAATAATTTACCATCACCTTCTACCTGAACTCTAACCCAGATAATGTGTAAATAAGGTAATAAGGCTACTTTTAAAATTAGCTATAAGCACAGAGATTTCTAAAGTGTTGTTCACAAACTAGGGTAGGCACAAGCACAAGATTCACAAGAGCTGTGCAAAGTCAGAGGAGTTGTCCCCCATGGTAGCAAATGAAGAACAAAATCCTGTTGCCTGGCAACCAGAGAGAGATAACAAAATACAGCATCTGTAATGAAGGGCGATGTTAAGGATGAATGAAATGTGAAAGTAGAAGAGTGGATGAATGGTAAGAGTTCTTGAACAGATGGGAAGTTTAGTTTTAAATGGAAGTCCAAGAAGTTCTGGATGGAGAAGATGCTGCATGGAGTGACAAGATTGATTAAGGAATAGAGTAGGCCTATATATGCAGAATTAGAAGGGAGATCATTCATTGCTATAATGTCATGCAGAATGGTTAAAAAAAACTTAGGATGAGTAGTTACTGGGAACAGGCAGGAGTGGGGGATGACTAGGGGGATGATTCGATGGTGAAGATAATTATGCAACTTCAGTGTACTAAATAGTTTTGTAGCTTAGAGAGAGAACTTGAAAATCAATGCAATTTTCTCCCATTATAAGTAACTAAAGGGCAGTAGTGATATTCCAGTGAGGTAGATCACAGAAAAGATTCATCTCAAGTAGGATGAGAATTGCTGGGCTGTGGAGGTTCAACCTCTTTCTTAGGACCGTATAGTAAAGTCCTCAGTGTACACCCAAGTCCACATAAATCAATGTTTGACCCCAGTTATTTTTCTACAATTCTCATACCGATCTCATGTATACCAGTTTTACATACGTATGCACTAAAAAATTGTTCTTTGTTCTTGTACTTTCTACCTTACGGTCAATAAATGCGTGTGTATATAATTATATATTGTATTGCATCTGACCATTTATAAAGTGCTTCTCGCAGCAAGAGCCTTTCAGAAGCACTCAGTGCGTTCAACCCTTAGAAAAAAGGCAAGTTTTCAGACGAGAGAAAGACGAGGATACACTACCAGAGAGGATGGCAGAGCGAACTAGTTGAGTGACAAAATCCGAAGAAAAAATTCAAAACAAGTCGGAGCTAACGCATTGGTGTTTACACACGATAAACGCAAAGCACCTACATGTATGTATATGTTTGGCTGCTCTAGTGACAGCTTGTCATTTGAATTTTAGATAAGTTGATGACGCTTCATACGAGTAGATTCAAAGTTCAGAATAGAAAATTACAGTGGTTAAGCTTGGAGTTGAAGTAGCAATGATAGAGGCAGTTTTACTACAGGCATAGATTAATAACGGTGAAGGCCATGAACACAGTACGCATAAACCCGGTAGGTGGTTTGCGAGAGTTTGGAGATGTGGTTCAAAAGTGAGACATTTCAGTCAAAGATGACACCCAGCTTGCAAATCCGTTTATAAGCAAATCAGATATATGAAAGTGAAAGAGGAAGGATTAGCTGACTGCAGGTTGGAAGAGACCAAGATTTTTCTAAGTCTGATCTGATTGATCTAGGTTAATGTAGTCAGGTTTGGCAGGGTTGAGGCAAAGGAGGTCAGCCGCAGTAGTGGTCATTATGATGTGGTTATGCAGTGCATGTCTAGTCAGTATGTACAGTCACTGGACAACAACTGGTTTATTGCTTGTCATTTGCAGCAACTGGTAGTTACTACCAATCTAAGCCCAAATCTGGCTTCAGTTGATAGAATGCAAATTGGAGTCCTGCTAACTATCACTATGGTATGTTGAAAAGACCAGAGAAGACAACACATAAATTTCTATTCAACCCTTCATCTTTCTCTCTCTCTTCTTGTCCATTTCTCTCTTTCACTGGTTCTCTGTATCTCTCACTCATTCTGCCCTTGCTTCTGTCTCTAAATGATTCCCTCTTCTACCAATCTGTCACAAGAACCTTTGCACTCAATAGCCTGGCAGTGGAATGACCTGTGACCCCTATTTAGATATTCCTATTACGTAATCAACAAACCAATTAAATCTGATTAATGTACTAATAACCAATTAATCCAGATTCAGTGCAATTTCAACAGTAAATTTGGAAATAGAATACATGCACTCCACTCATAGATATATAGGAATAACACACACCAACAGAATAATGCTCTTACCGCTTCAACCTTTGTTTTTCCCACGAGCTAGGACAACTTATTGCTCAAACTCAACCTTTTACCAACATTACGGAATTCCCTTCCCTCTACTATGCGTGGACTCTTCTTTCTTAGGATCTATTTTTCTTTGGGGTACTTGTGCTGGGAGCGCTACTGAATGGCCATGGCTGTGAGCGGTGCAACAGAACTGACTAATTACTGTACATCACATTACACGTCATTTAATGACAAGAGTGTACCAAAGTGACCGAGAAATAACAGCTCGTCATTAAAGGGTTAACACGGCAAAACAGCCACAGCGTCAATATTAAAAAACTCTGACATGAACTACCTAAATACACAAACTTGCAATATACAAAAATGCAATAATAACTCTGTCAAGTAGAGAAGACAGAATTACAGATGTTTACAAAGAAACCTGACGAAGTCTACTTACTCTCACTATATGCAGCTCTGCCAAATAGTAGGCTAATGCTCCAGTGTTACACTGACAAAGTTGAACCTCACCCTCTGTGTATTTACAAATACACGTGTTTACTAATGAGCTCCTGCTGGTGTTGTTTTAATGCCTATGATGGATTCAATTTCATATGTTGCTGGCTGGATTCCAGAGTATGGTCTACTTCCACCAAGGTATTTTTCACCTGTGCTGCTGTGTGCTAGTTACTTTGAATATTGCAAACCTGCTTTAGACTCTTAGTTAAGGCTCGGCCTTTTGCTTTGTCCAGTTGTCTAAACAAGACCTATAGTTAAAATCATATTTCTGACTATATACATCCATATTACTGTCTCGATGCTTTGTCTTAAAAAAATTGCTTACCAGCACACCACCCATAAATTCTCAGAGTCATAGCATTAACAAAGCAACTGGCTATGTATTATTAGAAAGGTGCGACTACCAATTATGACTATTATGACCATTATGATCATTATGACCATTATGACCAATATGGTCAGTGGTTGGTTAATTCAGCTGAAACCTTCATCCTGTCATGGCTGTTAATTTTAAATCATGCCTCTGAAGTCTAATTCAATATTACATCATGCAGTAAAAAACTGGATTAATTTGACTTTGTGGAAAAACATATTATCACAATGTTGTACTTTAAATGACTGGTTCAAAGGTTTCCAGGCCTGCCAAGAGTGGAGCAGAGGGGTTTATATGCCCAGAGGTCCAGTGACTTTTAGTGACCATGCAAGCAGCTGGGTTGTTATATAAAGTTTATAATATACGACTTTCCAATTTATATACTCTTTAAAAAAAATTTAAATGCACAATTGCATAAAATCAAATGTGTATATATATATCATAGATAATAGACAAAATATTGCATGATCATTATGATAATAATAGACAAAATATTGCATGATCATAGCTAGAACTTGTACCTGTATTTCCATTCATTCAATTTTGTTTTTAATTCTTTCACATAGCCTAAGCTGCGTCTGTGATGACATCGTAAACAATATTGCTAAATAAAATCCGACGACAAGAACAAAGTTATCAAGTAGGCCCATAACAGTGTTCCACAGCCCTATCAGAATCATGGTGCATCCATCAATCCGAGGGGCACCATACGCGGCGATATAGCCTAAATCCGAAATACACGATCAGTTGATGCAAGGGCAGGATACGAATAGGATGGGAAAAGTTATCGTATCAGTCTATTTCTATGTAATTATATGGATTACTTTACCCATAATAAGTAAGCGAATAACAAATTCTAACAAAAAATACACCGTGCTAACAAGGTCACTGCGGCTCCATGACAACGGCAAGCAATATGGCCGACGTCGCATGAAAACCTTGAGCTGCCAATAACTATGAATAAAAAATGTCATGTGTAACATTGCACAAAATCGCATTTCGAAGACTTAAATAGGTTTCGAATACAGCGTGAAACTTACCTCTCCGAAGAAGACAGACTACTTGCCAAACTGAGCTGTTGTAGTCTCAGATGCTTTGAATAGCATTCAGCTAGCAACGATATCCATATTAATTTAGGCCTGTAGGCCTTACGTATATCATAGACCAGACGCACGTTTGTAATAGGCCTAGACTAGACTATCGATCGAATAAATAAACTGAAGCTAGATCCTTGTTGTATAACAGGGCACAAGTCATGCCTTACCTATAGGCCTACTATTAATATTTTTAAACAGTGGTTAGCCCAAATTCGTAGAAATTAAGTGGCCGCTTCCAAATTGCTCCGGAATCAAGGTAGGCTATCGAATGTTGGGCCATGCAGTCTAGTCTATGCGCGGAATCTACACAACCACCATCTAGGCCTATGGCGGGACCACCAATGGATCCAAGTCGACTTATGATTTTTCCGAGCTGCGCGCATTCACTGATGTGGTTAGCTCGATATCCGTTGGTTAAAGCTGTTACGCCCGCCCTAACCGCTAGGGGACCGGAAGCGCTTGCAAGGGATGCCCCACTTACTCGCTTACTTTCGCCCCCCTCCCCTAGTGTGGCGGCGTACTGCCGGGGCGACAGGGAACCACCTACGGGAACCTCAAGTGTGAACGACAGGGAGGAACGTCCAGATTCTCTTCTTTCATGGGTACCAGGGCCTACAGGACATGTCTCCGCGGCGGTTTGTCGACGCGCGACAGCACCCTCTTTCCGGTGCTCGTCTGAGTTCGTTATCCCCACGGCAGCTTTGGGCGAAAGGGACCCGAACTCCTGAAGAGGTGGCGGAGAGTATTTGGCTGGATATATCTGGCGCTCTACAAATCTCTCATCACTACTGACTGTCCGCCCTCCCTCCGAATCATCCGATTCCTCTAGGGCGTCCCCCCTCAAAGAGCTGGCACGAGACATGGGATTATTCTGTTTTACAACTAATTGCAAGTCAGTCAGTGAATCACCTTCAATTCTATTTCAATATGCAACACTTTATTTGTTCCTTCACTACTACTTAATTAATATACAATTGGCAGCAACCTGTGCACATACAATTCTGCCTATAATACTTATCAGTTCAACACAAAGTATTCCTAACACTACACAGCATTTATGGCTGGTTATTACACACTCTGCATTACTTGATACCTATCTCTTATGCTCCTGCATATAACTAGGCTATCAGTTCAGTTCTTATTTCCTTAACTACTGCAGAAGGTCAAATCACGCTATTAATCAGTTACACGAAAGCAACGAATTAACATCAACACTTTGCACTAATTTACCACGACCACAGCAACAGTTATATCGCAAGGCTACTTCTAGCAACTCTTTCAATATATTCACACTTCTTAATACAAGCGCTAATTTATCCTTCGCTCTACCTGTAATGCGCTATATAATCTATATCAACGCGTTCCGGCCATTTTACACATTCATTCATTTACAGATTCAGCACGCTACACTTGAATTTATTTCTACTTCCCTGATTCCTAAGCGGTTTTGCTTATTTCGACGTTCTCTTTCCACCGGAGGCGACCAGCGGTCGTTTACTTTATTATCTATTAATTTAGTTGACTTCCTTATTAATTTAGATGCCCGAAAACTTAGTTTTAAACGAATTTCTATTCAAAAAGATGGCCTAGTCTTTCTCGTCGGTTTCACCTCTTCGCGTCTCTTCGTCCTACTGACCTAGATTTGCCCAACAGCCAATCGGAAGCGACCTTTTACCGCTGTTTTAGATCACGTGCCGCTCTTGGCCAATCAGCGGCGCCCACACCTTCGCCACGTCATCTAAAAGGTCACACGTCACGCTGGCGTAATGTCTGCAGCCTCGCTCTGGTGCAGCATAGAGTTAATTAACCGTTATGGCCAGCATGGATAAAAATAAGTATAATTTTGTAGCTTTTCCCAAAACGCTACACTCTCCCCTCCTTAACCCGAATTTTCCATATTACTGGAAAATTCAGCAGTGGTCGCGTACTGAATCCGTTGTACAGGAGTTGCTAAGGCAGGGTCATCACTACTATACTAAAAGACATTGCTGCTTGAGAACAGTCTGAACAGTAAGCAGGCAATTCTACATCAACAACGGTCGGAAGTCTCATTTTAACTCTAAGAACCAACAGGGTTCCTAATTCACAACAGGAGAATCAACTAATTAGCCTCATAGCAACGCTTGTTGTAAAAGTTCAGGCATACAAAGTACGGCATCTTATCACGGCTTTACTCATAACACTTAACCCTAACAACACAGCCGCTTAAATTCTCAAGGTGACTGCAGGACAATGTTTACGCTCATGTAACATCCTTACTTAGCAATCTCCCTGAAACCATACGTTCGGAATCACCAGCAAAAAGAGGGGGGGACGTCTACTTAAATTGAAGGTCTCCAACTCACTCTCGCTCCCTACTCCACGCAGACCACAATTCAGCAAAGGCACAAGGTCAGGGTATCAGGCGATTCAGAGAAAGCATACCACTAGGCCAGCCTTTACCTCACTAGGGTTACTAACTACGTCCATTGGTTACCCAATCCTCGTCGGAATACAGGCCATTGGTGTTTAATCACCAGTCTCTGCTTCCACGAACCCCGGGACTACTAACTACCAGACACAAAGTCTCTGAACTAAAGCAGGGTTGGAAATCCCAATAGAAATATTATCCATACTCTTACACATTATCAGGTGCTATCGGGTTATCCTCTCCCCCAGGTTTCAGGTAATGCACATCAAACAGTTACAGTAAACAATGTACTACAATCCATTCCAGCAACAGCTCGAAGCCACAAACCAAGAGAATGTCCTCTAACACATACAATCATGCTCCGGCCCCAAATCCTACAGATAGTCTTAGCGCAGTTAACATGTTATCGGCTACAACATTAACGACAACTTAGACTAACACGAAATATAAGCAATTTGACTTAAAGCAGTTTTCATCCAAAAAGCAACTAACCTTAAGATGAATCATTTCTCTGTCATTATGTATCCAGCCCAAAGTTAACTCTCAGCAGGCACAATCATCACATCAGTAGCTGACACATTATTACAGGCACAACACGTTACAACAAGGCTTAAACCAGCTGCATAAGGCATTACCGCTTAGTGAAGCGTACCTATGCCTACTAGGACGGATTGACTCCATGACCTACGCTGTTACCTCTACGTCACCTTTCCACACAGGAAGTTTACACAGGACCAAGTACACACACATTTCCACCAACGGAAAGAATATATCACCATCAATTCCACACAGGAAAAAGTTTACATCCATTTCCACCAACGGAAAGAGTACATCTCATGCATTCCCAGACAGGAAAGTTCTCAAGCAACCAATAACGACGATTGGACGGATTACCGCTTATTACATCTCATTCATTTCCACACAGGAAGAAGTTTACATCCATTTCCACCAACGGAAAGAGTACATCTCATTCATTCCCACACAGGAAATTTCTCAAGCAACCAATAACGACGATTGGACGGATTACCGCTTATTACATCTCATTCATTCCACACAGGAAAAACTCTCGAGCAACCAATAACTGCGA
Source organism: Lumbricus terrestris (assembly GCA_949752735.1). Lineage (NCBI taxonomy): Eukaryota > Metazoa > Annelida > Clitellata > Crassiclitellata > Lumbricidae > Lumbricus > Lumbricus terrestris. Next base: position 20,793,395 of record OX457052.1, on the reverse strand, counting down.
CTGGACGGATTACAGCTCATCTAACTAACAGACCACCAGTCTCCTCTTCTATGAAACCCTTAATGCCTGCAACAATTTCAGTCTACCTACAAGTTTACCATCGATCTGTTTACTTAACTTCTTCAGGGCAATACACACCTTAGATTCCCAGTCAATTATTACTACTGTTTCCCAGTTCTTGCTTAATCAGGAGCTCAATCCTTACAACAAACTTTTATATAAGAATTTAGACTATTATTCAACATGACAAATAGCTAAGTATCAACAGCAATCTTGCATATATGCAGTGTTCTTTAAGAATTTTATTATCCTATGTCAAACCATTTCCACAGCCGTACTCTCCTAGTAAGATAAAAATTCATAGACATTGGCACTAATCATTATCACAGGCAAGACACATTACATGAAGGCTGAAGCTACCTACACCAGGCCTTACCGCTTAGAGAAGCGTACCTATGCACCATGACCTCTACACCTCCATTTCCACACAGGAAAGAGTACACTTGAGCAACCAATAGCGACGATTGGACGGATTACCGCTCTTACCAAATAACAGGTCCTTAGTCTCACCTTCGCATGCAATTCTTAATGCCTGCAACAACATCAGTCTGCCTACTAGTCTACAACTTACTCACTTACCGACTACTCAGGCCAATGCATACATCAGGATAATTCACCAAATTCTAGCAGACTGCTTTTCAATCAATGCACAAATGCAATTTGCTCCTACTCTAGCACATTTTAGATTCAACTTTAATCTGCAATCAAGGTTATGCACATCAAACTTTAAAATAACATGCAAGCACAACATTTTGCCTTTCTTCTGTGGCAGTAAAAGCAACAATGCAATAAAACACAAGTAAACAATGCTAATCTACCCCCAATGATCTAACCTAGATCAAAGTTATAAAATAAACATTTTATTCATCCAAAGGAACTAAAACCTAGGCTTCTCGCCACAATCTCTACTCGTCGCCATTACGCGACGTTACCATCACCTTACACTACATTACTCTTTATCCCCCCAAGGCTGCACGAAGCTTTCTTGGTGATCTCGCCAGCGATGGTGAGGAATGGTGCCTCTCAACAGAAAGTGACGATTCTGCGGAACTCTGGTGCGTTTCCTCTCCCTGTCTCGATAGGCGGCGAGACCAGAGGAAGGATGCATGTTAGCACCACGAAGCCCGACGAAAGTCGGTAGAGGCCACATTCCACCGCAGGTAGGGCTGGCGAAGTGGGAGGGCAGATGCACACCCCGACGAGGCGGGACTCGGGCCACCACCCTAGGCTGGTAGGTCTTCCCCCCAGGACTGGCTGGAGCAGGAACTCTTTCTGGTGGTAGCGCTTCCGCTTCGACCGATGCTCGTGGGACAACACAGGATTTTCCAGCGACTTTTGGATTCGTACGCCTCACTGAAGGCTTTTCTTTTACTTTGCAGTTCGACGACACCGGGACAGCGGTTGAGACGATGACTCGACGACACTGCGCAGGGCGGCTCTTCTGCTGAACCTGGCGTGCTTCATTGTGTTCCAGTCCTTCTCCCTCCTCCTCCGGCGTCGAGTCGTGGTAACGAGTGGGACAAACTCGAGCAAAGTGACCGGGTTGTTGACACTCGAAGCAGCGACGGTCACCCGCGGGGAACCTGGATGACCGGTTAACTGTTCTCTGACTTCCGAAGGTAGGTTCCGCCCTGGGTGGAACTTGACTTCGGGGCCGCCAGGGGCGAAATTGTCCATCGCCGGAGGGGCTGCTGCATATGGCGTTTATTCTTGCTTCCATCTGCTCCAGCCTATTCAACACGATTTCTTGGAATTGTCTCTGACTGTCAGCAGGGGCAGAGTCTACTTCCGTTACAGTTTTTACCCGACTGGGTCGATGTTCATCGCGGCCAAGGTTACCATCATCTGCTTGACGGTAACCCTCTAAACGCATGGCAGTCTTATAAGCATGGTCCAAGGTGGTAGGTTCTCTCTCACGAACCTTCATGGCTAAGTCTCTGTCTCGCAGGGCGTCGAGAAAGGCACGAATCGCTATGACTTCACTGTGCACCGAGGTGGGACCAGGGAACGCCAGGATCATGATTCGTCGAATGTCTCGTACTACAGAGCTGAGGTCTTCACCCATCTTTTGACGTCGTGTGTTCAATTGGGTCTGGTAGAGGACGGCTTGATCGGAGCTTCCATACCGCAGGCGTAGACGATCAACCAGGTCAGACCAGGATGCTATGGTCTCGGAGTCGAACTCGTAGAGCAGCTGATCAGCTGGCTCTGTCAAGGCACAGGTCAGCTGGGCGAATTTCTCCCCATCTGTCCAACCGTTACTGTTCGCACAGATCTCGAATTTCTTTAGGAAAGCTTCGACCGATGTCTTTCCATTGTACCTGTCCAATTTCATATACTGTCTGGATTTCGAATCAACAGTTCTGCTCACGCGTGATTGGGACTGCACAGTGACCGACGAGGGTGGAGTCGTACTCGGCTGAAAACGACCTTGGATCGTTGGTTGAGGTTCAGCTGTAGGCGGTTCAGCATACTGTTCGAACTGGAACTGACTGTTTTCGCTCCCGGATGTAGACACAACATGGAACTTCGCTTCCAGGTTGTTCTGGGCTGCTCGTGTGGTTACCCAGAATCGTTCATCGTAGGCGGAAGCTGGCCGACACAGAGCGGTTGTTGGTTGACCACCTGACAGGTGAGCGGGAGGGCCAGGGTTCGAGGGCAGGTAGGCGGAACTTTGTGTAACCTGTGGTTTCAACGACGAGGACAAGGTCGACATGATTGACTGAATCGACGACACGACGGATACGGACAGTTTGCACACCGAGGCTGTGACCGGGGTGACGATGCTCACCCAAGGATTCGACTTGACGACACCACCGATTGTGTTTCCTCCCACCTTGACAGCAGCAGGTGAGGGAAAGTTCAGGGTCGGAGCAGGAGGGGCTCGGACGGCGAACGGGTGCGACGAGGGAGGCGGTGGTGGGAAGGTGGTAGCCCGAGGGTGGACTAGGGTTGGGTGCCCGGGATGTGCATCCGAAGTCGGGAGTCCCAGTTCCCTCAGCAGCGCTGAATCCCCATCCTCCATATCTGAAACTATACACTCAGAGTTAGCAAGGATCCCAACACAACCTTTATCCAAATTCAACATATTAGGATGCAACAGAACATTATGAAAGGGTCGCAGATCAGTTACCTCCGAACCTTCACTTTCATAATTATTTCCTCCGAGCTTTCTGTTAATCAACCTCGCTTGTTTATCTCTCATGTAAAATTCAAAATCAAAACCCACATCAATTTCTTCGGTAACGGGGTAGTCCGAAGGACACTTGGGTCTAGCGCCATAATAAGCCATTTCTTCGCCTTCCCACTTCTCTCTCTCTCCAGGAAATTCTGTCCTTCCAAATTTTCTTGGTTCCACCTGTTCCACTTGTTCCCCTTGTTCCACTTCAACCCCACTTCTGGTACCATTTGTTACGCCCGCCCTAACCGCTAGGGGACCGGAAGCGCTTGCAAGGGATGCCCCACTTACTCGCTTACTTTCGCCCCCCTCCCCTAGTGTGGCGGCGTACTGCCGGGGCGACAGGGAACCACCTACGGGAACCTCAAGTGTGAACGACAGGGAGGAACGTCCAGATTCTCTTCTTTCATGGGTACCAGGGCCTACAGGACATGTCTCCGCGGCGGTTTGTCGACGCGCGACAGCACCCTCTTTCCGGTGCTCGTCTGAGTTCGTTATCCCCACGGCAGCTTTGGGCGAAAGGGACCCGAACTCCTGAAGAGGTGGCGGAGAGTATTTGGCTGGATATATCTGGCGCTCTACAAATCTCTCATCACTACTGACTGTCCGCCCTCCCTCCGAATCATCCGATTCCTCTAGGGCGTCCCCCCTCAAAGAGCTGGCACGAGACATGGGATTATTCTGTTTTACAACTAATTGCAAGTCAGTCAGTGAATCACCTTCAATTCTATTTCAATATGCAACACTTTATTTGTTCCTTCACTACTACTTAATTAATATACAATTGGCAGCAACCTGTGCACATACAATTCTGCCTATAATACTTATCAGTTCAACACAAAGTATTCCTAACACTACACAGCATTTATGGCTGGTTATTACACACTCTGCATTACTTGATACCTATCTCTTATGCTCCTGCATATAACTAGGCTATCAGTTCAGTTCTTATTTCCTTAACTACTGCAGAAGGTCAAATCACGCTATTAATCAGTTACACGAAAGCAACGAATTAACATCAACACTTTGCACTAATTTACCACGACCACAGCAACAGTTATATCGCAAGGCTACTTCTAGCAACTCTTTCAATATATTCACACTTCTTAATACAAGCGCTAATTTATCCTTCGCTCTACCTGTAATGCGCTATATAATCTATATCAACGCGTTCCGGCCATTTTACACATTCATTCATTTACAGATTCAGCACGCTACACTTGAATTTATTTCTACTTCCCTGATTCCTAAGCGGTTTTGCTTATTTCGACGTTCTCTTTCCACCGGAGGCGACCAGCGGTCGTTTACTTTATTATCTATTAATTTAGTTGACTTCCTTATTAATTTAGATGCCCGAAAACTTAGTTTTAAACGAATTTCTATTCAAAAAGATGGCCTAGTCTTTCTCGTCGGTTTCACCTCTTCGCGTCTCTTCGTCCTACTGACCTAGATTTGCCCAACAGCCAATCGGAAGCGACCTTTTACCGCTGTTTTAGATCACGTGCCGCTCTTGGCCAATCAGCGGCGCCCACACCTTCGCCACGTCATCTAAAAGGTCACACGTCACGCTGGCGTAATGTCTGCAGCCTCGCTCTGGTGCAGCATAGAGTTAATTAACCGTTATGGCCAGCATGGATAAAAATAAGTATAATTTTGTAGCTTTTCCCAAAACGCTACAAAGCGAGCGACCAGATCGCATTTGTGCGTGACGATTTCGATCTGCACACCGACTACTGCCTTTATTTGACCGATTTGATTCTCGTATAGTAGGCCTAGGCAACGGAGGCCCTATATATGTAGGCTACAGCAGAAGCGGATTAAGGGGCAATCCGGTCATGCCCCCTCCCCCTCCCCCCCCCCCCCCATTGAGAATGCGCATAGCACGTGCACGGCCCCACAGCAGGTTTCAACAAGCTTTCAATCAATGCCGCGGAAGCAGCACCCAGGTCGGTCATCAACTACATTAATTCTTAGTAGTGTTGGCTTGGTGTGGTGTATATAGGCTACCTACGTGCAAGAGATATAATTATTGTTTTGACGAGATGACTAAAAAGGTCATCATGTTATTTTGGCAAGGAAAATGGTATATATTTTAGGGAACTTTGACCAAATGACTAAAAAAATTCGTCAGTTTTTTCGGAAATTTTTTTCCAGCCCAAGGCCACAAATTTTGCCCCCTCCACCTTAGAAAATTTCTGTATCCGTCCCTGGTAGGCTAAGCCTTTAATATGGCCTACATGCGGCCTTAGGTAACCTAATTAAGGCTTAAATGGCACATGGTGCACATTGAAACGGGTAACGATCGAAGGATCTCTCCCAGTCTCCCCAAAAAATTCAATGAAATGAGCAGGGTCGAGACCAGAGCCATGCGCCGACTCGAGGGTGTCGGCGGCGGCGCGCCGGTCATTTTTGATCGGCGGCGGCGGCGCGCCGACCAACAGAAATCGGCGGCGGCGGCGCCTTCGAAATGTCGGCGTCGGCGGCGTGGCGCGGCGTCGTGGGGTTAGTGCTCCAGCGTCGCATGCATATTTTAATAGTTGTTACACAAGCAACTTATATTATAAAGATATGAGTGTTCAGCAATTATTTTTGGCAATTATCTGGTCTTAAATTAATGTTCACGAGAAGCAATTATTCTCAAAATAGACGTTCAATTACAAGATTCTACAAAGGCTTGATTGTAAAACCACATGACTGGGTTTTCAAGATCAAGCCTCCAGCTTGCGAAACCTAATAATAGAAGCTAAAGAACCGTTTGCCCAGTGGCGGCGCTACCTGCCTATTTTACTATTGACCTGCCTTACGACCCGCCAAAAATTCTTTGTTTTTTTAAAATAAATTCTCAGAATGAATGAATAATGGTGGGAAAGTGGAAAATTTTTGAAAAAGTCATTGAATTATCGAAACAAAAACCGCTTCAAGTTGTTATTCAACAAAAATATCATTAGAAATAAGATTTTTTCACAAATTATTTATTTATCCTTTTCTGTCAAAAACCAATAATTGAACAATTGAGTCTTCACGTTTTGGTCATTGCCATTGGTCAAGTGTGTGCGTGACATGGGCCTGGTTAGGGTCAGATAGGTCACATATAGACGGGCCTATTAATGTTCGAAAGCTTGATTACCCATTTCACTTATAATATAATAGACTAGGTCACGGTCAGCGTGGGACTTTGATACTGGAGAAAAAATATGAATTAGGTGGTAACTGGCTGGCAAGAAGAATCACAAGCCTGCGGACGCGACCAATCGCCTACATAAAAATACAGAGCGCCACTTCATTGCAAAATTATATTAACGTGTATCCTAATACTATAGGGCAGACTGTTCTTTGCCATCCTATGATCCTAGCGTACGGTCAGACTATCAGGCAAGAAGGCATACACGGCATAACAATTCACTTATGCCTGCCTGGAGTTATTTTTACCTTCTTTGCTGCCATAATTCCAATCGAATTACAAAATCCACAACAGCTTAAACGTTAATCGCTCTTTTCCAAAAGTCAAAACGAATAGATATCATCAGGGCCTAGGACAGGATTTGGAGGCCCAGGGCCACAACTAATTTTCAAGGTCTTCTTATTCAAGAATCTACGTCAAAATTGATTTTAAAAGAAAATTATTTGAATTATCTGTCTCATTGACAATTATTGTTAAATGCTGTACAATAATTTCCCATTTTCTTGGTTCAAAACTCCATTCTCAGCCACAGTTGTTACAGTCGTCGAAGTCTCTTGGAGTGTGCCTTCTGTTTGTGATGAATTTAATAGTATTATATCTCGAAGATCTTCTGTCTGGCCGAGCCTATTGCTATTATCAGGATGTGCAACGAAATTTGAATTTTTTTTGACTTGCTGAAGCAGCTTCCTTTTCTCGAGCCAATTTCTTTCGTTTCTCATGTCCACTTTCGAATGATCTCTTCATCTTTCTGTAAGAGATTAAAATAATATTTTTATATGATATAATAGACTAATATTGTTAGTCTATTCCCAGAGGAAATATTTGCTATTTTTTCAATAAAATTGACAATGTGGTCAATTGTGTCAAATTGACTGATATTGTTAAAACTATTTTAATGAATTAATGTAAATTAAATATCAATTTCAAAAGCTAAAAACAAACCCCCTAATCGTGCACTCATTCCGCTCGAATTCGTCCACCACCCCACGGCCCATTCATTTTCTACACTACTCCAAACTCCAAGTCGTGGCTACACCACCGCTAATAAGAAACTAAGAAAGTAAGAATTAATAGTGTACTGTGTAGGAAACAATATATCCACCGCGAATCCGATGATAAGAACAAGAATTAGGCCTATATTCATGAATATTAAAACATTTTTTAGGTTTGAGTGTTTGACTTACGACTTAGGGCCTACGAGTAACGAGTTACGATAAAGTTTATAGTTTATACTGTTGAGTGTTGACAACTTTTAAATTTTACAACTAATAACAGATTTACGAAATTTATTTTACAGTTTGCATTTATTTAACGTCAACAATTTCGTCACGAAATAGCTAGAATTTGCATAATGGTACATTTCAGTGAATAACTCGTTAATTCCGTAATTCCCCATTTCAATAAATTAATTATTTATTGAAATGGGGAATTACGGAATTATAAGGAGTTATTTATTATAAATGAGTCCGTAATTCCGAAATTCCGAGGCCCTTTATCAAGTGAGGCCTGGGGCCAAATGGCCCCAGTGGCCCCCCCTGTCCTAGGCCCTGGATATCATCATTGGTTTCATTGCATTGACGCAAAATCGGTGGTGCCAGGAAAAATCAAAGTAGATAAGAAAAAGATTCTATTTCGCACTGACGCAACATTTTTTCGCGAAACCATGCAAGAGATGAAAAATGCAACAAAAATAAGCTGATCAACGTAGCATCGGCGGCGCGCCGACAAATTTTCGGCGGCGGCGGCGACGGCGCGCCGAACCCAAAAAATCGGCGGCGGCGGCGCCCACTAAATGTCGGCGGCGGCGGCGCGGCGCGGTCGGCGCAGGGCTCTGGTCGAGACCACAATATTCAGTGTTTAATCTAGACGTCTCTGGGGGGGAAAGTTCCCCCCCCCAGGATTGACATTTCCCCCCCCCCAGAAAAATTTGACGAAATGATATTGGTTTTTAGTTACTGTTTTCATCATTGTTTTACATGAAGTGTTATAATATACGGTGATATTATTTATTATTATATGATTATAATGACATTATTTACTACTATAATAAATGATACTCTCATGTTAAAATGACACCTGAAAATGCAGCCACTGCAATGTGGAAATTCAAAAAGTTTCTAATGGGTCACTGAAAAAGTACAGCTAATTTGTTAAGATGACACCTTAAAATGCTGCTATTGCAATGTGAACATTCAGAAAGTTTCTAATGGGCGACTGAAAAAGTAGGCCTACAGCTATTTTGTAAAGATGACACCTTAAAATGCTGCTACTGCAATGTGGAAATTCAAAAAGTTTCTAATGGGTCACTGAAATAGTACAGCTATTTTGTTAAGATGACCCCTTAAAATACTGCCATTGCAATGTGGATATTAAAAAAGTTTATAATGGGTCAATTTTGCTAAGATGACCCCTTAAAATGCTGCCATTGCAATGTGGAAATTAAAAAAGTTTCTAATGGGTCACTGAAATAATACAGCTATTTTGTTAAGATGACCCCTTAAAATGCTGCCATTGCAATGTGAAAATTCAAAAAGTTTCTAATGGGTGAATTTTGCTAAGATGACCCCTTAAAATGCTGCCATTGCAATGTGGAAATTCAAAAAGTTTCTGATGGGTCAATTTTGTTAAGATGACCCCTTAAAATGCTGCCATTGCAATGTGGAAATTCAAAAAGTTTCTGATGGGTCACTGAAAAAGTACAGCTATTTTGTTAAGACAACACCTTAAAATGCTGCCATTGCAATGTGGAAATTCAAAAGGTTTCTAATAGGTCACTGAAAAAGTACAGCTATTTTGTTAAGACGACACCTTAAAATGCTGCCATTGCAATGTGGAAATTCAAAAAGTTTCTAATGGGTCACTGAAAAAGTACAGCTATTTTGTAAAGATGACCCCTTAAAATGCTGCCATTGCAATGTGGAAATTCAAAAAGTTTCTAATGGGTCACTGAAAAAGTACAGCTATTTTGTTAAGATGACCCCTTAAAATGCTGCCATTGTAATGTGGAAATTCAAAATGTTTCTAATGGGTCACTGAAATAGTACAGCTATTTTGTTAAGATGACCCCTTAAAATGCTGCCATTGCAATGTGAAAATTCAAAAAGTTTCTAATGGGTCAATTTTGCTAAGATGACCCCTTAAGATGCTGCCATTGCAATGTGGAAATTCAAAAAGTTTCTGATGGGTCACTGAAATAGTAGGCTACAGCTATTTTGTTAAGACGACACCTTAAAATGCTGCCAATGCAATGTGGAAATTAAAAAGTTTCTGATGGGGAGGGGCGCATCCCCTCCCCAAACCCCTCCCACTCTCGGTGCTACGCGTATCACGAGCGTCCTTCGGACGCTCAATTGTCTCTCCCCCCCCCCAGAAACCTCAATTCCCCCCCAGAGGACGGAGACTAGATTAAACACTGCACAATATTAGGCTGTTAAGCTTAAATAGGCA
>OX457052.1:20767297-20783329 GCA_949752735.1 Lumbricus terrestris | reverse complement strand
ATAGAGAATATCAGGTACAATATGTCCAGAATTATGTTACAACCAGGGCTGTAGCCAGGGGGTGTTTGAGTGTTTGAACACCCCCACCCCCCGAAATGAGAAATGCAAAAATGAAATAATGCCTTTAACTAGCAGATGATGTAAGAATATAGTGTGTAATGTAATTTTGAGCAGAAAATAGTCGAAAATCGCACAAAAATTGTGTTTTTGCACCACCGTGAATGTATTACGAGCCCAGAAAAGGTACGAAAAGCAGGCGATTACTTTTAAAAGGTCATTAGGAAATTTCGGCCAAAAACAAAAGTCTTGAAAACACCCCCGAATAAAATCCTGGCTACGACCTTGAACTGACAACTAAACTGTTGTGTGTTTTGGTTGCAAATTTTCTGTTTGATTTCTGTATTTGAAGAGTATAAAGTGTAGTAATGAAATAATGTCTTAGAGTACAGCAAACAACACATCTGTACAATGCACAACGTTAGATATAACGAAGAGCTGCAGTGTCGCAGCCACTCTGTCTTTTAACCTAAGAACAATACGTGACCACAGCCTTATCAACAACATCACATGATTTTCTAAGCACTGGACTGTTTGGTCGCCAGTAAGAACATAAATAGCATTGTTCTTTTATCTGGTTGTCAGTATGACCAAAAGAACCATCGGTTGTTCTTGAAACGATGTAAAGTGGAGAACCTTGAGTTGAGTCAGCTCTTTGTTGGAAATTCAGTAAACGTTCTTTCACGCCAACTCAGCATTGTTGACTACGGCGACGACTACACACGCAGGAGGATTGGGGCAAGGAAGGAGAGGTGAGAGATGAAAACTTCAAAAGCATTATTTAGTCTGATTTAGCTTGCACTGAAAGACCATGTCGGTTGCAATATTGTATCAGCATGAGCTGCAATGAATTTGATCTTCGATACCGAAGATACCAGTACTTCCAGGAGGTTATGTTTAAAGCGGTAATCTTTGGGTGACGTCCAAAAAATATGATATGCAAGCAAAATCAAACTTGATGCTATGTTGAAAGAGGTAAGTTTTAAATCTGGGCTCCAATGATAGTTGAAGGATTAAGAGAAGACGTAAATTATTAACTTGATTCCAATACCGTGGACCATCATTTGAGAATGTGAATGAGTCCAACAGTCAGGTTGAGAATTATAAGCTATCCAGGATTATAGTAGACACAAGAGGGCGTTAATTTTGAAATGAGAATGTATTATTTTTTTGAATGGAGTAAAGCTAAATTTTGTCTAACGTCGTTTAGGACACTTGGACTGATAAAGTCTGATGCGCTGGGGAAGATTGGTCACATTCTGGACATCGTTTGGAAATCTGGTTTACAGATCAGCAACCTAAAGATGGTGCAGCTTACTAAGGCTGATGCTGCAGATTTCGTTCAGGATCAGAGGAACTCAAATTCAATTAAGTAAGAACCAATTAATTGGCTAGTTCTTCTTTATATTATTATTTGCTCTGGAGTAATTGTAAGTTGTATAAGACTTTTAATCAATTTATCGAAAGAACAGCAGCAGGAATCTCAGGTAAACTCATGAAACACGCACAAATAGTTTAAGATAATCTACAGATGTCGTCAACAACTAAGTAGATGTTATTTGTTTTTATTACGGTTGACATTTTGAATGGGCTTAATAGCAGGCTTTTTTCCATCATTTTTGTCTTTTATTTATCTTAACAGTTGGTCTGCTGACAGTGCATTCAGTTTTATGGTTTTTAATCAACATTAATATTCGTGTGGAAAATCCAGTGAAACGTTATTGTTTGCAAACGAAGAGTCTTTACCATGGAAGTAGCTTGACAGCGCTCGTGAATAAGCTGGTGCCCTGTGCTTGGCTTGCGAGTGGTGCTTTAGAAAGTTGGTGATTACTATGGTTCAATATAAACCACAAGCACAGTTGTTCGGGACTTGGGAGTACTGCTGGATGAAGACCTATCCATGGATCAGCATGTCGGATCGCTCTGCAGGTCCTGCTTCTACCAACTGCGCCAGATCAGAGTCGTTCGGCGCAATCTATCACATGAAGCCGCTGCCACTCTTGTCCACTCGTTTGTGCTGAACCGACTGGATTTCTGCAATGTCGTCCTCGCTGGTCTCCCAAACTGCCGGATACGCCAGCTTCAGTCTGTCCTCAACTGCGCCGCCCGAGTCGTCGCTGATTTGCCCAAATTCTCGCATATATCAGCATATATGCGTGACACACTGCACTGGCTTCCGGTCGTGGACAGAACGATATTCAATATCATCGTTATGGGACGAGCGTCAGTGGTTGGCCTGGCGCCAGAATACATTCGAGAACTTTGTATTCCCGTCTCCAGCCAACCAGGTCGTCGGTCTCTGCGCTCTGCGACTCGTGGGGACTTGATAGTCCCACGCTCCCGTACAGTGATGTGGACACACCGCGCCTTCTCGTGTATTGGACCTTCATTCTGGAACAGTCTTCCTTTGGCAATTCGTGATGCTGCGTTGCGTGTTTCCCATGAAACATTCTCAAAGTTAATTAAGTCGCACTTGTTCAGAGCTACCCGGTAGCTGCGTTAAGCGCCTTCGTGAGGTTATTGTAAGGCGCTATATAAATGTTCATATACATACATACATGAATGCCAGAAGTGTTCAAAACGCTTATGAACATGGCCAATTTGAATACAGTGATTTGAGTATGGTAATTGAGCAGAACATGTAGAATCATGTACATATTTGGTCTCACAGAAAGAGAGAAAGAGAGATGCAGATGTCATCAACAACTTCAAGGATCAAGGATCTAAAAATAACATATACATATTTAAAGAAATGCTTATGAACATGACCAATCTTGGCCAAACATGGCCATCTTCGTGCATTGAAAACTGTAAATGTTACACTGCATCCAGGTAAAGATAACATCATGATAATAAGACTGTTATGGCTACTAGCTTTGTTCTCATAAGAAAATGGTATATATGTGCTAATTTCGTACCGATGGTGTGCTATTGTACTTAATGCAGCAACAATTTCATTTCTTTAATTTTTCTTCTGTTTTTATGATTTACTTTACAGTCCGCTGGTTGAAGCAATTACCAATGGTCCAGTTGTCGCTTTTGAGATCAGAGGTGAAAATGCTCAGAGGAAGTGGCTTGACATACTCGGTCCAAACGATCCTGCACAAGCGAGGGCTAGCGCCCATTCGACAATACGTGCGCGATTTGGTGCAGGTGATGCGGAATATCGAACACTATTTTAAATATTTAAATGTTGCTTTTAGAAACTGATCCTTTAAGTTAAATAATAATAATGACCACAATGCAACACCATCAGCAACAATGGCACCAACAGCAATAATGATACAAATAATAATAATGATAATAATGATAACAATAATAATAATAATGATAATTAATAATAATTATAATTAATAATGATAATGATATTGATGGCAGTAACACCACACCCATCTCTGGATATAGTTTTGAACAGCTGAGGGACCATAAATACCTCTGGTTAAAAACAGTAATAATAATTATAATTATTATTATTATTGGCATTATTATTATAATAATAGTAACAAGAGGAAGAACTATAATTTTATTATTAAAAATAATGATTAGAATTTAAAATAATAATGATAGGCTAATAATAATTTATTCGATTCAAGGTGGCAAACCGCAGTTTGATCATACACAAAATAGTAAGAACACAGAACACACGATAACAAGTTTACAAAGAGTCGATTTTATAATTCTCTGACTCTTACGACTGTGCCATCATCCTACTTCTGCTCATTTGCCATGTCCCCCTTAGGGAGTGGAAGGCTGATAAAGCTTATTTTGGGCTGGCAGGTTTTCCCTGTGCATGTGTTTTACCATTCAACCATCAAAGATTGAAATGTTTACATGTAAACTATATATTGAGTTCGCTGTTGAAGTGAGTTAGATGCCTGCTTGGTATTGTTAATTTTTTTAATTGTGTTGTTTTTAAGGGACATGGCTTTGTGTTTACTGCTTGTTTTATGTTAAGATGCCTTTTGTTTTTCTAAGACTCTTCTCAGAATGCCTGTCATGGATCCGATTCCCTTGCGTCTGCGGAACGCGAGATCGGTTTCTTTTTCCCATCAAGCGGATCCTGTCCGCGAAGCTCTGCCTGCTTCTCTGATAGCACTTGTTGTGTCATCAAACCACATGCTGTAACAGAAGGTTAATCAGACACCTCATCATCATTATTATTATCATCATAATCATCATCATCATCGTCGTCATCATCATCATTTGATTAGAAATGCTGTGTTAGTCTTAATCTGGATTTAATTTGGGGATTCTGTTGGAATAAACAGTCTCAGTCTGGTTTCACTCCAGAGCATAACTTTCAATCACATACAACAAAGACAAATTTTACTGGATGTAAAGATCATATTGTTTTCTTTAAAACATGATTAGGTATTTCATGTAGGGTGGGGATAGATAATTTTGTGCTGAGTAATTTTTCAGTTTTGTGATTGTTATCTCGGTGAATTGTTTTGTACCATACTCAGCATCAGCCTTCGGGGATGTGACCCTTAGTTTTAGACTTCTGAGGTATGATCCATACTCTCAGTCTTCAGAGGTATGGTCTTTAGTTTTAATCTTCAGAAGTATGGTTCTTAGTTTTAGTCTTCAGAGGTATGGTCTTTAGTTTTAACCCTTTATCGGTTCATTTTTAAATTTTAAGCCCGTTTTCAGCGAATATTCTCGGGGCAAACGGGTAAAGGATTAATCTTCAAAAGTATGGTCCTTAGTTTTGGTCTTCATATGTAGGGTCTTTAGTTTTAATCTTCAGATGCATGGTCCTTTGCTTTTTTTCGGTTCAAGACATTAAAAATAAATTTTCATCTTATTTACTGTTGAGCTTAATTGCAATATTTTTGCTGTATTTTTAATCAAAGGAGTTGCAGGCGAAATCATTTCAAAGATTGGCGACTGTGGCTTCGAGATCTGTGCGATGACTATGTTCGCTCTGGAGAAGACGCACGCCGAGGAATTCCTCGAAGTCTACCGAGGAGTCGTCCAGGAGTATCCGAGCATGGTCACCGAGCTCTGCGCCGGTCCATGCATCGCCGTGGAGATTCGAGCGCAGGATGCTGCTCGCACCTTCCGAGAATTCGTCGGACCGGCAGATCCAGTAGGATACCCCATATCTGACTTACTCACTTACTTACTTACATGTGGCTGTGCATCTAATGTTTGTTTGTATGTGCATTTGTTATAGCGCCCCTTCAAGCTCCTACTCAGAGGCGCTCCCGACTGCAGAGCAGACACTGCATTAGAGTTTCACGCCGAAGCGCTGAGCAATTGCGAGTGAAGGACTTGTCCAAGGTCCCTACGCGGCGACTTGAGGTGGATGCGAACCTTCCGGCTTCAAGGCAACGACGCCACCACTGCACCACCGCACCCCACAATTGTTGTGTATCTTGTCCCTTGATAATTAATCTAATTATTTGTAGGGCAAGGTAGCTAACTGAACTGAAGGTAGCTAACTGAACACGGAGAGTAATCTAGGAATTTCTAGAGCACCACTCGAAAGCCAGGTGCAGTGATTCTTGAACCATGTGAAACGTGGGAGCCAATTAGATTGCTGTAACGCAGTATGGTTTGAATCTCCATGAGATGTTGACTGTACGGTGTGCAGGAGGCTTGAAGAAGTCCTTTACTTGCAATGAATTGATGCTTGGCCATTGGATGTTGGTTGGCACTTAGTATGAATGCTTAATCTTTTACCCGTTTGCCCCGAGAATATCCGGGCTTAAAATTTAAAAATGAACGGGTAAAAGGTTAATACTGCTACAAATAATAATAATAAATAATTACGTGCTTGTGGTTTATCCGCTAAAATCCTATATCACGCTGTGCTGCAAATCTAGTGTAGCTGGTGGACATTCACTGGCCGGTGAAGCAGCAAAGTATGAAATGATCACAAAGTGTGGAATGACAACAAACCTGGCTGTGATCCTGTGGCAAATAGAATAGAGTCATGACACTTCATGCCTGAATCCACATCCTCTGAGCTTTATGAAATGATTTTTTGCAAAGTACTGTACATCATAGACACTTGTTGTTTTCGTCTACATTTTTCTTTCTGGAAATTCAAACTGATAGCTAAAGACAGACGCTTTATAAGTGTACTGTGTTAGACATTACTGGTTTTATATGTGAATTATGAAAGTCACCTAATTGTTATTCTCTGTAGGACATTGCGCGTCACGTGAGACCTCGAACGTTGCGTGCGCAATTTGGCAAATCAAAAATCAAGAATGCTGTCCACTGCACTGATCTCCCTGACGATGCCCCACTTGAGGTGGAGTATTTCTTCAGAATACTGGACAAATAATTGGGCATTCATTCACCAGGGTGCCTGTTTAGTTGAAGTTTCATTCACCAGATGGCGCAAGACTCTAAATTTGCAAGCCACAGGTTCAGACACTAGGACTAACTATTAATACGACAACAATTTTAATATTAATAATGAGAATGAATTAATTATGCAATGCAATTTAGTGTAATGTAGTTTGACACATTTAGTATCTTTATAGGATCTATTTGCATCATATACAGTTTTGTTTTTGCTAAATTTGTTTTCTGTTGTAACAAAGACAGATGACCCATAGTCATATGACCCATACGAGCTGATTGCATTACATTAAGAAATTTGAGCCTAATATATTTCTTATGTAGCACTTTGTGCTCAGTTTAAAGTCGTGCATGATTTCTGTATATCGTAATTATGATCTTAAATCGATATTGGGCATAAATATGTGATATATTTTCCACTTTCATGCATTGTAAATAAAATAGTTAATGCTGTGTATCAACTTGTTTGCTTGAAATCATTTTTGTGCTGCGGAAGAGAGGTCTAAAACTGTGGGTGTAGATCAAGAGGGTCCATAATAGATACGGCATCATTCCGTGAGAGTGGTCTGAAATGTTTATTGCTCGAATTTTATGTAAATTTTACTTCATAAATTATAATTGGTTTGTTAGCTATGCCTATAAAAAATATGGAGGATCCAAGGGTCAAAACGTTTAGAAACCTCTGTCAAATACTTTGACCTGTTAGAAGTATGTACATGGTTTTTTTGTGTGCGTCGCTTAGACCCCATCTGTTGTGATCTTCTGCTGCCGCTGTTGCAATCCATACATACAATTGGCTGGTAATAATATGAATTCGCTGGCATACAGGCAGCCGAGGCAGGCTAGCTTTTGTTTGCATTTTGCAGGCCAACTATCGAGATTTTAGAAGTGTATTAGCCTATCAGACAAGCTGCATGTGTTTAGCAGACGTTTTATTTGTTTGGTTGTTAAGGTAAACTTTAGTGGTACGTAGGCCTACTTATAAGAATATGTAACTCTAGATCTGTAGATATATGCTCGCCTATAAGTGACTGAACTTTGAGGATGAATTGAAGGGTGACAGGTCCCTGGACACCCTACAATACATGACTTAACTTGAAGGATGATTGATGAAGTCCTACATGACTGAACTTTGTTGGACACCAAAGAATGCATCATTGACAGAGGACATGGACTAACCAATTGGAATATATTCAAGTAAATTTATTTCCTGAATATTTCACATAAATTGGTCATCAGGGGAAGACCTAGAAGGCATATGAACAATCCTGCTAATAGTGCCACCCAGTAATCATGTGTTGAACAAAAACACAATAGCGCATAACAGTCGTTTGCACAGTCACAGGAATGCAAAGATCGTTAGGAAAAACTTAGTAACCGACAAAATAGAAGACAGTGTGGCTAAATGACAACAACTACAAAAAATTCACAACTATTGACTTATCTAAGGGCTCTCGCAGAGCCACTTTTTACATGCTTAAAGACACTGCCATATCAAAGATGATTAATGTCGCCCTCCTCCTTTATCCAGGCTTGGGACTGGCACTGGCAGACAACAACCAGTGGCGGAGAGCCACTGACCAGAAACCAACTATTTATTCTCAAGTAGATTATGACAAAGTTTGTGTTTAAACATAGTCAATAGTCATCACACTGAGTACGATTAGAGGATTTCAATTCAATAATTTGTTTATTGATCACAAAAATGCAGACAATTATACATTCACAGTAAGTAGGTCTACACACAGTATATAATTGTAGTTGACAACAGTAGACCTTTACTATGACGGTAAACCTATTGTTGCTGTATGCCTACAATCATTACTGCGCGCATGTTAGGGAGTAATAGCGTACCCAAAATTAGTGATTCCGCTAGATGGGGGTTGTTTAACAAAATCAAAATGAGCGCCTCTGAGTAGTTTCTTTAAGGGGCGCTGTATAAATGCTCTGAATGAATTAATTACTATAATATGGTAATAGGCTGAAAAAACAGATACAATGGCATTTCTTTCGGCGAATATATCCGACTTGCGAATGAGCGCTGTTAACAGACTGCGAATATCCATAGGAACACATAGCCAAGCTTACTCGCTCTTCCTACTTCCAATTAAGGCGCCTGAGAGCTATTCGCAAATCTGTTTCATCTTCGATCTTTACCACCATTGTCCACGCCTTCGTCTGTTCTCGGATTGACTATTGTAATTCTGTCCTTGCTGGCCTCCCTAAGGTCCGGCTAGCTCCCCTACAGTCCGTTCTCAATGCTGCTGCGAGGCTCATTGCCCGTCTTCCTCGATTCTCACACATATCTACATTCATGGCTGAACAACTTCACTGGCTTCCACTCTCAGCTCGCATAGAATTCAAAGTTATAAGTTTGGTTCTCAAGTCTCAACGAGGCCTTGCTCCGACGTATCTTTGTGATCTCATACTTCGCCCCATTTCGGCCACTTCGCTGCGTCCTCTTAGGTCCTCAGATCGGCTTGACCTCTTTGTTCCTCGCGTCAGGACCGCCATGGCTCAATCCAGATCATTTGCCTGCATAGGTCCCTCCCTATGGAATGGTCTTCTCCCATCCGTTCGCTCTGCCATCCTCTCTGGTAGTCTTTCGTCATCTTTCTCTTGTCTAAAGACCTGCCTTTTCTCTCGGAGTTGCACGCACTGGGAGCGCTTCTGAAAGGCTCTTGCTGCAAGAAGCGCTTTACAAATGGTCAGATACGATACGATACGATTATACGATTATACGATACAATTATACAATTATCTAAACAGTCAACAGCTGTAAAGAAATATTAAAGCAGGTAGGCCTATACTATGCCGACTGGAATGGAAAGGTCATTGCATAACTTTGAGGATGACTGTTTCCTTGAAGTGGGATGAGATGAGTCTTACATGTAAGAGGTTCAAGTGAGTTGATCACTGCAGATAGGTAAGAACATCAGGCAGGACGTGGACCGCTTTCCCTGTCATCTGAGTCAGAGAAAGATTACGTTGGAGATAATTATGCCCATAAGTACAATTCGAGGACGTGAACCCTGTAGGCCTACATAACTGCGTACTCAGTAGGCTATCGCACACATTTGCTTTTTAAGGTATCCAACTTCCCCCTCTCTATCCTACAACACGAAATGGGACATGGAGAAACGGGGAAGTGAACTGCTTAGGTATTGTATAATTGTATCCTCGCGTCAGGACCGCCATGGCTCAATCCAGATCATTTGCCTGCATAGGTCCCTCCCTATGGAATGGTCTTCTCCCATCCGTTCGCTCTGCCATCCTCTCTGGTAGTCTTTCGTCATCTTTCTCTTGTCTAAAGACCTGCCTTTTCTCTCGGAGTTGCACGCACTGGGAGCGCTTCTGAAAGGCTCTTGCTGCAAGAAGCGCTTTACAAATGGTCAGATACGATATACGATACGAACAGAAGAACTGCGAAAGTGATTTGGGGTTACAAAGATTCGAACTATAAAGAAAGGTTGAAAACAAACACCGTAGAGAAGGAGGAGCAGAGGAGATCTAATTGAAGCACGTGTGATCATCACTGGAAAGGAAAAGCACTACGTTCGGAGAAGTGAATTAACACCAAACAAAACAAAGCAGGTAGAAATTGCCTAAGAAGCAAAAAATTAATCCTTCAGTGCTAATCAGAAGAGTGTTGTAGACTTGTGAAATGGCTTGGTGGACACAGTCACAGACAGCGTTTAAGATGAACCTATAGGAGTCTATAGGACAATAATGAAGTTATTAAGTGTAGGCCTAATTGCAGGTTAATATAACAGTAATGGTTTTAACAAAGATCCAGCGACTTCTGAATGACTTAAAACCATTGTTCGTGTTATGTTGTGTCGTGTTATGCTATGTTACGTTATAATTATATTATGTTGTGTTATATGTTATGTATAATGTTAGCCTATGTTGTGTTATGTTTCGTTACCGGTATGTTATAATAGTAATAACACGTTGAGATTTGAGTGTCATAAATTCGTAAGCAATCGAATTAAATCGTAGCAACGATTCAGAATCACTTGTGTTATATATGCTGTGTTCTTAGATTGGATCAGATTAGATTAAATTAGATTAAATTAAATTAAATTAGTTTAGATTAGATTGCTCAACAGTGTGTGCGAATATTCGTGTTGGTTGTGGCAGTGGTGGTGGTGACGTTTGGCATAGCCTATGCGTTGGTTGGTGGGTGTGTGAATGCGTTTGGGTGGGGTGGGGTGGGATGGGGTGGGGGTAGGGACGTGGGTCGTCTTCTTCGTCCTTCCTTGCATCACGTTGATTGCTTGGCGCCTGCACCCATCAATTCCTAGCACACTGACGTCGCCTTTGTGTCGCCTGTCGCCTGTGACCATTGACGTCGTCTAAGCCATCACCATCAACGCCGCCACCACCACCACCACTACCACCACCACCACCACCACTACCACCACCACCACCACCACCACCACCACCAGCAGCCCTTGCAGTCGATGGAAGGGGACGGGGCATCAAGCACCCCCCACCCACCCCACCCCATCCCAGGTCTATACGTTCGCGACGAGTTGTATAGGTTGCGCGTCTACGTGAAAGGGAAGCTCGAGATTGCCTGCCTTCTATGCGTCTCTTATTCTGCGTATATACTGCTGCATGTCGCTGTGCTTGCACCGTTACATGTCTCTAGCATGTCGCTATACAATGCATCTCATTATCGCTGTCTGTCTGGCTATCTGTCTGTCTGTCTGTCTGTCTGTCTGTCTGTCTATCTGTCTGCGTGCATACATGTAGCTCCTGCATGCCTGTCCATCTGTCTGTCTGTCTGTATGTCTGTCTGTCTATCTGTCTGTCTGTCTGTCTGTCTGTCTGTCTGTCTGTCTGTCTGTCTGTCTGTCTGTCTGTCTGTCTCTATACATGCCTGTAGGTCTGTCTCTTTGTATGTATATGTCTGTCTGTCTCTTTACATACCTGTAGGCTTGTTTTTTATGTATATGCATGTATACCTGTATGTATGCATGTATGTTTGTATGTATGTCTGTCTACTTGTAAGTATATATGTACGTATTTATGTATGTATGCATGCATGTATGTATTTTTGTATGTATGTATGATATCATTGATATGAGCATGCATGCCTGTATGTGCCTATGGTACCTATGTCTCCTCCGCTGTCATGTTTCCTTATACCTGTGAACCTCTGTATTTGTCCATGTCTGTCTCAGTGTGTCTGTTAGTGCTGCTGCACTAAGCCATATGACGTTGTTGTCAGTCTGAGTATATCTGTCTTATTTCCACCTTCTACCCATTCTGCTATCTCTGCCTGTCGTTCTCTCTCTCTCTCTCTCTCTCTCCCTCTCTCTCTCTGGTTTATCTCTTCGTCTGTCTCTTCGCCTTTCTTTGTTTGTCTGTCTGTCTGTCTGTCCGTCCGTCTGTGTCTGTCTGACCAACTCTATACATGTCTCTGTCTCATGTTTCGTCTCATTCTTTCCAGACTATCCCCCACACTTGACTCCTCCCTCTCTGGCTGTCTCTCTGTCTCTATCTGTCTGGGTATGTGTGTATGCCTCTCTCTCTTTCACTACCCCTCCCCTTGGCGGTTGAAGCTGGCGGACTGCTGAGGAAGCTGTTGGGCAATTCCATTCATCACTCGGAACACCTGCATCCTGATATAAAACGCAGTCCATATAACGAAAGATGGAGAGAAGGAGAAAAGAAGGAGAGAAGGAGAGAGGAAGGAGAATGGAAAGAGGATGGCAGGGGGATGGAAGGAGCTAAGTGGCTTAGACAGTTCGTCCAGTCGCCGCTGCAGCGGGTGGCGTTTGATTCCCGGAACAAGAGCACTAAAGGCAAGTGACGCCTGATGGACACCGCAGTCTTGGCAGGCAGCACGAGCAACAGTGCGCGTGGAATCACTGGACCCCATTCAATACTCATACACACAGCTTCTTATGTATACAATCGGCTGCCACAACATACTATAATATATGGCAATGACATAGATACACAGAGGCATACACGCATTAATTTTATATACACATATATCTCTTATATAAGTTTAAGTTAATTTGGTTGCAGGCTCACTCAAATTATTTTAGCAGCAGTATTTTGCTAACAAAGTAGGCTATAGCAACCTTATGGAAAACTGGAAAAGCATGACAAATTTGATTGAAACTATAGGCGCATAGGCCTACTAATAAGGAAAACAGAGAAAGCAAGCCGCTGAAAAATATAAACGATATGCATCTCTAGGTCTACCACAGATCCGATTAATCTAGCGACTGAATAAAATAGCGACTGAATTCAATGATCACTTCACATATTATATTAAATTGCCTATTTCTTGGCAAAAATATTCCTGATTCCATTGAACAATATGTGGTTCTCTTAAAAGTGGGCTGCCTTGGATTCACTGATATATATATGTATAAGAATATATAGTTACATAGGCCTATATATGGATACATAGGCCTGGCCTATATAAGATATAGTCACATATAGGCTTTTATGTATGTATGTATATATGTATAATATTTTGTATATATGACAACTATTTGATATTATTATAATGATCAGATCGTTGAATAGACGTGTAGGAACGCAGTCCGTATATATATATATATATATATATATATATATATATATATATATATATATATATATATATATATAGTATATGTGGTAAGACGATAAGTATCGAAATATGATCCACCTCAAGTGATGTGCAGTGGCATCGTCTACATATTATGTAGCTGGGCTGCTGAGACAGAACATCAATACCGCTGTCAACGGATAAAGGATTCGTCCGTTTCGCTCGACTGCGTCCACTGCTTGCAACGACCAGATGGACTTGAGACCATGTAGGCAGCAGCGACGGTCATGGATCAGTGACGATTCTCTTCAGCGCATGCATCAAGTTTCTAAGAGTCGCTCAATACTCTTGCAATGGTCACTCGTGACATCAATAGCGCTATAATATTCCCTCCTGGTCACTCATGACATCAATAGCACTATAATATACCCTCCTGATCACTCGTGAGTCATGACATCAATAGCACTATCCTCCTTGATCGCTCGTGACTTCAATATCGCTGGTGTAAACATTTGCCATATAATTATGTCCACGCGCAGCAATGGTATACTTAGGTCTTCAAAACTATATCTAGGCTAATATCTAGTATACTTGCGTGCACCGTACATGCATGGTATAAATTTGCTTCGAGATTTCAGCTCCGTGTAAACCACTTAGTCAATCCAGAACCAGTATGCTTTTGAAGAAATGCCGACGAAACGACTAAAAAAGTCATCACCTTTTTTTCACAGAGAAAAATTGAAAATTGGGTTTTCCTAGAAATTTCGGCCATATGACTAAAAAAGAAGGAGAAAAGGTCGTCAGAAATTTTTGCCGGTAAAAGATGGAAAATTTCGTCGGCGACTCAGCCATTCGTCCGCCCAAAATCCCGCGTCCTTCCTTCGGCCACTCGGTCGTCCACCGCAAATCTCCGCCCAAGTCTCCACCCATGGGAGATGTTACTCCAGGGCTTTTTTTAACGTGCAGTTGTACACAAAATGTGCAGTTCTAAATGGATTTGTGCAGCTCTAGAAGCACTTCTGTCACAAGTTCTGTGCAGTTAAGATTAGCAAAAAGGTAATTGTCGTCCGATTGGAAGTAAGTTACCATGGATGATGAGAAAGGAAAGAAGGAGTTGTGCAGTTCTAAAAATTCCTTAAAAACAGTCCTGTGTTACTCAGCAGAAACACCGCTCAACTTCGGAACATTGTTTCTCGATAGAGGGGTCGGCCGACTGGGGAAGGAGGGGTGCAACGCAATCGCAGTCACAATAATCCAATGCAATTTTATTTAAGACACTAAGTCACTAACCTATAGGCCTTTGAGAATAACCTCTCCCGCGTCTCCGCAGCTATATTTTTAAGAGGAGTAACATGCATGTACTTTCACTATAATATCTTCTCTTGTCGTTTCTCTTTTAACTTTCCTTGCCCATATATTCAGTTCCTTACTAATTCAACCCTTCTTTATTCTTCATCAATACTGCCTCGTCAATCTCTTTCTAGATGTGGGATTAGGAAGGAAGTCGGTTGCAGCGAATAGAAGGTAAACAACTCCAATCCCATTCCCTTTCTTTGTAGTCCAAGCTCCTAATTCCAATTACCTTTCTTCCTAATTCAAACTCTTCCCTGCAATCTTTTACCAACAACCTTCCCGGTTCAGTTCCCTCCAAATCTCTTCCAGCCGTCTCCATTCCATTTCCCTCCGATACTAATCCAACCCCCTCCTCTCCAATGCAACCGACTTCCTTTCCAATCCAATTCCGCGACAATTATATCCAGCCCGACTGTTCCACCTCGACCCAGTCCCTTCTCAAACCAACCCTCCCTCCCCCTCCCTCCTAGCACAAAAGCAAATCCAACTCCTCGGCTACAATTGTCGACTTCGGCAGAAGCAGCGCCCGCCCTATACGTGCTAATCCTTCTAGCGATCGCAAGGTGTCGCGCCTTCTCCGCTCCGCCGCACATTCACCATCGCTCTCATTTCACTAAGCCGGTCACCGTCCGCGCTCCCGTATACACATACGCCGATGCCAACAACACCGAGTCCGCGCTCCTCCTAATAACCACCTTGGATTTAAGCCACTTCATACGGACGGCACGAGCTCTTGATCTGCCAAACTGTGAGAAAAAAACTTATTTCGCCCACAGCCCCCTTTTTTTACATCGACCAACCAATATTTGCCTGCGTTAGATCGGCATTGTATCGTTCTGGGATTTGCTAATAATTTCGCTGACGAGTAGGCGTTACGCTTGGCTGGCTCCGTCGACCTGAGACTGTATCGTTTCGTCTTTATTCCGCGGAGGTGGCGGTTTTCAATGGATTGCTTTAATCTCGTCGGCCGGACTGAGGGGGGGAGAGACTGTCGATCGGGGGGCGGTCAGTGGCTCGCCTCTTTCACGAGCTAATATGGTCGTTAGGCGAATTGCACCTGCAGAGATATTGCAGGTGTTATAGTCCTCCTCTCGTGCGGCAGGTGCGCTGTTCACGCAACAAAGCCCGTGTCAATCTACAACAGAATACGATTTAACCTCAGTAATAATTTGAAAAACTCAATTTAAAACCAATTCTCTTTCATCAGACTAAGCTGCACGAGCTCCTCGTCCTCTGACTGCTTGCATCATTGCATGGCTCTAAATCCAACTGAACAGAGAAACTGCCGGTAAATACTTCATGCACAATTGCACATCTGCTGCAGCGCCATGAATATTATTTCACCTGCATCCATAATCTTGACGTCATCATCATCATCGTCGTCGTTGTCATCATTGGTGAAGGGGTCTCGGCCATCATCACATCGTTTTAGGTGCACAAAAGACGCCACATAAATGTTATGTACAATGCAATACAATGCATCTTAAAAAGTTAAAATTGATAAAAACCCCAAACCAAAGTTCAGACCAGAATCGATGCGCGTTGAAGTATGCGCTTTTGATTGTATAAGTATATTGCCGTATGTGGAAATATATACTAAGTATTGGCCTATGTGAAATGGTCAATCCTGCCAGCGGAATAATAGTCTTCCTCCTGGGTTTACCATGCATATATATATATATGTGTGCTGTATATATATATACACTCGCGAACTATAGACTGCAACCGATGAACACGAACATATA
>OX457052.1:20722297-20759797 GCA_949752735.1 Lumbricus terrestris | reverse complement strand
TTTGACCAGAGACTGAAAGAGACAACGGACAGAGACACTAGGTGCAGACTGACTGACTGGCTGACTGACTGACTGGATGAATCCATGACTAGCTCCTTGACTGACTGGCTGACTGACTGACTGACTGGCTGAATGACTGACTGGATGAATCCATGACTAGCTCCTTGACTGACTGACTGACTGACTGGCTGACTGACTGACTGACAGGATGAATCCATGACTAGCTCCTTGACTGACTGACTGACTGGCTGACTGACTGACTGAATGACTGACTGGATGAATCCATGACTAGCTCCTTGACTGACTGACTGACTGACTGACTGACTGACTGACTGACTGACTGACTGACTGACTGACTGACTGAGTGACTGACTGACTGACTGACTGACTGACTGACTGACTGATTTGTTCAGTGACAAATTACACCGACCGACCGACTGACTGGTTTACTTACTTACTTGATTACCTACTCACTTACCTACCGGCCGATTGACTGGCTATAGCTTTCTGATCGACTGACCAAGTTTCGACCACCTGACTGGCCGACGTATAGAAACATAGAAACACAGATATAGATAAACACACAGACAGACGCTGAAAAATACCGAATCTTATATCGCTTTGTTTATATCACAGCTAGCGTACGTACGTGTACTTGGGCTTTTGTGTGTGTTTGCGTGTATATATGTGTGTGTGTGTGTGTATGAGTGTGTTTGTGTGTGTTTGTGTGTGTGTGCGTGTGTGTGTGTGGGTGTGTGTTTGTGTGTGTCTTAGTGTGTGTGTGTGTATGTGGGGTGGGATGGAGTGAGTGGCGATTCTTGGTTGGAAGGTATATAGTGATGGTTTTGTTTGACGTGCCGAGCGTTGAGGTCTGAGGTCGTCATCGTCATTGAGGCGGACATAATGGACCTCAGCGCCTCTGAGGTCTCGACTCTGTTTACCTGCTGCTGCTGCTGCTGCTGCTGCTGCTGCTGCTGCGGCAGAACCATCGCTGACTGCAGCTGCAGTACATGATGACCATGAGTCGCATCATTAATTGCAACGGTATATATATACACAGAATCTGTGTTGAATGGAGGAAGACTGCGGGGGAAGAAGAAGAGGAGGTAGGGATGGATTGTAAGGAGGAAGAGTGGAAAGGAGTGTGAGCGAGAAGGAGTGGATGGAGAAGGAGAGAGAAGAAGGAAGAGTGGAAAGGAGTGTAAGCGAGAAGGAGAGGATGGAGAAGGAGAGGGGAAGAAGGAAGAGGACGCGTGGGGAGATGGAGGGACGGAAACGGAATTAGAAAATGATAAACAAATAGTCAAGCAAAGAGAGAATTAAGCAGAAAGAGGAGAGAGGCGCAGGGAGCGATATATGGAGACAGAAATGTATACAGAGAGAGAGAGAGAGAGAGAGAGAGAGAGAGAGAGACAGACAGACAGACAGAGACAGAGACAGAGACAGAGACAGAGACAGAGACAGAGACATAGACATAGACATGAGTCATATATATATTACTTACTTAGATACTTTGTCCTTCCCGTGCAGGTCTGCACCTCGGGCAACGCATTTGCGTTGTTTCTGTTGCGCGTGTTTTTCTTTACCCGCGGGTGAGTTGCAGGCCCACCGCGGAACCCTCCTCCTTTATCCTGGCTTGGGATAGGCTCAGGTCCTAAGATACCCTGAGGCGGAGTTGTCATATATATACATACACATATATAGACAGGGTCAGAGAGACGAAGATATATAGAACAGGAACAAGAATGTGAAGTGAGGTGTATATATATATACACATTAATATACAATGTCACAATATTATTCTATCTAAAGACGAAGCTTTAGGCGTTGAGCAAATTGTTGTGCAAGAAGAACTGCATGTTTGTTGCTGTTTAAAACGACACTGTCATATCAAAGATCTGATCAGTGTCGCCCTCCTCCTTTATCCATGCTTGGGACGGACACTGTCAGAATGAAAACAGTTGCGGAATTCATAAAGGACTTGCTCATGGTCGTTGCGTAATTAGGCTATATACAGTGGCCGTTCTAGAGGAGTTTTGAACCCTATTCATCACAATACATACTCGCTTGTTACATGTTTAACGACACTGCCATATCAAAGATGATTAGTATCGCCCTCCTCCTTTATCCATGCTTGGGACTGGCACACTACATACAGACCAATGTCTGTATATATGTATACACCGTAACCCAGACATAGGCCAATAGACAATGGCGTCATTTTGCCTATGTCAACGCGTAAGCCAAAATCTTCAATGTTCCTGCATCTTAAGCCATTATACGAGGGCAAACAAGGTCATTTTCCTCACATTATGCTATCGCATGAATTCATCAGACGCGCTTAATTAAATCAGCATCGATAGAGATCGGATTTGCAAGACAATGCCAGCTAGGCACCTGTGGGTCTGTATGAAGACAATGCCCGAGTATTCACGCAGTCTAACCTGCGGAGCCATGGAGTCCTAAGGAAAGAAGCCAGCATCATCATACAGTTCCTCTGTTGTCTGTAGCGATTTTTAACGCTGGGCCTGCATGGATGGGAAGACAGTATTATACAGGACTCATTCATCACAGTATATATGCAGTCGATTCGCAATGCTAACAGAACGCAATCAGTTCCATTATCCGGGCGCTATATGAGTTCGGTTTTAACGCTGCTGCTGCTGCTGCTGCTGCTGTCATCAACAAACGAAGAGGATGTGTCTATAGTAAAGAGACCCAAACGTCGATATATGCATTTCAGTTACCATTAACATCCACCCTACCTTCCCTCCCATAGAGGCGGATCCAGAGGGCAAATCCGGCCATGGTCCCCATTTAAAATATCCTTGTTTCTCACCAGCTATTTTGCTGGGAAAGTGGACGTTCCCCCAGCATTTTCGTAGGCTCATGAGGTTCGTATACAGGTTTTCAACAATATGGCAATATAGTGGGTATATAAAGGTAACAGAGAAGACAGAGAGAAAAAAGGAGAAAAAACGGTGCATATGTATACCGACTAAAAAACGGTCATCAGATTTTACGGCGCCGAAATTTCTTTCAGACCCTAGATTTTACAACCAAAGACCCCAACGGAAATTTCTTTAAGACCCAAGACCCAAAATTTTGCAAGGCCCCCTTCGAAAATTTCTGTAACGGCCTCTGTTCCCCCCCCCCCTATTTCCCAATCGTGTCAACGCCACTGTTCTGCTATATATCCAGAATATATTTTTGCGAAAACTACACCGATTATCAATAACATATCAATCTATTATATTCGAATATCCGAATATATATAATTTTTTTTATCTCAATAATATTCTCGTCATGATCTGCCGTCGTTATTATGATCATTTTTTCATATGCATGCGGCGAAGGTACAGGACGAATGCTGAGCTCAACCCATGTACCAGTGTCAGCGATCCGATATTTTAAGACTTAACCCTTCACCTGCGGGGCCCGACCTGTGACCGGCCGACAAAGGCGTCCGTCCGTCGGCCGCCGGTCCATCGGTCGGTCCTTCGGTCCATCGGGCGGACGGGCGGGCGGGCGGGCGGGCGGTCGGGAGGGCGACCCGGGGCAGCGGGGTCCGCTGCAGCCTCGGCGCAGACAACGACCGGTGAAATAAGGCGACGACGACGACATCGATTTCCTTCGGCCGGTAATCGCTCTCGCGTTGCTGCTGCAGTCATTAATCGTCGTCGCAGTTTAATTTCGATATTTATCATATATACATGACGTGCTGGACATGATTTAGGCCTGTATATATACAGGGTGGCTCAAAAAAAAACGTACCACCGGGGAAAATGCGATATCTTCGCCGCCGATTGAACTTTTTCTGCGAAAATATCCCAATTTGTAGGAGAATGAATTTCCAACAATCCCTGAAAGTTTCATTTGAAACTTTTCATGTTTGCAAAAGTTACAGCTGTTCAAACTTAAAATTTCGTTTTTTCAAATATCCGCGGAAAATTTACGTCACTTGTAGATTTCCATGTCATATGATATCACTTTTCCCTACGACCTCAGCATTCGGTTTTGCAGTTTATTGTAAGGTATAATGAGAGTGTCCACTCTCTGCCTTAACACAAGCTCAAATTCTTTTTGTGAAGCTTAGTATGGCCTTGTTGGTCGGGTCCTGCGGCAACTGACCCCACATTAGCAGCAAGACTTGCTTCAGCTGGCCAATGTTCTCCAACTTGGGATTAAATGTCTTGCAGCGTTCCAGCATAGCTCCCCAGACGTGATAATCAAGAGGGCTGAGGTCGAGTTTGTTAGTCATCTTTGCCAATGCATTTACTTCAGTTGATGTCAATAAGGTAGCGCCATCATAATCAACCTTGCCGTGCGAGCAAGCAGGCGCACTGTCCTGCTGCATAATAAAACCAGATGTTAGAGCATACCTGGTCTTCAATGAGTCTGGGTAAGCGAGTTCAATGATGAGTTTGACATCTAACCTACTGAATGGGATTAATTGCAGTCTTTTCTTGCAGCCGCAACACACGCCGGCATATCTGATGCCGAAACCACGATTTGCTTTGCAAACTTGACCTTTCGATTACCAAGCGAATTTCGTGAAAATCGCGCTTTTTCCGTCAGATCAAGCGACCACTTCCTGCCTCTCTTCTGACATCTGATCTTCGTTACATAAACACGTTTGCAGATAGTCTTCAATGTGCTCAGGCTCCACTTTTCACTGGGTATTTTGCTATGATCACGCGATGTCTCAGTCTCTGTTCATGCAAAGTCCGAGTTCCCATTTTATCTTTTGCAGAAACTTTGCCCATGACGTTCATTGTTTGGGTTCACCAATTGAGACCTTAATCTATAAAATATCACCAAATACCAGCAGATTGCTTCATAAACAGCTTCTTTACAGCTCATAGTGAGGTCGTATGACATCATCATCAATGTGTGTGTGTGTTGTAATTTGCCAAACATCCTAATGAAATCACTTGTATTGGAGCATGATTCTCCGGATAATTGAAAAAACGAAATTTTAAGTTTGAACAGCTGTAACTTTTGCAAACATGAAAAGTTTCAAATGAAACTTTCAGGGATTGTTGTATATTCATTCCCCTTCAAATTGTGAAATTTTCGCAGAAAAACCCCAATCGGCTGCGAAGATATCGCATTTTCCCCGGTGGTACGTTTTTTTTTGAGCCACCCTGTATATATATATTGCATATTACTGAGCGTCTTGTTTTTGTGTGTGTGTGTGTGTGTGTGTGTGTGTGTCTGTGAGTACGATTGTGTATGTGTGCAATTGTACTGTGACAGTGTGTGTGTGTGTGCAATTGTATATACTGTGACAGTGTATGTGTGTATATGTGTGCGCAATTGCACCGTGACATTGTATGTGTGTGTACAAGTGTACTGTGGCCGTTTTGTGTGTGTTCGCGCATGTGTCAATGCTTGTTTGGGTTTTTTTTCTTTG
Source organism: Lumbricus terrestris (assembly GCA_949752735.1). Lineage (NCBI taxonomy): Eukaryota > Metazoa > Annelida > Clitellata > Crassiclitellata > Lumbricidae > Lumbricus > Lumbricus terrestris. The sequence continues at coordinate 20,754,381 of OX457052.1, read as the reverse complement.
TGAGCAGTACGAGCTTTGTTGAAAAACAATGGGGGGTGGGGGTCAGACCGTCAGACGTTCATTTATGTGGACTTTGGTCGTGCAATGATGACTTTGCTATGGAGTCTACTATAGGGTGTTGAACCCCTAGAACTCCCGGCGATGCTCATCCTGGTGCAAGTGCCCTTTTAATGCTAGATACAGTGTGGTGAGGAGTTGATTCGTTGTGTCCCGGTTTAGAGACTCTAAATCGAGACTTTTATAGGCTATATATATATACATACATATACATATATATACACATATATATATTAGGGTGGCTCCATCGACAATGGCAACTTTTGAAGTTGTTTCTTCTTTATTCTCCAACCCACCATTTGGTGATACGACTTATAAAGACTCTTTATCCAAAATATTTCCAGATTCCAAACGTATTTAGGACTGGCGCGAACCAGTTGAAGTTTAGATGATTGCGCATATTCAGGAAATTTCTCACTAATGAATAACGAACTATTTTGCTACTTACTTTTTGGTCTAAAATTTGCTTTGGTCAGTAAATCAATCAGCCAATCAATCATTCAATCAATCAGAATTTATATATCGCCCCTTCAGGATGCCTACTCAGAGGCGCTCCCGGCCAAGATCAAGCGAAAAACAGTCTTCAACCGTTTTTAAAACTAAAAACAGTTTGAATGGAATCGAATAATCAAGCTCCAGGTTGTTGAACCAACCACAGAAAAGAAATTGCTCTGCATTGTCAAAGTAAGAGTGTAATAATAATAATAATAGCGGAGGAAAGGAAAATGCAGAAATACCACGCATTTCTAGATACGCACGTTTTTATCCCTCTTGCCCTGGAAACACTGGGCCCCATCAACAGCGCAGGCCTCAACTTTATCTCGGACATGGGTCGCCATCTCACACTAGCTACTGGCGAACCGCGAGAGACCAGCTATTTATTTCAAAGGCTCTCAATCACAATTCAGCGCTTCAACTCCATAGCATTTAGTGGTTCCTTTAGAAGACCCACGCCCGAAATGGATGAGGTTTAGCCGTTCCAGGCACATTGCTTTTAACTTTTTATAAGTCCCTGGGGGAACAAAGTACCTCAGGGCAAAAAAAAAATAATAATAATAATAATAATAATAATAATAATAATAATAATAATAATAATAATAATAATAATAACGACAATTTATATGGCGCCGTAACGCGGCCATACCGCATGATACCGCTACAAGGGCGCCTCACAAACGGCCAACTGCGGGATACGCCTTAGCAAACAGATAAGTTTTAAGCTTTGTTTTAAAAGAGTCCACTGAGGCGGCCAATCTAATGTCCGGTGGAAGACTGTTCCAGCATCTGGGACCAGCAACCGAGAATGCGCGGTCGTTGAAACGTGTCCTCATCCTCCGTACACGGAGGTCGGTCTTCCCAAGCGACCTGAGTCGCAGCCCGGAAGCGGAGGAATGGGTCTCAGAACAGTAGTCGCGGATGTATAACCGCGATAATCACACCATTCAATGAAAGTAACCATTGAGTCAGCGCTAACAGCAGAGTGCATTGCGCGGAGGCCTATGCAGGTGAAAAGTGGGAGGCAGAGCGCACGCAGATAAGACGGTGCTTAGCCTGATAAGCATCGCCACGCAAAAGATGCAGTCCTGAATTAAATGTGCTGCGAGAAAGTAAAGGCTAAACAGTAAAGTACCAAGTCAAGCTGCTACTCCAAAAATTGTTTAGTTGGTAGCGCCGCTAAATTTTTAAGACTTCCGAAAATGGCATGTGCTCATTGTCGGAAAGAGATTAAGGTTGAGAGCTCCTAAATTTAGCATGCCACCACAACAATTCTGAAATTATGCTAAGGTTGCCACAAGCACGTTTAGTTTTCACTTCTAGGACTTGCCTGAGTCGCTGGTTGGGCTTGAGTTTTTTTGACGATCATTTTTAAATGGATGAGAACAGACTCATGGCAATGGCCCTAAACGAAAATTCAGGTTCTGTGAGATCATTAGAATGAATCACACTATTCAATGAACCTGTTACAGTAGCAAAACAGGACTCTACAATATTATATTTCACTCATGACATTCCTCAACTCCTTGGAACTGTCTGATGACTTTTTACAGCATGATCCAAGCCCATATAATTATTGGAGCTCGAATGTAATAAAAAAAGCCATGTGATTCTCAAATCCGTTAAAGTGGTTAACTGTATCGCTGAAGTTGAGTAGACACTTCAGTTCAAAAATTTTACTCTTCGCCAGCACAAAGTGCAGAGCAAAGGCAGTGTTCTGACTACAGGTCGTAGGGAAACACAAGAGGCAATGCTATGAGTCAACCAAGACGGCAACCATCTAGTTGGTAAAAATCGAATGACTGCTATATTCATCGGAAAATGTTGATATTCTCGACTACATTTTCATGACATTGTTGTCTTCTAATTTTTGCAGTCAATGTCTTAAAACTACCAAAAATTTACTCATTCCGACATGACTGCAATAACATTATTTGGAAAATTAATTAAATTGCATACCTCAGAATTTGTGGTAGACTAGTATGCATTTATTACTAACATTGCCGTGTGCCGATATCTTGATAAGTTTGATGAAAACCATTACGAAATTAGGAAAATTTCGTCAGCTCCGCGCCAGTCCTAAATATTAATATTTTCTTTTAATTTTTTAACTGTGACCTACTAATACCTGGCGTCACCAAATGATGGGTTGGAGAACAAATTTAGAACACTTTCATTTTTTAGAACCACCCTAATATATATACTGACCGTTGAGCATTATAGTGGCAAGCTTTTCTTCGAGTGTGAATTTCATTCTACATTGCAATGACATCTGACATTTGCATGATTAATGTTGTGTCAGTTGAAAGCAATTTATTTTAACCGTTACAACTAAAACCGTTCCAACATCCCTGATGAAATATCCCTGACAAAATATCCCTGATGAAATATACCTCATGAAATATCCCTGATGAAATATTCCTGATAAAACATCCCTGATGAATAACCCTTATGGAACATCCCTGATGAAATATCACTGATGAAACATCCCTGATGAAACGTTCCTGACGAAATATCCCTGATGAGATATTCCTGATTAAACATCTTTGATGAAATATCCCTGATGAAATATCCCTGATGGAACATCTCTGATGAAACATCCCTGATGAAATATCCTTGATGAAACACCCAGTGCACACGCCGTAAAGTGTGAGTGTTTCGTTTTATGCTACGTTGTTATTTTACAAATTTCTTTGTTTTTATGTTAGGTTTATTTTATGCTCAGAGCCTCAGACACATTAGGACATGCAGTTAGATAATAATCATGCCTGAAATGCCTCTCTCCATTTTATGATCGTTTTAAAATTCTAGCTGCGTGGTAGCCTTTCTCCTCCTCCTCCTCCTCCTCTTCCTCGTAGTCGTCTTCCTCTTCTCCTTCTCCTCTCTCTCCTCCTCTTCCTCTTTCCCTTTTTTCTCCCTCCTCCTCTTTTTCTTCCTCTTCCTCTTCCTCCTCCTACTCCTACTCCTACTCCTTCTCCTCCTCCTCCTCCTCCTTTCCTCCTCATCGTCCTTCTCCTCCTTCTCCTCTTCCTCCTTCTCCTCCTCCTCCTCTTCCTCTTCCTCTTTCCCTTTTTTCTCCCTCCTCCTCTTTTTCTTCCTCTTCCTCTTCCTCCTCCTACTCCTACTCCTACTCCTTCTCCTCCTCCTCCTTTCCTCCTCATCGTCCTTCTCCTCCTTCTCCTCTTCCTCCTTCTCCTCCTCCTCCTCTTCCTCTTCCTCTTTCCCTTTTTTCTCCCTTCTCCTCTTTTTCTTCCTCTTCCTCTTCCTCTTCCTACTCCTACTCCTTCTCCTTCTCCTTCTCCTCCTCCTCCTCCTCCTCCTCCTCCTCCTCCTCCTCTTCCTCCTCATCCTATTCTTAGGTTTGGAAATGGTAATTAAAAGTTATCTCTATTCTATTGTTAACCGTTTACAAAGCCGTCGCGAAAATTAGTTCTTGTCTTGACATCAAAGGCTCAGTTTGACACTCACGAGAGCCTTCTCCAGGGTTATGCAATCGACTGAATAGAACCGACCGCTTCCTCGTGTACCCGATGTGGAAATCCATGACATAATTATTGGACCAGCTGTAATCATGGGCGTTTGCACTTCCTGTAGTCAGTGCACTTTGACCCCGCTTAAAGAATGTTTCCGAGGTCATCGACTATACCAGAGAAGGACCTGTCAATCACGTTTGGACTGATGCGATGCATGGAGTCTGACCAAATACAATTCATGCTGAGTATTAATGCTTAGATAATGTGATGCTTCGTTACACGGTGTTGTGAACATTAACACCAACATTTCATTCATTCATTCATTTAAAGAATTTATATAGCGCCCCTTCAAGAAATCCACTCCGAGGCAAATTACAACTTTTATACGGTTTATTGCTGGCCTGGCCTATAACTACATTATTATAGGCATATACGAGAAGGACTGTTGATTTAGCTTGCCGTAGCCTATAATAAGGGCCCATAGTTACACAGGAGCTTCGCACGCTGAACATTTGCAGAAATGTTGACCAGTATGAAAATCCAATAATGCAAACAACTGCATGGTCATGACCTTGCGCTACGTACTGATATATATATATATATATATATACATTATATATATGCATATTGACTTGCGTAAGGTTTAAGAGGTTGTTATCTGTATATAACGCACGTGCAATGGCATAAGAACATTGCCTCTTACTATAGACCTGCGGATAGAAATCATTTCAATTTTAAGCAGCATTTCCCACCATTGACTTCACGTATATTATAGACCCATATTTTACAGTCTTATTTTCAATGCCCAAAGACAGCACTTCTATTCAATTTTCAAAACGGAGCCCCAGTCCCCCCAGAAAGGCCTAAATGGACTTTTAGATGTCACTGCACGCGGGGACCTCGCAATGGCATTTTGTTTCTGATCTGACTTTGCTGGAAGTATACGCCATCATTCAATTTTTTACTTGGGGTAAATTAAAAATAAAGTTTGAGAACCCCTGCTATATGGTACAAACTATTGTTATAATAAGTAAATTAGCGGGTAACCTTGACGCAGTCACAGTTTACTGATTAACTAGATTCTCAATGATTGCTCATGAATAAATATATAACGCAGACGCAGTTCTTTCTGCTTTGCAGAAGACCCTCAGAGGCTGGAATTGGCATTCTAAGTTCCGTGCCCCAGTCTGTAGGGTCATTTACATTAATCATCAAGCCCCATTTTACTCTCCAGGTTATGCATGCTTTTCATGAGCTATATAAAGTGATGTAGGTTTAGCATTTTTTGATGGCGCCCTCTGGAGCCCTGCCAAAGTGTTTTCCCGCCCTTGATGGGCTGTGTTGAGCCAATTTCCTCCGATCTATCTCCATATATCTTTCTTGGCATCAATCGTTGCCCCCCCCCCCTCTTCGCACATTCCCCACCCTACTTAACCCTTTCACCACCTCAAGGCTTCATCTCTTTTGTCAGTTCCTCGAAAGGGCGCCTTCATTAATTCTGTCTGTCTTCATTCGATTCTATTTATACCCCGTATAGCTGCAGTATTTCCACCCTCACGTCTGCCCACCCTCACGCCCTCTTTTCCGCCCCTTCCTGTCCCTGTGACGTAACGGCTTATGGTCTATGCAATGGGCGGAATAATAAGGGGTCGCGTCCCACACCGATTCATGCCGTGCAGATTTGGCGAAAGAGCAAATCGCATCGGCTGCGCTATGTAAGCATCGGTGAATGCCAGGAAAATTGAGTTCATTGCCGCTGACACGAAACGGAGTATCCCCCTCTGAAAGCTATCCGGGGAGATGACTTAATCTATCCCCCGGATGGAATTAACCAGTCTATTCTATCCCGGGGGATAAACCATTCTATCCCCTTTTTTGAAAAATGTGCATAATAAAAAGATTTATGCTGTAATCAAAATTTAAAGTGACTCTATAATTGTTTTAAGTGTCCTAAGCAATGCTTAGATAAAGGCAACTCGAATTTATTTAGTGACTCTGAGTGTTCTTAATGTTTTGAATGTTTTAAGTGCTCTAAAAACAGGGCAAAACAAATTATCTAGTAGGAATAAACATGCCTTTTAGTGTCATTGTTCAAAACAAAGCAGATGAAAATTAATTTGCAAGAAGAACTACACGCGGAAGCGTTTTTTTTGACTTTTTTTACTTTGGGGGGATACAATTAATACGGGGGATACTCTATTTCGTGACACCGCCCCATCTTTCAACCATCGTCACCCATCAATCATGGTGGAAAATTTGAATTGTTTTTCAAAAGTAAGAATTTCACTGCTGATCATCAGAACAGATTTCAGTAGTAGTGGCTCAGAGTGTTCGTGCCCTCGTTTTTTTTAAAAATTTTACTTCTTCCAATTGGTAGGCCTATAAAACGGTTACTGCGTTATGATATCCAAGGCCGGATTAAGAAATGTGGGGCCCTGTTCGGAAATTTTTGGCGGATCTTCGGCCGAAAATTCTGCTGACTCCTTTTTTAGTCGTTTGGTCGAAAATTTCGTAGAATATACCGATTATTCCCCACCAAAAAATTGATGACTTTTTTTAGTCGTTTGGTTGAAATTTGATAAAAAATCTGAAAATTTTCTGAAATTTTTTCCCCCGCATGTGTGGGCCCTCTAAAGTCTGGGGGCCCTGTTGGGCCGAATATGTTGAACATGCCTTAATCCGGCCCTGGTGATGTCACAATAATATCCATCAGTATATACAAATATATTTACAGAACCAGCTGCAGGAGGCGCAATTCAAGAAGACAGATAGAGTTGCAGAGGGACTTAGAGGGAGGGTGTGAATGGAGGAAGGGATCTGGAGAGGGTGGGGCTGCTACGGTTTCAATCTGTTATAACGTCGGCCATTGACGACATCACGCCCCGTTGGCATCGACATCATTACAGGGTCGGTTCATGGTGGTCTCTGCTGCCTGCTGCCGCCTGCTGCATGCAGTCCCCATGCGGACCGTAATTAAGGACGAAGCGCTAAGCCTTCGTCTTCGTAATCACTCCTCTGGCCAATCTCAAACGCCCGCTGAACTCCAAGGCGACTCCTCAGAACACGCGTGGCGCTATATAAATGACCCAGCGAAGAAGATCTTAATTGCATAAATGAATAAGACAGATGAAATTCGCGTCTGAAGACTAAATGACCTTTGAACCCTTCGATGGGCGAAGATTCCAGGATTTTAGTCCGTCCTTAGTGACGAAATGTTTTGAATCTATTGATTCCAGATCCTTTCCAAGCACTCTTTGACTGGAATAGGCAAACTTCAAAGTATCAAAGCTCTACAGGAAGCAACACAGAATTTCAAGGCAATCGGATTTGCAAATTCTTGAATATTATAGTTGCAATTATTATCAAGATAGTGAACTTACTGTACCGTCTGTATACGACAAGTTCATGTGCATGGGCCAATACGCATTCTATATACTTAGAAGCATGCAAGATGAATCTCTGCTGTAATCTTCTTAATTTGTTAGCCTTAATTCGGGAAAAGTATTCAACTGTTTTATTATAGTAGAAAGGCATTTTGACTTCAAAGTCATATTCATATTCCCATTATCTTCGAAGTCATGTTCATTGTACATGCCCTTCGTGACTTCGTCATCAATCAAGTCGCCCCTCTTGTAATCTCTAAAACTTCTGTCTGCATGGTTACTTGAACAAGATCCTTCAATTAGTTTTGTCTCATCTTCTGCTGCACAACCTTATTCTTGCTAAGATAGTCTAATTATTGTCAACATTAGCCATGCATGTACAATGTACATATTACTCTTACTAACGGGATTGTTTGCAGCTTAATCTAATATTCATGCAGTGTTTCGTCAATGGCAGCTACGTTGCTTTTTCGTGTAGACCTGTATAATTGTAAGAATTCAATGGATTGAGCAAAAAATAAACGTCCACATGCAGATTACAGTTTTTGCTGCATTCTTGAGTAAGACCAAAGGAACATAATCATCTACTATATGCCAGCCAAAAAGTAAAATAAGTAGTTCCTCATTGCGACGTGAGACGCCCTAATATAGACCTATAGCCTACATACTAATTTGTATACATAAATATGCATACATACATATTACATACACACATAGTACTGTGTACATACATGTACATAATTATATATGCTATATTTTTTAATCAAACCTAGCGACTCCTTCGCCGCCAGAGGTCGTGACTGTCGTTGTCTCTTTTTCAGAATAAGAGCGTTGGAGAGGAGTGCGAACAACGGACAGGCGAATATTGCCTCAACTGCCAGGACTTCCTTGTTGGAAGGTCACGTGCTATGATTAAGGAATCATAGCACGTGACCTCACCAGCAGCAACAGCCGCATGCATAGGTCACAATACATGTAGAGGGCGAGAAGCCGCGGCGTCCCCCTAGCGACAGCGTCTGTCGTCCGCCATCGACGCTATTAATCAGAGAGCAAGGTAAGCTGTGGACGACGGTTGAAGATTAATCCTCACTCCATGCACACTCTCTCTCTCCCTCTTTCCTTCCCTCCCTCGCTCTCTCCCGTCTATTGCCCTCCTGCCCTTCCTACATCCCACCCACCCCTGCCTCGTCTTCTGACGACTCCCAAGCGCGGGCGGAGGATTATCCTGATAGCCGGCGAGACTTTCCTTAATCGGGTCGGTGGTTTATAGCGCACTATAAATTGGCGTTTATTTCTCGAGTGCGTGTGTTGCTAATGCCCTGACGATGACGATGACGATGGTGAGAAAGAGAGGGAGAGAGACAGACAGACAGACAAAGAGAGAGAGAGAGAGGAGAGAGACAGAGACAGAGAGTGACAGACAGACACACATATATAGAGAGAAAGAGACAGAGACTTAGAGAGAGAGGGGGAGAGAGAGAGAGAGAAAGAAAGAAAGAGAGTCCTGAGTGCACAACTCCTTCAAGAAAGTCCATTAAAAAGAATGACATCGTACATGTATATGCCGTTAACAGTGGGCCTATAATTTATGAACTATAGTCTTACTCTATTCGCAGGCACAGAGTCGTATACACTGCATATTACGATTGTGACTCTTCAGGCTGGCCCATGTATGCACACATGTAGGCCTATGTGCATATTTGTTTGCATGCATACAGTCTGAGAATTGTGGAAAATAACTGAGGTTGGACTTGTTGTGTAAAATAACTTTACTATGTAGCTCTAAGAAAGACTGGGGGTTGAAACCCTCCCATGGCAACCCCGCAATTCTCGCCCTGCACGTATATGTTACTATACGCACTATGGGCGGTCGCACTTAAGTGCATGAGGGAGCAGCTGCCCCGCTTCTGGAATATTGACACCCACTCTTAACTACTATACTTTTTGTTTTTTTAATTAGTTTATTGCTGCAATCAACGCTCATTAACAGTGTAACAAAAGTGTGTATGACGGTTTGATTTAGCGAATAACCGAAAATTGATTGATTGACTGATTGATTGATCGATCGATTGATTGATTAATTGTTTGATTGTTTGATCAACGCATGTCATAGCAACATAAACGTATCAGCCTTTCATAATTTTTTGGTAAATGAATCATCAATGGAAAATAACGAAACATTAAGGAACACATCGACAGAGAACAGTCATAATTTTTGATTGCGTGAGACTTACATGTAACTGCTGTATCCTTCCACCCACCCGCACCCCCCACTCCAACCCCCCCCCAGACCCACAAATGACGGCCTTCCCTTACGACAGATGGCGTAAATCGTTTCATGTAAATCCATCATGGACCACATCTAACAATTTCTAACATATTGATGGCAAACAACGCGTCTGTTAATTCGAACGGAATCATTTGCTTAGCGATCGCTTCATCAGTCGCCGTTATTCGATGGCACGCTCTCGTAATTACTCGCCAACCCATCGTCGTGATCTGTGATCTTTCGTCGTCGTTTTTTATTTATACGCCAGTGCATTCGTCCGTTTGTGCGCCGGGGAGAAGTGCGCATTTGCCCGAACATTAATTGAAGGAAACACTGAGACCTCTATTTATAAGCATTGTTGCAATGTGTCTGTCACGATTAATACGACATTTATAGAGGTCGTGTCTGCAAATCAGTGGCGGCGCCAGGAGATTTCAGTTTCGGAGGGGCTGAAGCCTCGACCGAAATCTCACGAAAATTTTCCATTTTCACCGCCAAAATTTCTGACGACCTTTTTTTTTAGTCATCGACCGAGAAATCTCATGAAAATTTCCATTTTCGCCGCCAAAATTTCTGACGACCTTTTTTTATATATTGTCACCAGCCCAAAATCGTGGATTTTCACTGTAAAAAAATTCGGATGGCCCTTTTTCTAGGGGGGGCTGAGCCTCTTGTAGGGGAGCTTAGCCCCCAGCGCCCTCTAGCGCCGCCACTGCTGCAAATACCAGACATTTTGATCGTCAGGTTCATGTGTGAATGCTCACGTTTTCCACGCAGCTGCGAACGCATGCAGACCTATGCCCAGGAGTGCCAGGACCCTGTTCTTTTTCAAAAAATTTATCTGTCGTAATAATAATATCGACATAGTCTGCGCGGCACTACCATGGACGGATCTAAGATCTCTTCTAACGTTGGGGGCCTCTCCCACCTCATCCATTGAGGGGAACCATCCCCCTGCCCCTTAAGTCTCCGCCCATGGGCGCTACTATGGTTGTCTTATCTTTCTTTAATAGACAAGTCAAACTTGCTTCTGTGCCAGTTAAGTGTCATGCCACTCCACATTCTCGGTTGAACTTTCAAGCGCATCCCCCCCCCGGTATTAATCTTCCATTGCAGCATTTGCAGGCAAAGCCGACGCTTTCCTCTGGTCAGTGGTTTTAAACCTGGTCATAATAATAATTACTATCAATTTATAAACGAGCGCTGATTAATTAGCGCAATTTTTGCGTTTCTTTCAAGTGCTATATTGCGACATTAGCAAGCATCGTGATTACCAGGAGGTCCAGGATGGTCTGGCCCTGCGTGCTTGCAATCCTGCAGCGTGCATGCCCTACATGCTTATGCAGCTGTCTAATTTCTCTCGTGGGTAATGCGGCCGCTGTTGCAGTCTATAGAACAGTCTAATGAAGTGTGGCCCAATTAAGTCAGCGTCTATAGTATATTGAGGGGCGACTATCTTGACACGATGACGACGAACTGTCCCCCGACTGTCCTCCACATTCAACTGCGTTCTATAGGATTCTGACTGCTTATACGAGTTCCAGTGACCCTCTCGGGTGCCATCCATCTCCCGGTTGCTGCTGCTGTTGCTGCTACTGCCTCTGAGTCTTGTAGAGTCTAAATAGAGCTAATGACAGATGCTACTGGATCTTCCGCTGTGAGTCGCATACATGCAGGACCACGGGAAAGAATTTGACTGCGGTCCATTCAATGATCTCTGAGCGAAGTTAATTAAATATATCAACCGCGGTCTGAATTGAATTTCGTTACTGAGATCCGTATATATATATATATAAAGAACTGAGTTCCTATATAATATATATAAACTATATATATATATATATATATATCGGAGAATCGGCGACGAGGAAGACTTAACGGGACAGTTTTTTCTCAGAAGACCGTTAAGGCGCGTTTACTCTGCATGACATTTGCAAGTCCCCACCAAACAGCTATAGGGAGGCATAATAATTATAGCCTTGCGAATTTCCGATGGTATATACAGTCGTTCTATCAATGTCAAAGTCAAACATACGTTGACTCACTTGACATGCATGCGGTGCTCGTGAGAGATCAAAGCACGCAGAGCAAACATCGATTGCTGGGTTTTGCGGCATGTTTTCTCAGTGCGAGCCCCAAGACCAATTCGATCAGAGATGGTCGTGACACCCAAAAGTACATGTATGCATCATGGTTCCACTCGATGCCCGAAATGGTGGAGGAGAGAAGGGCAACAGTTTTGGACCCTGCAGTCACCTGACGACCATTTCTCTAATAATAAGACGATTTATATAGCGCCGTAGATCAGCCGAGGCCGAAGGAAAGGGCGCTGTATACACAAGAGTTCTCTTGGTCTTTGCTTGGCTGAGTTGGCTCAATTTTTAGGATTGGTAATAATTGATACCCACTTTGTCGATGCGAGCCCCAGGTCAATGCTGCGGAACAATAAGAGGACAGCAGAGAAAACTGGATTGGCGATCATTAGAGGTGACACTGACACCATAGTAAGAGAATTCATCGAAGGAAGAATGGAGAGAAAACAGACACGAGGAAGACCTTGCAAGAACGATGTTGATGGACTGCATGGACGATGAAGGAAGGCTAACGTGGAATGAAGAGAGAGGCACAGAATATAGAAATGAGTGCATGGCGTCGTTGGACATTTGAACCTGCCATGTATACGCTTGGATATATATAAGGACATGCAGAGAACGAAAGAAGACCCCATTAAGATTATAATAATTATGGTCAAGTTCAAGAAGAGTGCATTTGGTGCATGTCAATAATTCAGGAAGCATGCAGGAATCAGTCAGTATATATATATATACATATATATATATGTATATATATATATGTATGTCTGTGCACTTCTTTTAACGTCCCTTCAAGATTCCTATATATACTCATAAGCGCTCCCGACTATATATATATATATATATATATACACAGCGCGGACATGCACTGAATCGGAGTTTCACTGGTGGTGGACAACGACCTTATATATAAAGATTATATATATAATATATATATATATATTACTAGACGGAGCTTTCTGTGTTAAGCTGACCAATGACGTTGAAGCAGCGGAAAGAGCAGAAATCAAGAGTACAACATGAAATATTACCGCGGGTAAGGTGCACATGTGGACTGCGGAGAAAGCGTAAACAAGCCACGTCATCAATCACGTTATTTTGTCTCCTTTCTGTCCGCCATTTTTTTTTATTATAGAAGAGACTTCTCTAGAAACCACGTGATCCCACCGGCCTGGTGGTGGACACACTGAACACAAGTTGTGTAGTACCATAAAGTCCATTGGATTACAATAAAATCTTTTGTTACTCTTTGTCGCGTTATGTATTTGAATCGTCAAAAAACAGTGGGTTGACTCGCTGAAAATGATAACAGCTTTTGCTCTGTTTGAAATATTTTTTGTGTGAAATCTGGCCTTTGTATACGTAGATATGAATTGCCTGTATAGCCTAAATAAGCCTGTGAAACAAACGTGTTTAAAAATTCTTACTTTTAGACAAGATATTGGCAAAAATTGTTGGGGATCTTTTTGACCCATGCACCCCGTATACATAGTTCGATATATATATATATAGGATAGGTATTTCTAAAGGCCCATTTCCACTCGCACCATATAATGCTTTGTCCGAACACCATATATAACGGCACAATAGTGCACAAAAACCTATATAGCAAAGGTTTTAGTATAGACTTGCTTTGTTATCCGTGAATGCATTCACGGAAGCATGTTTCATTATAATGTTTTGTTCCGTGACCATAAATTGTCCGACTATACCTCATTTGATAATCGTTGTGGGGGATGCACTCGTGAGTTTAGCGGAAGTCAAAATCGGTGCTGCGGACTTCAAAGCAATTACGCTTTATATACTTTCAATTTATTATGTAATAACATATGATTAATGCAAAGCGTCGAAAAGTTGTGTAATACACAGATCCAGCATAATTTATAGGAGGTAATTAGGCCTATTATAGACCTCTACTGTACCGTGCAATGCGTGCATGCGTGCTTATCAAATGGCAAGACACATAACATGCATAGACCTATAATACATATATGCTCTGTGCCTATATATATATAGGCCTACCGTTCGACTGTCAGGCTATATATATATATATATATATATATATATATATATACCGATGATAAAATGACGAGGAATATCTGGACAACGAATATCTGGACAACGAAAGAAAAAGACAGAGAGAGAAAGCTGACTTTATCAATAGAGAGTATATTATAGTCATGAGAAACAGACAGACACTTATACAGACATAGACATAGATGGATGGATAGATGGATGGATGGACGGCGAACGGACTGCCTGTCTGTCAGTCTGTCTGTCGGTGCGACAGACAGACTGACAGACAGGCAGACCGACCGACCGACCGACCGACCGATAGATAGATAGATAGATAGATATAGATAGATAGATCTAAAACTATAAAGGCGAAACTTTTCCAATGTTTGCGAACAATTTTCTTCTTATCCACTCGACCGATTTTTCCCAATATTTACAAAAATACTTTTTAGGACCCATTAACAAACATAGGGGGGTTCGCGATCCAAAAATCTTACCTTTGCCGAATTTGAAACATTTAATTTTTAATAATCCGACGAAAGCAAATATAATGCAGTATTTAAGATTGGTCGCCGGATCGCTTTCAAAGATCCCATAGATTTATGACGTCATCACTTCTTTACTTCGCTTTAGGCGGCCGATTTTATAGCGCGCGCTTTCGCTAAATTATACTAAAACACTGATAATAATATTATGAACGGTTGATCGCAAGACAATGACAATGGATACCGGTAATTAATATAGTACCGTGTCGTCGTACGTATACAGGCCATCTGGACATTACCGGTATTTAGGGCGGACGGGTTTAGGCAAAAGAACCAAAATTCGCCGGCAAATGCTGGCCACAACGGAGGGTGACAACCCGCCCCGCAGGGGCGCTTGCAATGGGAGCTGGGTTGGGGCGAAAAATCTACATTTCACCGACAACACCAGGCACCCCAGGCTGGGACCGGGTTGGGGCCGATGGAAGAAGGTGGGGTGAGAAAGGCTAAGTGGGAAAGGGGTCAGCGTGGCTGTGGACCAAATATCGAAATTTCCCGGGCAACGCCGGGTAATTCAGCTAGTAGATAGATAGACAGACAGACAGACAGACAGACAGACAGACAGACAGACGGACGGACGGACGGTCCATCCATCCAGACAGACTGACTGATAGAAAGAAAGAAAGAAAGAAAGAGAAAGAGAGAGAAAAACAGAAAGAGACAGGCAGACAGACAAAGAGAGACAGAAACAGACAGACAAAGATAAAGAAATCAAAAAGAGCTGAAGTTATATGATAGCGAGAGAAAGAAATAGCAAAACAGCTTAGATTCGGAAGAGCGAAATTCTCCATTTGATCACAATATTATTAGATCTATAACTCCTTCCACAATAATTAAACGACTTCGATGTCTTTGGTGTCCATTATAAATCCATTCATTTTATGGCAACCCGTCCACGCATTCGCAACTTAGGCTGTAAATTCCTTGCCTATGCATAGGCATAGGGGGTTAAACTGTATATATGCTGCATATATTTAGGATTAAGAAATTATAATGACAGGTAATTTTTACTGCGCTATATAAACTTATAGGCTGCAACCGAAACTCTTCAGCTTAGTACAACTCCATATCTTTTACATCTTTTGCCCTATACTTCAATGACCGCAGTCCCAAGTTTGGCCGAGTCTCCGAGTACATGCAGGATGTAGGCCTATTCCATTGCAATGGCTCCCGGTTCCCGGACAATTCGTCCCCGGACAATTCGTCCCGGACAATTCGTCCCGGACACCATTACCGTATACAGATGTCGACCGGAGATACTGCTGCGCATTAAAATTCAATTCGAAATTGGAAATTATTTCATTGTTCTCAAAGCAAATGTAGGCCTAAACATAATATAACACGTTACCTCACTTGGCTATGACATTAAAGGTATATTTGGAAAGCAATAGGTTGGCCTACTCCAGAATGGACAAGTCACGCATAGACTGAGGCTAAAGTAGGCTATAGCCGGTCCGAATTGTCCGGGTCCGAATTGTCCGGGACGAATTGTCCGGGACGAATTGTCCGGGACGAATTGTCCGGGGACGAATTGTCCGGACACCATGGCGCCCATACCCATAGCGCATTGTTTACAGAATTTCTGTCTTTGTATACGGCGCTGTTTTGAGGGTTGTTGCTGCATGTTTAACGATACTGCCATTTTAAAGATGATTAGAGTCGCCACGCCACTTAGATCCCCGTGGACGGACCGTGCTAGCCATAATAGGGCTATAGCACGGTCTATCTATAGATTTTTGAGTCTCTGAAATAGCCACCTCCGGGAAGCGAACCGCGACCCGCACGCTCTCTTTCAGAGTCGCGTATACAAACGGGCGGCCCGCGCTCTTACTGATGTGGCTAAGCGGGCCAGTTGCTGTTTTGAGGGTTTAGCCCGTTTATAATTGCAGAGGCTATGCTGCTCCCCACGCACGTCCAACGAAGCCGCTCTCTCCGCTCAGCTGCACAAGCGGAACTTATTGTTCCCCGCTCACGGACTGCAATCAGGCAGCGCCGTGCTTTCTCCGTGGCCATGGCCCTGCGACTGGAATAAGTCTCCCTATTATCCTTCGTCAAATACCCATTGATCTTTCTGCCTCATTTCTTTCTCTTCTTAAGACTGTCTTATTCGACCGGGGTTAGACTGGGAGCGCTCCTGAGTAGCTAACCTTGAAGGAGCGCTATATCAAATTACCAGTAAATAAATAAATAAACTCTAATCGGCAACACTCACCCGAATGCGGTCTCTTCACTGGCTCTTCATTCAACACCTCAACTGATTTTTCAAGCGTATCTGCATGACATTTTTCATGCTTTCCGAGCAATCAATTGTAATAATAGGCTAAATGCGATGTATTTGTCATTTATATCGACTCTGATTTCCAATTTGAAGTCAAAAAGTATACTCCCAAAGATTGTTTGTCAGTATCCTGCAAAGAAGTAGAAATTTTTAAATAAATGGCAATTCATATCCAAGTAAAATAGCCAAATTTCACCTAAATATTCCAAACAGAACAAAAGTTATTTCACTTATACTGAGCCCGTGCACGCACTGTTTTTGAATGTCCAAAAACATAACGCCAGAAAACGTAACAAAAGACGAGTTTATTAAATCACTTCTCAAGTCATTGTTATCAAATAGACTTGATATTATTGCCAGATAATCATTATTATTGTAGTTTCGACAAGAAATAGGCACCAGTGTATACCGGCACGTCACTGTGACATTATTTGGCACGATGACAATCAAGTTGGTAAATAATGAATTTTTCAGATGACTAATTTTGTTATTAAAACAATAAAATTGAATTTAAAAAAAAACTAAAATGGAGGTGTCATTGACAAGAAATGTGTTTTCAGACACTTCATGAGTAAGGTCTTGGAGTTAAAGCTATGATCACCGCTTATTCTGATAAACAGTGCAGTGCATAGAAACTATAAGAGCAAAATTGAGAGTTAAGAAATATGTCATTGATGAAAGGAGATCGGTTCAATGCAATTTTTTGTCTGATTTTATAGATAAGAGCCAATGGTTGAGAAATATCCGGATACGAGCCCTATGGGTTATCAAGTGTGGATGGCTATGCTGGAGAATACCACAATCTGCGGCTAAAACCAAAAGCGATAAAAGAATTGATGGTCAACAAGGTCATGCAAGAACTTTACAAGGAGCGTCAGAGTAAGTGTGGACACTGCATGGTGTTGGACACATTGAACACCCGTTACGAAGCACTAACAAGTTTATTTGACAAAAATTGCTAAGATGTGACTTAATACAATCAATTTTATCACGTTTTGCTGCATTCTGTTTTTGTATAGTCAAAAAATAGTGAATGGACTCACTGGAAGTAATGTAACTTTTGGTTTTTTAAAATACATTTTGGTGCAATGTGGCCGTCGTAGGTAGGTTAGATATGAATTACCTTTATACGCATGTAAAAATTGATTTAAAATATAAAAATCCTTACTTCTGGCCAAGATATATTGGCAACAATCTTTTGAGGGTACTTTTGGCCCACCCTGCATGCAGTGCAGCGCGGACGCTGTATCACTGTCTCACGCCGAAGCGTATAGCCTATAGGCCTATGAGCAATTGCGAGTGAAGCACTTGCTCACGTCGTTTTACGAGGCGACTTGAGGTGGATTCGAACCTAATTAATGCACCGACAATAGGCCTACTCCTACGCCACCGCGCCACACATGTAGGTCATTTGCTGGATACATGTAGGATATACACTAATGCAACGCAATACTTTAATCGAGAATGGGCTTTATTTCGCCCAAGGCGAACCTCTAAACTGCAAGAATTTAATTAAAAACCTTTAAGAGACTATTTGCAGTATTCACATGCACTGTGTATACAAAATGAGGCAACGAGAACGAAAGTTTGTTTATAATAGTCCTTGATTGAAGGTCAGTCATTGTTGAGAACAAAGAAGTGATAAACAACGACATACAGATGAATAATAATTATCATAACGAGAATAGAGAATAATAATAATCGTTTAAACAAAGACTGCATGCGATACAGTAACCATCGAATATGTACAGAGAATAAATATATTCAGGTATTAAAAATTGCGGAAATTAAACAGTTACCGATGTTCAGTCATAAACTTTTCTACGGCAGACGACAGATAATTCGGCCAAGAGGCTTCACTGTTACTGACGTCATTTTGCGTCAAATCCATCACCATGGCAATTACGTCATCGCCAACGTCACAGCGGCAACGTTAAACTTCAGCAGATGACGATTCGTCAAGGTATATACTTCGCTCGACAGATACGTCACATCCTCGTCATCGTTGCTACTAAATCCGCAAAAGATGGCGGCCAGCTAGCTTTACTCGCATACAAAAACTTGTTTTTAAGGTAACATTTTTGCGCACGGACTAGGCAAATGCATATTTTAATGCGCATGATTTATTAGAATATTATCGGTGACTACTGACAGCAGCCATCTCCTCTCAGTAGTAGGCTATTTCTGGACACAAGTGGTAAAGTCCAGATCGTTTTCCGGTCTCACTTATGGAGAGGTGGAGAGGTGGAGATGTGGTCCGTGCGTGGCGAATTTCTTGGGAGAGGCAGCGTTACATATGCGATAGGGGGACCGTGTTGCTAATTCCCGACGAGTGGTCAGTCAGTTGGTGTTGGACAAGGCTGTACTGTCCGTGCATGAGTCGGGCCTGGTGGGCAGCGGCCAGGGCACCGTTCGCGTCGCCACCAGGCAGGTACATGCTGATCATGTCCCTCAGGTCGCCCGGACAGGCCCCCGACCGGCCGCCGCCACCGCCGCCGCCGCGCTCCCCGCTCGACGACCCCGTCGACTGGCTCCCGGCGGGGCTGTGGTGCTCCTCCTTGATGGACGCTGCCACCTGCGAGTGGTGATGGTGGTGGGTCATGCCGTGGTGGTAGGCTGCGGCGGCAGACATCGGGTACATGTAGTTGCCACCGGTGTTTGCATTAATGAAGGACCCTCCGCCAGCACCCACCTGTCCATGCCCACCCATCCCGTAGCCGTACTGACCGGTGAGGCCGCCCATGACGCTGGCCTGCTGCTGGTGGTAGGCAGCGGCGGCCATCTGCTGGTCGTGAGGGTGACCCGTCATGACGTAACCGTTCGACATGTAACCGTTCATGGCGTACATGTCGCGACCGTGCGTCATGGCCCCCGCAGAGAGGGGCATCCCGGACAGGGTGTACTTGTCCTTCTTCATCAGCGTCTTTGTCTTGCGGCGCGGCCGGTACTTGTAGTCGGGGTGCTCCTTGAGGTGGATGGCGCGCAGCCGCTTCGCCTCGTCGATGAACGGTCTCTTCTCAGACTCGGACAGCAGCTTCCACTGGGCGCCGAGCCGCTTCGAGATCTCCGAGTTGTGCATCTTCGGGTTCTCCTGCGCCATCTTGCGCCGCTGACCACGTGACCAGACCATGAAGGCATTCATCGGACGCTTCACCCGATCGTCCACCGGCTTCTGCTTCGAGCCTCCGTTTCCGGTGGCCGACGAGTACGGACCGCCGTGTCCGCCCTGCGATCCACCGCTGCCGCCACTTCCGGTGTTTACACCACTTCCCGAGTGGAGATGGTGAGACGAGTGCGACGGCGGCGCTAAGACCTGTTGAGGGTTCGACGCGGAGGACAGTCTGGCGGGCATGGCCCCCGAGGTCTTGCATCCGACGGTCCCCGAGGGCTGAGACGGGGCACTGGCGGCGGCAGAGTGCGACGGCGTCGGCGGAGGCATCGGCGCCCCCTTGAGCTGGGTCATCATGCCCATCTTGCGTAAGTCGGAGACGGCATCGAGTCCGCCGCGATCGTCGCGGTAGAAAGCCGGCTGCCACAGGGAATCCAGCTTGTCTTTGGCGTTTTAGATCTGCGGTGTTTTATTGTCCGGCTTAGCTCTTTACAATTCGTCGTCAGCGCTGTCGTAGCTACCGCTGCTGCCTGCCAAGTATAATGCGAGCAATCGACTATGGTCTTCTATAGGTTTTCGGCATCGGCGGCGTCGACATCAATGGGTGAATGGCTCCTATTTAGACAAACGGCTATTTCAGTCCTTTCATGAGGCGCCCAGAAAAGACCCGAGCGAGCATAATAGCGAAGCCGGTTCGGCTTTGAGAAGCGCGACTTAAATTGTGTCGTCGTCGTTCGTGGGAACGCCTGATGCCTTTCCTTTGACGCCCAGTCACCTGTATTGGTCGACCGTCTAAGGCCGGGCTTTCATCGACGTCAGCAGACCGAACGCTGCGTCGTCCTCCGTCACCAATGGGCTTTGCCTGGCGTCTGTCGCTGCCGGATAATCCGGCCACCACGGCTCCTTATCGGACGCCGTCCAGCCATTAGGCGGACGCGTCGTGGGCGTGTCCAGCCATCGACCGAATTCACTGGCCGATGGTGACGATGCTGCTGCTTCTGCAACCGCCTCTCTCTCTCTCTCTCTGTCTCTGTCTCTGTCTCCATCTGCCTATATTTACCTACCTACTTACCTATCTAGCTGCCTGCTTACCTACCTACCTACCTACCTAACTATCTACCTACCTACCTACCTATCTACGTATACCTACCTACCTACCTACCTACCTACCTACCTACCTACCTACCTACCTACCTACCTACCTACCTAAACACCTACCTACCTACCTACCTACCTGCCTACCTACCTACCTACCTACCTACCTACACCTACCTACCTACCTACCTACCTACCTACCTACCCATACTCAAATACCTACCTACTTACCTACCTACCTTCCTACCTACATACCTTCCAACGCACTCCTATATGTATGTCTGTCCATCCATCCATCCACCCATCTATCCATCTATCATCTATCTATCCATCTATCCATCTATCTATCTATCCACCTATCCATCCATCCATCCATCCATCCATCCACCCATCTATCCATCTATCATCTATCTATCCATCTATCCATCTATCCACCTATCCACCTATCCATCCATCCATCCATCCATCCATCCATCCATCCATCCATCCATCCATCCATCCATCCATCCATCTATCCATCTATCCATCTATCTATCCATCCGTCCGTCCGTCCGTCCGTCCGTCTGTCTGTCTATCTATCTATCTATCTATCTATCTATCTATCCATCTATCCATCCATCTATCAATCCATCCATCCATAGATCCATCCATCAATCCATCCATCCATCTATCCATCCATCTATCTATCCATGCATCTATCAATCAACCAACCTACCTACCTATACCGTATACCCCTGTCTATCTCTCTGTGTCTTTTTCTGTCTGAATATCTTTCTGCATCTCCCCCCACCCACCATCTCTCCAGTTGCATAATCATGACGCCGCCATGATCGCACGCTATGGCGGCTACCCAATCCCCCCATCCCGTCCTCGGTCCTAGATTTCCATCTGACTAATGGTCCGGCATCGTCAATCTTACCGTACTCAATGTGGCTGTCAAGTTGAAAGAAACTCCAAAATGATGAACTGCTGTATATGCCCATGCATTGCACTTCGTTATTTCAGCATGCTATAAAATGCTGGATTCTAATTACTGTATGGATGGGGAACTGGGTAGCGGCCCTTCAATGGGCTGCCTTGTATGCATACATGCAAATACGTGGGTCCACTGCATGGCGGATATCACCTAACAGGAAGTGGCTGCACCTGCTTGTGCCAGAATAACATTGAATATATCCATCCGGCGAATTACATGTTTAGCCTGCAGCTTAACCAAACGACCATCAAGCTAATTCTCCTATATCGTTAACCAGATTAATTGCAATTAATCTCTGGCTAAATGCCTTCATAGATTAAAAATACGGCTAATTTTTAGACAAAGGTGAACAAACGCCTATTGTGAACACATAGCCTTAGGCATTCGACGTGTTAAGGGTCAATATGCAATAAATGGACTTATTATGAGGCCTTTTCTTATTGCTAATTGTATTCAAAGAAAGGCATCAATGCCTGTGTTATATTGGCCCAGTTTTACGATGGCATGTGACAGTTCTGTAGCGAAGAAAGGACAGGCAGCCGTCATTCTTTGCCAACCTATAATAGGGTTTTTAAGGCCTGGATATTGGCATGAAGAAGCGACAGAGGCTTATCAAATATTTGACACAGCAGATAAGCAAACATTGTTTCATTTATAGACATGCAGTTCAGTAACGGCGCCAGGGGGCCAAAGGGGCTAAGCCCCCTCCCCTAAAAAAGGCCATCCGGGTTTTTTTACATGTAAATATTTAATATTTCCATGATTAGCCCCTTAAAAACTGAAACATATGCATTATAGATTTCGACCAAATGACTTTTTTAAAGTTGTCAGAAATTTTGGTGAGTGAAAATGGAAAATTTCCTCCGCGAGGATTCAGCCCCCAAAACTGAAATCCTAGCGCCGCCACTGATGCAGTTCTTCAATGCGACGTTTCAAAATAGAAATAATTCACTGCTGCAAATACAATTGTGGGACGTGACGAAGATAGACTGCAGGGCTATTGACATGCAATTCGGCGTAATGATATTGAAACTCGGTATCAGAAAAAGAGAAAGTCTATATAGCACCATGCCTGGAACATAATGGTATACATAGCTGCGATTGTGAAGAGTCGAAGACCCGCGTGTACATACAGGGTGGGCCGGAAAGTAATCCCCTACAATTTTTGTCCAATATTTTGACCAAAAAGTAATAATTTTTATATCAAGTTTGCAGGCTCAAAGATAACTCATATTTGCACACGCCTGCACAGACAAATTGTAACCAAAAGATTTCAAACAGAACAAAAGTTACATTACTTTAAGTGAGTCCACCCACTGTTTTTGACGATCAAAAAATAACGCAGCAAAAAGTAGCAAAAAAACCCGATTTTTAAAAGTCACGTCTGAAGTAATTATTGTCAAATAAACTTCACATTTCCAGGTTATCACTATTATTCGGATATAGGCCTACTTCTTAGGGAAAGATATGCACCAACGTATAGCTGCACGGCATGACACTGTGGCATCACTAGCAAGATGACTATCAAGTTGATAAATAAAGAATTCTTCAAATTAATAATTTTCTTATTAAAGCAATAAAATTAAAATTTCTAAAACATTAAAATGGCCAAAGTCTCAATGACAGGTAAAAATTAATGTGTAATCGGACACTTCGTGTGCAATGTCTAGGAGCTATATAAAGCTATGATCACCACTTACTCTGATAAACAGTGAGAGAGGAGAAATTAAAAGTTAAATTGAGAGTTAAGAAATTTGCCGTTATTGAAACGAGATCGCCTTGACGTCAATATTATTGTCCTGATTTCATTGAGAAGAACCAATGGCCCCAAACATTAAAATTTGAACCCGATAGATAACTTACCAAGTGTTAAGAGCTGTGCTGTAGAAATACCACAATCTATTAAACGGCCAAAACCAGAAGCAATAAAGACATTATTGGCGCATTGGAGTTGACATGGACAGTAGGCTGGAGCGTCAAATTTTTTTTTAAAATTTCCACAAGTAATAGGTTGAGAAACTTGACATTGGATATCAGTAGTGCTGTGAAAATTTTTAAATGATATTGTTCTTGGTTTTGATGCTCCCCAAACGATTTGAAGTTCAGGACCAATTTTTAGCGGACATGAAAATTGGTGTTTGGTCACATATTTGAAGGCGGCTACCAAAGATTTGGCAAATCTCTCAAACTTCAGAATTTGAATTTTTGAAGTCTTTTTCATGTAGTTTCTGAAAATGTATAGTTCATAATGGTAGGAGCCAAACTTTTAAAACTTCAAATCTATGAATAACGAGAAAAACCAGTTTGTTTGACATTGCGGCATGCAAGTGCAAATTCGACCTTTGCAATTGCGACAAGCTCCGTAAGGTTCCTGCTGGTGAGCAGATTTTTCTCAATGATCAGCGGAATTTGAGAATAATGTTCATTGGCAGAGTTGACATTGCTACAACAAAGAAGATAAACAAAAATCTGAAGCGAAAAAGGGCAGAAAAGGAACGAGCAGAGAGGCATATCATGTTTGCCGATAGTTGTGAAGCCACCAAGCAAAACTGTGATTCTCAACCTGAATCGGATCCAGAGGCTGATGATAACATAACATTATCAGAACTGAAAGATAAGCACATCACAATATCAGATTCAGATGATGATATTCCGTTAAGCGAAGTCCGAGGCAACCCTAATAGAAAATCAAATCAAACACCTAATAGTCTGAAACCGAAGAAAAAAGGTTGAAAGTACATCTTCCGACACTTGCAAGAGCTTGCGATCGTCACCAAGTCTCCGATAGAGCTACTGCAGCTATCGCATCAGCAGTCTTGCAAGATTTCGGTGTAATAACACAAGAAAAAACATCAAGTGTTATCGATCGCAGCAAAGTTAGAAGAGCACGTCAAGCCAAACGACAATCAATCTAAAAAACCGATCTCGATGGCGTTGTACGAAGTTTGTATTTTGATGGAAGAAAGGACAGCACAATAACAATAATGAAACATGGTTCTCGGTGGTACAAAAGGAAGGTAATGGAAGAACATTTGTCGTTGGTTGAGGAACCCGGATCTAAGTATATCGGACATGTTGCTCCCTTATCAGGAACAGCAAAAGATGCGAAACTCAGCATAATCACCTTCTTGAAAGACAGATACAAATCTTTGGATAAACTAGTAGCCATTGGTTGTGATGGAACAAATGCTAATACTGGGAGAATTGGCGGTACAATACGGTTGCTCGAGCAAGAACTAGAGAAACCGCTGCAGTGGCTGGTTTGCCAGCTTCATGCAAATGAGTTGCCTTTAAGACATCTCCTGAAGTATATAGATGGGGCAACATCTGGACCACGAGCATTTTCAGGTCCATTAGGCAGGCAACTGGTATCTTGTGAAAAACTGCCCGTAGCTGTATTTCAAGCCATTGACGGTGAATTGCCAGAATTAAATGATGTGGATCTTAGTACTGACCAAAGGTATCTGTACGACATGTGTCAGGCTGTGATTCTAGGTAAATGTTCAATGGAGTTGTCACGAAAAGATCCAGGTGCAATATCTCATGCTAGATGGCTCACAACAGCTAACCGGCTTCTTCGACTATATGTCTCAACTAAGGAACCTTCAGTGAATTTGACAACCATTGTGACTTACATCATCAAAGTATATGCTCCAATGTGGTTTGCCATAAAGATCAATTGCTCTTGCAAAGATGGTGCAAAACACGTTTTACACACCATTATGAAGTCACGTTTTCTGTCACAGGAACACAAAGCCATCGTTGATCCAGTCATATCTCGTAATGCTTTCTTTGCACATCCAGAAAACATACTGTTGTGCATGGTCACGGATCACAGAAAACACATTCGTGAGCTTGGCTTGCGTCGCATATTGAAAGCAAGATCACAGAATTCTGGAGGTAAAGGTGTACGGCAATTCATTGTTCCAGACTTGAATTTCAATGCGGAAGACTACTTTGATCTCATAGACTGGCAAAAAACTGTAATTACTGAACCACCTGTTCTCACAGACATTTCAGAAAATGACATTAAGATGTTCGTTGCCATTGGTGCTGCCCCTGTGATCGACTTTCCAAAGTATCCATGCCACACACAGGCAGTGGAACGTTGCGTAAAACTAGTTACGGAAGCTTCTTCTGCAGTTTGCGGTGCAAAGTCAAGAGACGGATTAATACGTGTCCGGCTGGAATCACGTGAAAAAATGCCATATTTCAATACATAAGCTGACTATAATTGCTGTTAGAATTTCAGCCTAACACTACTTTGTCAGTCAAAACAATAAGTATTGCTTTTATAAACCCCTAGCATTAGTAGGTCAATGGCTTTGTAGGGCCTATTTCAATTCTTTCTGCCGTGTTATAAAATTGCATTTTCTGCAACTTTCAGATGCAGATAAAAACAAATTTAAGAAATGTTGAACCATTACAAATGCTAATTATGCATTAATATCTTGGTGTGTATGAGTGGATTAAATATAATCGCACTGGTAGTTATGGATGGTCATAATTAATTGTGTCAAATATGATACAAAGCACGATTTTGCAAAATGCGATTCTATATTTTTGAACATTCAAACCCTCTGGGGAGCATCAAAACTTTAAAATAATGCAAATAACCCTTACATATTATGAGTCAGTATAACAAATGACAACTTTTGCCACCTATTACTAGTGTTTCAATTGAAATTTTTTTTTTCACATTGACCGACGCTCCACCCTAATGGACAGGTTTACCTCTGGAGCGCATCAAAAAGGCCAATTAACAAGAACTTGACAAAGAGACTTGGAACAAATGTGGGCACTGGTGATGGACACATTGAACACAAATTAATTGCGAAGCAATATATCAAGTTTATTTCACAACCTTTTAATGAGATGTGACTCGATAAAATTGATTTTTATTCGTTTTTTTATACTTTTTGTTGCGTCATGGTTTTGAGCGCCAAAAGAGTGTGTACACTCACTAAAAGTAATATACATGTAGGCCTAACTTTTGTTCTGTTTTAAATTTTGAGCAAAATTTGGTCGTTATGTGTAAATATGAATTACCTTTAAGCCTGTATTGCTTGATTTAAAAATTCTCACTTCTCGCCAAGATATTTGAAAAAAGCCGCAGGGATTACTTTTTGGCCCACTCTGTATATATGATATGCACTCGATCCTAATGCAGTCACATGATCACAGCTGCATATGTAGATACAATCATCCTGCATGTATGTGCATGTCTAATCTAGTCCCTCTGCTTGGTGGGTCCAGGTTTCTGGTGGGGAGCGAGAACAAACCACTGTTTGGCGGACAGTCAACCGATGAGGGGCGTGGCGATGACCAGTGGAAGCTTTTTTTTTACCCTTTTCACCTATCTTCTTCTCTGCCAGTGGATAACTCTCTATACTTTACACATTCACATGTAAAAATCAGCTGTTCGATTTTTCTGCGGGGAATGTCATTCCGTGGGGAACTACGCACCCCTCCCCCCAGAGATGCTATAGCCTAAACACTTATCATCCCGATTCTCTCTCTGTTCGCTAGTGCACATGCACTGAAACACAAACCACGCGTTGGTTCAACCCCGCCACTGCAGCTGTTCTCTGCCAGTGCCAGTCCCAAGCCTGGATAAAGGAGGAGGTTGAAACTAATCATCTTTGATATGGCAGTGTCGTTAAACATGTAACAAGCAAGTTGGTCAATGGTCATCCTCTCGCGAATAGTGTTGTTTTAGTTAACGAAAACGAAAACGAAAAGGGCAATTGACGAAAATGAAACGTTTTCGTTAACGAAAACGAAAACTAAAACTAAAACACGCTGACAACGAAAACTAAAACTAAAACGAAATATGCAGCAATCAAAACTGAAAGTAAACGAAAATTGATCAAACTAAAACGATATATGGCCAAACGAAAACTAAATAATTTGCTCGTAATTTCACCTTACTTTCCTTATTTGTGTGTATTGTGCAAATGGCGTATTTTAGTATTGTGAGGAAGGAGATTACTCACAAAGTGGGTCGTTTTACCTGTGTACCCGGGGTCATAATTATGGCTCTAAACCTGTCCAAACCGGTTTGGGGATTAGGGGCTATTAATATGCAAATCAAAGTAATGCAGGACAGTGATTGTTTGAGGATGCCTTGCAGGGCCGACAGGCAGGGTGACCAGTGGAGTTAGGTAAGATATGATTGGCCAGTGAATAGGGAGAAACAATGGTGAGGCACGTGGGAGTGAACAAAGGCTGACCGCTGGCAAGGAAGACTCTGTCTTGCTGTGGCTGGCTATGAAAAGTATAGTGGTCTCTGGTGTAGATAAGAACCAACTTAGCCTACATGATTGCCGAGGATCCTGTGTGGCCGAGTGGGTTGTAGCCCGCTCGCCGCGCCGGCGGAGCGGGTTCGATTCCCCGGTCGGATCTTTACATACTGCGGGTGTCTCGGTCGCAATATAAACGTGGAGTCGACGCTGATCATCTTTGAAATGAAAGAGTCGTTAAACCCCAACATTTCATTTACATGATTGCCCTTCGAGAGAGAAACCAAGAGAAGTCCCTGGCCAGATCTGATATATCCAGGGTGAAATTTATTAGTCTAGGAGAATTTCTGTAGCAATATATTTTGAGGCCAAACAAGGAAACGGACCACTTTGTTTGACCCGAGGTAAGAGTAAGTCTTAGATTTTACAGTCATAAAATATTCTCATTGATATATGCTTTGACTGTGACCTTTATTTAATTGTGCAAAATCCTGCTAGAACTGCGTGAATAGTCGCACAATATCATATTCTCATTCATTCACTTCGCATTACAATATTCCATTTTGGGATGTTTAGTTCTTTGCATTCATATATCCAGACTAGTGTTATCAAACGTTCTAGCGCATGATAGACTGAGTGGTCTTTGGGATGATAGCGGGCATCTACCCTGCATCCTACATTGTACCTGTTCTTCATGCCAGTGATGCTATCATTATTCTATGGACTCCACATGCATAGCAGAAACTATAGTTCCCTCGGCCGTTACCTGGGATATCAAAGAGTGATAAAAACTGATAAGTGCACGGATAGGTAAAACTATATAAAAACTGTAACTGGAAGAAGCAAAATTATTTGAGAACTAGAAGTGGAAGTAAAATCACGTCAACAGAAGTGAATAAGAACTAGAAGTAGAATTAATATAAACTAAAATATCACTGAGGGACACTATAATTATTTACATGTATGATCAGGGTTGATACGTAATTTTGACCTTCCTGTGGTGAGCAACTGCATATAGGCTATCGTTGTCATAAAATTTTGTATTAATTCCAAAAAAGTTATGAACTGTGATGCTGAGGTATTTATCAATTGGGCAGCAAATGACATTTCACATAATGATCACGTTTTATGTTCAGCACATCTTCGTATTGATTTGTATCAATATAGTTTATTCAAGGAACGAAACGGTATTCACTGCTAACGATTGTGTAGCCCCAGATTATTAAAACTAAAACTTATATTGGCATACTAAAACTAAAATTGGCATACGAAAACTAAAACTAAAACTAAAATTGGCATACGAAAACTAAAACTAAAACTAAAATTGGCATACGAAAACTAAAACTAAAACTAAAATTGATCCATAAAAACGAAAACGAAAACTAAAACTAATATTCAGCAACAATTATAACTAAAACTAAAACTAAAATTAAGACTAACAATCAAAACTAACACTAAAACTAACATTGGGGCAATATTAAAACAACACTACTCGCGAAGTCGTTGCGGGCAATTTTCAAATGCGTGATTGCACAACCAAGGGTTGACTTATATATAGAACATCGTTGTTCTACGGGCGACAGCATTGTCTGCATGCGTATACATGTATACACGCTGCCCATATTCGCTCCGGTGTCAGGCCATGCATCAGCCCTTAAGTTAGGTGGCATTCTCATACATCCGCGGTGTACGGGACCATGGGCTTTCCTCCAAACCCAAGGTTACATGCGCAGTGCAGTGAAACTGCAAATCATTTTGCTGCTGCCCTCTCACGAGTAGAAGACTGATTCGAACTTGTGCATGGGGCTAACGGGGTTCGAACCTGCTTCCTTATGCCCTTCGTGTCAGTGTGTTGCCATTCAGCTATAAATCGCCTTGCCTGTGGATCATAGACTACAACTATTTTTCTACAAGTCTCGCTTATACTGCAGGATACGTATGTTTCCTCATTAAAGTCTTTGAGTTATAGAAACTTATAAGACACACTGTGACTCTAAAGATCTAAGCTTATAACATGTAGGTTAAGGGTTTTTAGTCAATTAGTTATCTGCGACATGCAATTGCGACGGTTTGATCAATAATAACCGAATTTGCAACAAAATGTATGTATACGGTTATGTATACCAGAATAGAAATTGCGAAGAATCAAAAAGAAAATATTCAATGTTCACTTTTTTGACCAAGTCTGCATGCTTTGGGTAGACTTTCAAATTTCCCGATCAATTATATAGGCTTACCACTGTATACACGGCGGTGATAAAAGAATCGTTAATTAGAATACAATCGGAGACTATCATGAGTATACGCTCTTGGAATCTGTATATACCTGAATAATTTATTCTATACGGGACTCCTTCCATTAAATCCCGATAAGCAATAAAATTGATGCCGCCGATATCCTTCTGCCCTCTATCATATACTGAATCGGTATAAAATGCGTCAAATAGGACGATATTAAAGTCCAGCGGTAATATATTATTTCTAACGATTATCACGCAGAGGACGAAGAGAGAGAGACAAACAGACAGACAGACAGACAGATAGACAGACAGAGACAGAGAGATAGAGATAGAGAGACAGAGAGAGAGAGAGAGAGGCAGAGAGAGAGAGAGAGAGAGAGAGAGAGAGAGAGAGAGAAGAGAGAGAGAGAGAGAGAGAGAGAGAGAGAGAGAGAGAGAGAGGCAGAGAGAGAGAGAGAGAGAGAGAGAGAGAGAGAGAGAGAGAGAGAGAGAGAGAGAGAGCAATATCTCGGAAGAGGGCGTTCGACGCCAAACAATATATCCTCATGCCGCAGCAATGGAGGAAGCGCTAAAACGAATCGAATCTATTATAGGTCTCTAATAGACGTCGTTATGCATGGCGATTAGGAAGAGTCTGTATCTAATGACGTTGCATCTATAATACAGATCATTATGTATACGTGAAAATTATATTGCAGCTGTATAGTCTATAAATAATGGAAAACTGGAATTGGAATATAGAGGTTATAATAACATATAAACGACGTTCATATATATATGCATTATGAAGAAGTTCTATAATACCATAGGATTGATGCAAATTAGAATTTCCAATAATGCAGTAGCCTACTTGCGACTCTTGCGAGTATAAGCTTACCTATATAAGTGTATATGATGCGTACTGCATACAGTACTGCAGTATATGCAATCATACCAAATATCAGGGACTTCAATCTCCTCTAAACAACCGGACTCAATCCCTCTCCTGACCTCCTCCCAGGCCAGCCTTTCCCTCCCGGGTTGGCCTTCTTCCTCCCGACTTGAACTTGGTTCATTACTGATTTAGGCCTATATCTTGTTTATCACTGGGCTCAAGTATAAGTCATGTAAGATTCGCCCGCTATGCATGTGTAGGAAATTAAGTATATATGGTATAAAAAGTTGCAAACCCTTGCTAAATATAAGCTCTACTTGTAGGCCTACTAGCTGAACTGCCCGGCGTTGCCCGGGAAATTTCGGTTTTTAGTTCCCAGCCACGCCTGACCCCGCTCCCATGGCACACCGCCCTTCTCACCTCGCCTTACATCGGCCCCAACCCGATCCCACCCTGGCCGCTATTCTCACCTCGCCTTCTTCCACCGGTCCCAACCCGTTCCCACCCTTGTGTGCATGCCCGGCGTTTCCCGTGGAATTTAGTTTTTCAGTCCAACCCAGTCCCAACCCGTCCGTGTTCACGCTATTATAGTCAGCATTTTTGCGAAACCGCGTGCGAAAAGATCTGAATTCGGCGATAAATGAGGTTAAAAATCTATTGGTTCGTTGAAAATCGATCGGCGAAAATTATTGCGTCTTAAATACTGATACATACGACATGGTTAAGATTAATTAAGATTAATATTAATTAACGGCATAGCGCTCTATAAGAATAAGATCGGCCATGACGTCATTAATGTATTGGTTTGAATCATCAATAATATCATCGATGGTTTCAATGTTGAGAATGATGGTCCATTAATAAGCAAATGGCGTGTCAAACAGCGTTTCGGATTGAAAAATTAAATGTTTCAAGCTCGGGAAAAGGTAAGAGTTTTAAATC
>OX457052.1:20712297-20719797 GCA_949752735.1 Lumbricus terrestris | reverse complement strand
AGTGTGTCTTCTTCTGCATGTCTAGCGAATTGACAGACCGATGAATTGGATGAATTGATTGAATTGGATGAATTAAATGAATTGGATGAATTGTGGGAATTGGCATTCCATCGGATCTAAGCCTTTTCGTTCTATCATCGAGTTGCACAGTGGACCTACTATAATAGCTAATACTCTGTGCTTAGAGCAGCGTATACAGTGTAAGGAATTGATATCCACTGGTTGTTTTGCCAGAGCGGAAGAGACAGAGACGGGCAGGCAAAAAAACAGGCAAAACGACGGATAGACAGACAAAAATATACACTGTGCCCCATAAAAAAACACACCAAAAAACTTTGTCATGAAACGCATGTAAGTCTAATGTTAAATAAGAAAAAGTAATGCTTCATTTAAGAAGATGTTCGAAGTGATGTCCCTTCGCTTGAACGCAGGCTCTCAGCCTTGGCCGCCACTGTTCAATAGCTTTGTCAATGACACTCTGCTTCAACTGTGCACACACAACGATGAGGCGCTCCTTCAACTCGTCGATGTCCCGTATTGCTGTCTGGTAGACGCGTTCCTGTATTAGACCCCAAATTCTGTAGTCAACGGGATTGAGGTCTGGTGAGTTTGCTGGCCAGAGTTCCGGTCCAATGAAGCTTGGTGTTTTACGTCGCAGCAACGCAATGGTGTCCTTTGCGCGATGTGCTGGGGCGCTGTCCTGCTGCAGAATGAATAAGTCGCTTGTTTCCAAACACGCCTAGTCGCCTAGTCTGCGTCACTTCCTCTAACAGCAACCACTTCTGTGAGTAAGTAAAATGTTAAATATTTTGTGGCAAAATTATTTGAGAAACAACGTACAAACTTTTATTACAATTGGCTTAGTGTTATAGAAGATTTTTGAAAAGTTTTTTGGTGTGTTTTTTTATGGGGCACAGTGTATGTATGTCCGCCTGACAGACATACAAACAGCGGACGGACACAATGGTGAACAGATAGACATACAAACAGGCGGACAGACAGGCAGACAAGCAGGCGGACAGACAGACACAAAGGTTAACAGACAGACAGACAGACAGACAAAAGACAAAAAGTCGGACAGATAAAGAAAACGAGAGACGTATGCAAAGAATGGCAGACAGACAGAGACAGGGCAGCAGAAAGACAATGATAGTGGCGAAGGACAGAAAGACTGCTATAGAGACAGAGATCATGGGCGGAGACCTAGGGGACAGAGGGACGGTCCTCCTCAATGAAGGTGTTGGGGGGACGGTCCATGCATTTGTCCCCCCAATCGTTGAGCGTCAAGACTAAAAACAGAAGATCAACTTTTTCGCGGCAAAAATAGAATTTTTTTCGAGATTTCGCCGGTCGTCAGAAATTTTGGCCGGCAAAAGATGAAAATTTTTCTGCGGCACTCAGCCATTCGTCCATCAAAAAATCTCGCGTCTTTCCGTCCCCCAAGTCTCCGCTCAGGTCTCCGCCTATGACAGAGATATATAGACATACATAGAAGGAAGCAATCAAACATGAAGTGCATGAAGTATAGGGAGACATATATAGAGACAGAGTGAAACATAGCGATGGAGAGAGAGACATATATATATATATATATATATAAGGGATCTAGCACAGAATGCATATATATAATATATATATGCATATATGCAAGGGATCTAGCACAGCATGGCTTACGTCTGCAATGAAAATATACGATAGCATACCGGCGACGAGTAATCTGACGGCTGTAACAAAGGTGGCTTGAATAATGATGTTTACCCCTGCAGACCACTGGATTCCGATGATACGAAGAAGGTAAATATTGACAAAGGTGCTGGGCAGCAGACGACGCCTGCGTTTTGGCGGGAAGCTGCGGCCGCCCCACCCCCCCCCCCCCATATCAGAGGCCCCCGTCACCAAGGGCAGCGGTTGCGAGGGCAATGGAATGTCACCTCGGTGCCCTTGTCGCATCTGGACCCTTTTGTTGTCCCCGAACGAGGGAGAGAGTCGACGAGTGGCTGGCTTGATTTCCGTCTTCAGCCTCTCCCTTCATCTGACGTGACGGAATGGCATTCTCTCTTCAGACCGAGAACCAGCCGAATAAAATATGACCGTCGCTTAAGCAGGCGTGCAAGCGCTTGTTCGCTTAGCTGTATCTATAAGCTTACCCAGCTGAAACGCTTTTTCGCTAAGATAGACACCACGCATGCGCCGTTTTGATGTTGTTGCTGTTGCTGTTGTTGTTGTTGTTGTTGTTGTTGTTGTTTCCTCTTGAGAGAGTGAGCTCTTATTATTCGACATCATTTACGCGAGATGAGCGTCAACTTTGTAAACAGGAATGCTTCTAAACAAGTAGCTCTTTTAAAAATCAATTATAATTAATTATACTAATTAACAGAGAAGAATGGAGACGTCAAACATTCGAACCTGCCTAAGGGCAGAGAACTAAAAGAAGAAGAATACTAATTGATTTCATTTCTCGAGCATGCACATGGATCATATATTTTTTAAGCACTTCAATGCACTGGACCATACGGACACGTATAAGCTTAGATAGAATATTGTAGGACATTGTCGCCCTGGACATTGTTCCCCCAGGACATTATCCCCCGGACAAAGGTCCCTCCGGACACCCACCCCCCGCCCCCCGATTTTTCGTAAGACATTATCCCCCGGACAAAATCCCCCTCTGTGCAATTAGTCTGTTTCTTCGTGTAGTTTATAAAGCTTAATTGCTCTGGTTTTGATCACTGTGTCAGCTTATCAATGCCGTCACCGATAAGACTTAGGCTACTAGTAGGCCTACTGCCATTCAGATGCAAACTAAAGACTTGTTAGCGTCATTTAGTTATTCATTTCTAACACAACGAGTTGTTAGTGTCAGTTAGGTACACAATTGCAACCTTTTAATGCTGCTTGCGACTTAAGTTAGAGACTTGCAAATGTTCTTAACATCCAATGAACATTCCCATGAACTACATCTGTCAGGAACATTTAACGACTTGTGTAATAAATTAATAATAATAATAATAATAGGCCCTATTCTTAAGGATATTTTTCGACCTATTATCTTAATGCCTATATGATAATATATAGAAGGAGGTTGACTGCATGATGCATCTTTCATATTACGCAGATATTATAATATGCCTACACCTGCATGAAGAGCATTGGAGACAGATGGATCGAAGACTGCTATGAAGTCAAAGCAAGACAATCTTAATTAAACAGCAATAATTGATGGCTTTCAATTGAAGCTTTCCAAGTATTTCCTCCTCTTTCTATAATTATTGACGTTGCATCCTATGATTCCTATCCAACTATAAGCAGGCCTATATTCTGACCTCGAAACAGATATGTGGAAACGTTATTACCCGCGTGCCATGGGCTGTAACCAGTGATATTTTCATTAACGATAAGTAAAATTAGAACTGAAAATATTGATTTCCGTTCAGTGTAACTTTAACTGTAACTGAAATTATTTTGAGAACGAAAACTGAAATAGAACTGAAATTAGGCACGGCGAACGAAAATTAGAATAAAAATGAAAATTAATTTTAAAACGGAAATTAATGAAAAAATTTGAAATTTTAGTTCATAGCCTTTCCTAAGCAGTTGAGTTTACGTCCAAAAACCGCAGGTACTTTCTGACTCTTAAAACTTTGGTATCTTTGGCTTGGCACATGCTTCAGTGTGCAATTTATTATGGCCTTTTTGCATTTGGACCTTTCCTATAAGTTAATAATTTTCAACAACATGATAAGAATGTGGTTATGTGCAAATCACTTTGAATACCGGAGTGAAAATATTTCAACCATGATCACTTTGTGCAGCTTGCTCACTGGGCTAAATGAAAGAAATCGTGTATTGAATTGTTTAAATAGGCCTACTGGAGCGAAACAGACAAATAGGCCTAGCCTAACCATGCTTGTACCCTAAAACGGACGTTTCTGGCTATTTCTGGTAAACTTTTCAACAATTTAATTTGTCTTCTTCAGTGAATAAGCCCCACAGAACGATAAGAAATATATTCAGGGTTGGTGCGAAACTTTCTTGTGACTGATTCGAGTCAGCGGCTTCACCACAGAGACAAAACAAGCGCTGCATAGTGTGTAAAAGAAAGAAATGTTATGTGGTCTACCAATTCAATGGAATATGATAAAGGGAGTGTGGTTGGATATTGTAAACATGTTAGCGGATTGGTGCCATCCAGCAACTATTGCCAATAAAAATTTTCAGGCAATTATACAAACTAGTTCTGTAGTTCAAATTGCCTGATTTTTGTAGTGAAAATTATGCATAATTATTATTGGAGGGAAAGACGGCAAGTCTACGGCAGCACGGCCCCACTTGCAGAAGATGTTGAAGCTAGCTCCGGCTTTTCAAACTTGTAGAAGAAACAAATATTTTTTCTGGGTGAAGATTTCTAATAGGTGGGAGAAGAAACTGTCTCCTAATGTCGCTGAAAATAGGAGGTTCTTTTAAAATTAAATGGCATATTGATATTGAAAATGTTCGAACTTGGTCTAGCCCAACTTTAATTTGAGGCAAGTTCTAGGCCTATAGGTCTAAGGAAGTAAAACTGAAATTATTTATATGCAAGAACTGAATTGAGAACTGAAATTATTCTAAAAACTGAATTAGAAGTATAACTGAAATTTTTTGAAGAACTGTAATTGAACTAGAACTGAAATTGAGGACGTCCGAACTGAAATAGAAGTAAAACGAAAATTATTTGCTGAAGTAAAATATCACTGGCTGTAACACAACCCTCAGACCTCAGTTCTCGTTAATGTAATGTAAATAACCTACATTATTTTGTATAGCCTAGCTCAATATTTCATCCTATAAATTATCGATCGACGTCTTGTTGTGTGTATTTTTCGCCTTTGAATCTTTGACGTCTGAAGTTTTAATGGCATATGCACGTCCGTCACAATGAACTCGTCTCTGCCTTTGTATATGCTATTGATGATGGTCTGCCGCAAGAGACGAGTAGCCTATAAGACTCGTCGCTAGAGTGCGCGCCTCTTAGCGTATTATTAGAAGCACGACACGTAAGGAACGCTCTTGCGCGTTATAAATGATCTTCGATAATTGCTGCCCGTGCTAAGACGATCAATCGTTTATGGATGTTGTCTTGTCCATTGGGCGTTGGAGCATAATAATTGAGATGCCTGGGCGACCAATCCGCAATTCCATAATTTATCATCGAATTTATGGACAAACTGCTGATGTGGAACAACCAACCAAAACAACCTATCAGACCTTTTGAAAATCAAAACAAACTATTGACTTGGAAACTGTTCTGACAAATGGGTTTTAGGAAATTAGCCGTAGATTGCTTGGAGCAATCTAGGGACGATATATATATACAGGGTGGCTCAAAAAAAAATGTACCACCGGGGAAAATGCGATATCTTCGCAGCCGATTGAGCCTTTTCTGCGAAAATTTCGCAATTTGAAGGGGAATGAATATCCAACAATCCCTGAAAGTTTCATCTGAAACTTTTCATGTTTGCAAAAGTTACAGCTGCTCAAACTTAAAATTTCGTTTTTTCAATTATCCGGAGAATCATGCTCCAATACATGTGATTTCATTAATATTTTTTGGCAAATTACAGCACACAAATTGATGATGATGTCATACGACCTCACTATGAGCTGTAAAGAAGCTGTTTATGAAGAAATCTGCTGGTATTTGGTGATATTTTATAGATTAAGGTCTCAATTCGTGAACCCATTACTGAACGTCACGGGCAAAGTTTCTGCGAAAGATAAAATGGGAACTCGGACTTTGCATGAACAGAGACTGGGACATCGCGTGATCATAGCAAAATACCCAGTGAAAAGTGGAGCCTGAGCACATTGAAGGCTATCTGCAAACATGTTTATGTAACGAAGATCAGATGTCGGAAGAGAGGCAGGAAGTGGTCGCTTGGCTTGATGAAAAAAACACGATTTTCAAGAAATTCGCTTGGTAATCGAAAGGTCAAGTTTGCAAAGCACATCGTGGTTTCGGCATCAGATATGCTGGCGTGTGTTACGGCTGCAAGAAAAGACTGCATTTAATCCCATTCAGTAGGTTATATGTCAAACTCATCTTTGAACTCTCTAACCCGGACTCATTGAAGACCAGGTATGCTCTAACATCTGGTTTTATTTTTCAGCAGGACAGTGCGCCTGCTTGCTCGCACGGCAAGGTTGATTATTATGGCGCTACCTTATTGCCATCAACTGAAGTAAATGCACTGGCAAAGATGACTTACAAACTCGCCAGACCTTAGCCCTCTTGCTTATCACGTCTGGTGAGCTATGCTGGAACGCTGCAAGACATTTAATCCCAAGTTGGAGAACATTGGCCAGCTGAAGCAAGTCTTGCTGCTAATGTGGGGTCAGTTGCCACAGGACCCGACCAACAGGGCCATACTGAGCTTCACAAAAAGAATTTTAGCTTGTGTTAAGGCAGGGAGTGGACACTCTCATTATACCTTACAATAAACTGCAAAACGGAATTCTGAGGTCGCAGTGAAAAGTGATATCATTTGACTTGGAAATCTACAAGTGACGTCAATTTTCCGCGGATATTTGAAAAAACGAAATTTTAAGTTTGAACAGCTGTAACTTTTGCAAACATGAAAAATTTAAAATGAAACTTTCAGGGATTGTTGGAAATTCATTCCCCTACAAATTGGGAAATTTTCGCAGAAAAAGTTCGATCGGCTGCGAAGATATCGCATTTTCCCCGGTGGTACCTTTTTTTTGAGCCACCCTGTATATACATATATATATGCTATTCTTACCTTTCACCTATCATCTCGCTCATATATAAATAATTAATATATAATATATATATATATATAGGAGCGAGATGATAGCTGAATGGTAGCACACAGGCAAGAAGAACAGAAGGAAACAGGTTCGAACCCCGCTGGCCCCACAAGGTCGACTCAGCCTTCTACACGCGAGAGGGCAGCAGTAAAATGAGTAGCTGTGTCACTGCGCAGGTAACATTGCAATGGGCTAGGCGGAAAGACTTGAATACCGCCGATGTATGGCAATGCCTATAAGGACTGGTGGCCTGACACCGAAGATCAGCACCGGGCACCGAGAGAGTGTAGCCTTAACCCCTGTTTTAAAACCTTGCTTAGAGCATATAGCATATAGGTCAGATATGACAATGAAACAATATAATTATGTTTGGCTCAGGGTTCGTTTCTGATGGCGTCTTGGTTCAGAGGTTTTAATCTCGGGTTTTAGCACGGTCTGTTTTCGTTATATGAACATTAAATGGCGCGGCGTTCATTCAAAATAA
This sequence comes from Lumbricus terrestris, assembly GCA_949752735.1. Lineage (NCBI taxonomy): Eukaryota > Metazoa > Annelida > Clitellata > Crassiclitellata > Lumbricidae > Lumbricus > Lumbricus terrestris. The sequence goes on along the minus strand of OX457052.1, from coordinate 20,712,503 downwards.
ATATGGCGATCAACAGACCTTCAAAAATGAGAAAAGTCGAGACCATATATATATATTATGCGTTCGATATATACAGAAAAGTACGAACATTTACATTTACTTTTGCGCAATTACGGTACCATACAGGCCTATTTGCGCAGATTTCAACCGTCTGCGATTTCAAGAATAGCACACGTCAACTCAGAAATATATTTGTCCATAATACT
>OX457052.1:20702297-20707297 GCA_949752735.1 Lumbricus terrestris | reverse complement strand
ATCTACATTGTAAGTGATTTAATTATTCAATCATTCTTTCTGTTGCGCTGGCCGAACTCTATTTGACATTCATATAGCGTAAATTCCCTTCATTAGCTGCACGGCTACATAATGATGTAAATTGCAATCTCTGCTCGGCCCGTGTGTATGCGGTCATGGCTGTCTCTAATTCTAGTCCAATTCTCAATGTGAATGGGTTTGCTGATGAAGGAGTTGCATGTTCAACATGGAAAATAATTTCCTTGTTGATGGATTTAATTGACGAAATACATGCTGATGGTTTAAACCAGCTAGGGGTCTCAAACACGCGGCCCGCGGAACTGATTAATGCGGCCCGCGACAGCCACCTGCAGGCATTTTGATCTTGTAAGGAAAGAATTTGGTTAAAAACCGATTTTGCAGTTCTTTTGCGGTAGGCTATATATAGCGCGAACGCACATGTGATGCCGTACTGTACAGGGTGAGCCAAAAAGTAGCGCTCTATATACGGTGTGTTGCTAATATAGTTTGATCACTATAGAATGAATTTTATATCGCGTTCACCCGCTGTTTTTTGACGATACAAAAACATTGATATGTACTATATAGTTACTGGATAGCTATAGTTATAATTGCCCATGAAAGTTCGGATTATCGCTCACTAAGGGAATCCCAGAATTCCTTGAGGCAAAGCCAAGAGCAAATCCCAGGATTCTCTGGGGCAAATCCCAGAATTCTTAGAGGCAAACCATAGTAAAGGATAGGCGGCATACCACTTCGCTTTAAAACGCAAATTTCGCAGCAACGATAACAAATTGTTTAAAAACAGGCTGGGTTTTTTGAGTTGAGTGACATACAAAACTATTAACTTAACCATGTTTTGCGGCCACCGACCAGATTTCTTGAAAATATCCTTTAAAGTTGACGAATTTAACATGGGTTTACATATAAACAAGCACACGCTGCCCGTACCGGAAGTCAGAGCTGATTCGCCGTCTGCCATAGACTAATAGCCGAAGCTTTACCTATCCAGTTACTATATAGTACATATCAATGGGTGGACCTACTAAAAGGGATATATATATATATATATATATATATATAACTTCTGTTCCGTTTTAAATATTTCTAAGAAAATTTTGGCTATTACATGTATACACGTAAATATGAATTACATTTAGGTCTGTGAAATTCGATGTAAAAATTCATTCTGTCAGTCAAACTATTAGCGAAAACCCGTAGGGGTCACTCTTTGGCCCACCCAGTAGATATAACGAAAGGCTCCGAACTTTGGCCTCTTTCGGTAGAACAGATCCTGCGTGGTGGATGCCCCTGGTAACGGGATCTATAGGTCTGACTACTTGTTTTTGTTAACTAACTCGTCGCAAGTTCTTCATTAATCTTAAGAGTCTATTGACCAAGTCGAGAGCGATGATATATGGCTGATGACACGAATGCAAGGTCAGTTATACAAAAGTAACACTTGACACATCACACGCTATTCGTGTCAATTTCGTCACAGAATGTGGAATATAGACGTCTAAAATAAGCATTTCAATGTGCAAGAGGTGTCAATCATGCGAACTTCAATTATAGCCGAAAGGACTTGCTTGATGCATCGCTATAAGTCAAGCAGGTTTCTCCTGTATAGCCTACACTATACACGCTCGTTGACAAACTCTTTTGCCTCCCACTCCTCTCTCTCTCTCTTTTTCTTTCTCTCTGTCTCTCTCTGTGTGTCTCTCTCTGTCTCTCTGTCTCTTCACACACACACACACACACACACACACACACACACACACACACACACACACACACACACACACACACACACACACACACACACACACACACACACACACAAACACAGGGATCATATCATCAATTAGTTTGGTTGAGGGCCGTTGATTATATAAACCTGTTATCAGATCACAAAGGAACAACAAAATTCAGCGAGATTTTCTACAAGAGGAATGTCGAAAATGAAACAAGAAAGAAGAGAAATCGAAGGAAAAGGATGAGGATGAGGAGAAGAAAGTAGAAGAGGAAAAAGAGGAAGAGAAATAAGAAGAAGACGAGAAAGAGGAGGAAGAAGAAGAAGAAGAATAAGAAGAGGAAGAAGAAGAAGAAGAAGAAGAAGAAGAGGAAGAGGAAGAGGAAGAGGAGGAGGAGGGAAAAGAAGGAGCAGTAGAAAAAAAGAAGGAGCATAGGAGGAAAACAAAAGGACAGATGCAAAAATAAGTATATAGAAGAAAAAGGCAGAGTTAGTCCTGAGCCCATATATCTGTGGCGTAGCCAGGAATTTATTATGTTGGGGTTATGGTCTGGTCGGATGCCCTTCCTGACACCAACCCAACAGTATTACCGTAAACGAAAAGGGAATAAAGTAACAAAGGGCATAAAGTAAGAAAAATAATTGTTACTACAAACAATTGTTTTGATTTTTTCTTTTTAAGTGGATAAATAACCTTTTACAAAACTTTCTCCTAAGCCAATGAGGGGGTGTTAACCCATAAACCCCATTGTCTACGCCATTGCTATGTATAATTATAATTATATTGAACAAAAGGTGTCTACATGTACATGCATGTATATGTAGGTTACGTTTCTTTGATTTTGCTTGGTGCGCATAATGTTGCGAAATTATTTTCGTCTTGAAGCGATGCATTGTTTACGCCAACGTATAACGCACGCGCACCGTAAAAGCTCTCTCTCTCTCTCTCTCTCTCTCTCTCTCTCTCTCTCTCTCTCTCTCTCTCTCTCTCTCTCTCTCTCTCTCTCTCTCTCTCTCTCTCTCTCTCTCTCTCTCTCTCTCTCTCTCTCTCTCTCTCTCTCTCTCTCTCTCTCTCTCTCTCTCTCTCTCTCTCTTTTATGTATCTGTCTCTCTCTGTCTCTGTCTCTGTGTCTGTCTCTGTCTCTGTTTCTTTCACTGTCTCTGTGTCTGTCTCTGTCTCTGTTTCTTTCTCTGTCTCTCTCTCTTTGTATCTATGTCTGTCTGTCTGTCTGTCTGTCTGTCTCTCTGTCTGTCTGTCTGTATCTCTCACTTACAAACACACACATATACATACACTCACACACACATACACGCACACATACAGACAAGCACTGGAACGCACGTTCAGTATGTGCGGTATCTTGCATACAATGCAATACAATACAATACAATACAATACAATGCAATACAATACAATACAATTAAGTATTTATAACGCGCTCTAACAAAACAAGTCTTGCACGAAATGCATATACTCTTCATTCTCCATGGCAGCAGTGTATACGACTGCAGGACGCACATTTGACGGTCAATTGCTATAATCGGAGCGCCAGTGAAACAAAGTCCTGAATCTTGGTTCTGCATGCTCTAGCGACGATTTGAGTTCATCCTATTTGTTGATACTCCAGCATGCATTCGAACCAATAGACTACTCTGTTATATCATGCGCTTGTGATGCAGATATAGGCCTATGCATATATGGAATATAATAAATTGTCACAGTATTCCTTGTTAAATGAACTCCACGAAAAGAAGCAGAGATTCATTAGAAAAACCACAACTATATATATATATATATAGGCCCACAGATTTTAAAGATAAAATGCGGAAGACCAGAAGGAGTAGTATATAGGCTAATGAAAACAAAAACATCCGATGCATGCACCTTAAATTGGAAGCAGCCAGTTTGCTCCAAACATTGTCAATCATAATCATAATAGATTCCCCCATGCATGCAGAAACCAAGGCTATGCTTCTCAAGTCATGCAACGTTGAAGTGCACACCCACTTTCGATCCAACCTTTACCCTCTCACAATATTTAAATCAGGAGCAGTAAAATCATCATTGAGCACAATATAAATAAATAGGTTCTACATAATTTTAAAAAATGCCCCAAATGTTGCGTGAATGCTACGTCAATGTGACGTAATAGCGATGACGTCGTTTCAGTAACGGTCCGCTCAACCTTCCCAGCGACGAACAATTACGATGACGCGGCAATGATTCCCTCTCGTTGACGTCATGATGATGTCACGAGGGGCGCAGACGACAGCGATGGGAGGGCGGGCGGGCGATCGGTGCATCATGCGACGATGATGACGCGACGGTTGATCGGCACTCCAGCGCGATGTCATGGGAAAGGTTCGATCCCGACGACGCCTCCTACGGCGAACGGCACTGAAAGACTTGGGAAAATCAGAAAGACCGGCCGGTGATGGCGTCCCATTAAAAGATCGGGCGGACGAGGGTGGGGAAGCGGACGTCAGCCGCGACGGGCGGCGGCGTCGGCGGCCGCGCGGCGGCGGTGGGGGACGGCGGTGGCGGGGACGGACGTTTCGGTCTCTCATCGTCTGGTCGGAATTCCAGCAAAACACGTCCCAACGCGTCGATACCTTCATAGAACGTGTCACAAAGCCCGACTCGGGTCTGATCGATTCGACTCCTTTCAGCGTCCAACCGACTGAAACATACCGAAATGTTTTTCTTACCCGTCGATCGATATATTGCTACCTATTCATCGGCGGCGGCCGGCCGCGCCTCGCCGCCTCGCCGCCGCACCGCCGCCGCACCGCACCGCTCGGCGCTCCCCCGCTCCTCGCTCCACCGATGAAATATTTGTCCGTATTGTTCGCCTGCTACAATCGTCGGCGGTTAATGTCGCCGTTCGAAGGCCAATATTTGCGACCAAGAAGGGGACAAAAGATTTCCGACGTGCTTTCTGGCCGCCCTCGCGCTATAAAACACAGCGAGACTGCGACCGACTGCGGGAAAGCGGTGGCGGGGAGACTGACGGGGAGAGAATGGGGAGTCGGACTGGTGGGTCGGAGTGGGAGGGAGGGAGGAGGATGTGGGGCGGGAGCGCTTTTATTGGCGCGGGGGAGGGGAAGGAGGAGTGCAGGTGGAATAGAATAGTGTGTGTGGCAACTGTCTTATTTGATAATTATATGCTTGCCAACTGCTGTTAAGCGGTGCAGAATGGAGGCCACAGACTGCGTTTAAACGCTGTGGGACGACGCAATAAAATGG
>OX457052.1:20519797-20699797 GCA_949752735.1 Lumbricus terrestris | reverse complement strand
ACTGATAATATCCCTCCTCGTATCCCAGACTTGGGACTTGCACTACCAGAGCAATTTTATCGCACATGCATAATAGGCCTACATCATAGGCTACAAAGCCGCTACAATGTAGCGGCTACATGAATGAAGACTTCTGACTCGTAGACTTAGGCTACGTGTAAAAGCATCAGAGACTTCCGTTGGTAGTCCTGTACCTGGTGGTCGATTGCCAAAGCATTTTCCTCTTAGCAACGTGTTCAGTTACTTTCCTCCTCCCCAATACACGAATGAAAACAGAGAAGTGAAGAAGGCCTAAGGCAAGGTCGAACCCAGCGAAGTGACAGGTTAAGGTAATTAATTATAATTATATTAACCAACGAGTTATGGTATCAAGGTAAGGTATAGGCGCATGAGGTAAAATAAGGCAGTTGATATCATAAGGTATTTATGCAAAATAATATTAGACAAAATAAGATATTGTAATTATAATAGACGGGAAAGCAAAGCAAAGCGATAGATAAGTAGGGTATGAATTATAGAACGATAACAAAAGGTAAGAATATATAAGAAAAGATAATACCTGATGAGGTCAAATAAAGTAAGTTAGGGTAGCCTAAGTTATAAGATAAGGACTGCGCCTGTTCCCTAGATCACTCTCTGACACATTCTATAAGCACTTAAAACTGTTCTGCTTGTCCGTACGGGAGTTGGGAGTGCCTCTGAGTAGTTTCATTGAAGAGGCGCTATATAAATACTTGAATGAATGAATGAATGAATGAAAGGTATGGTTATCGCTTGGATATGACTCACCTCTTTACCTCTGGCTGCTATTTACTGACGTCTACCATCAGTTGCATCACTAACGTTAGTAACGTTTCCCCTGGATTCGCCAGACGCTGTGTCCTCAACCAATGGCTGGTGTGCTTCCTTCGCCAGTCAACGTTCAACGTACAATGATTCGCTAGATGGCGAACGTTCTGCAGAACGCTCTCGGTGACGTGATGTGCCCCGCCATCTAGCGATTAACAAACGCTACTCTTACACTCGCTAGATGTCGCTACGTCGTGTGCCGCTTGCATCAGCACGCACTCGGTCAATCGCTGAGCCAATGTTAGGCGAGTTTGACTATTCCTGCGTAGCCTACTCAACCGTCACTATTATCGTTGCATCGTACTGTAGTTGAGCATTTATAAAGCACCTTCATGGCAAACCGTTCAGATGCGCAAAGCCCCTGCGAGAAGAGACAAGACAGAAAGAGACTACGGGATAGAATTGTAGAGCGATGAGAAGGAGAAAGCGCATTCCAAAGAGATGATCAATGAGCAAATGATGGGGCAGCTCTAGAGCGAGAAACGAAGAGGTAAAGTCTTTCACTCAAAACTGAAAACATTGCTCTTTCACAAATCCTATCTTGATTCTTCCTCTTCTCCTCCTCACATCCCTCGTCATTTCAACTCTAAACATCACCCTCCTTAACCGTCCATTTATCTGCCTGCCTGACTCTCCGGACTTGACCCGCTGCCTATCATCGAATTTATTTTGATTAAGCGCCTGTGAATAAGCTGGTTCCCGCGACGTGGCTTTTGTGGGCGCTGTAGAAGTCTCGAGATTACGATTACGATTGGATGAACGAAGTGTACAGTGGGAGAACGTTGAGTGACGACGAAGTATAGGCCTAACATCGACAGTGGCGGCGCTAGGGGGTGATGGGGGGCTAAGCCTCCCCTACAAGAGGCTCAGCCCCCCTAAAAAAGGGTCGTCCGAAATTTGTTACAGCCAAATATATATCCACGATTTTGGGCTGACGACTAAAAAAAGGTCGTCAGAAATTTTTGCGGCGAAAATGGAAAATTTTCTTGAGATTTCGGTCGAGGCTTCAGCCCTCCCAAAACTGAAATCCTGGCGCCGCCACTGAACATCGATCGTTTATACTGTCATCGGCTGTGGTGTATGCCTACTTACATAATGTGAGTCAGTGGCGTAGCCAGGAATTTATGATGGGGGAGGGCTGGGTTTTTTTGGGCCTGGCCGGATGCCCTTTCTGACACCAACCCAACAGTATTACAGTAAATAAAAAGGGAATAAAGCAACAAAGAGAATAAAGTAAGAAAAACAATGGTTACTGCAATTGTTTTATTTTTCTTATTTAAGTGGATAAATAACCTTTAAAAAAACTTTTTCCCGAGACCAATGGAGGGGGGTGCTTAACCCCCGAAACCCCTAGTCTACGCCACTGATGTGAGTTAATTGTAAATGGTCAATTCTATAGCGTTCTCCCTTTGCAGCCCATTGGGAGGCGCTGACAATGCAAAATTTGAGATGAGCTAAAGACGGAGAAACGTTACCAGAGAGAATGGTGGAGCGGATATATGTGGGGGGAAGACAATTCCACTGAGCGGATCCTAAGAAGGCAAAAGGTTTGGATTGAGCCATAGCAGTCCTGACAAGGGGAGCAAAGAGGTCAAAATAGTCAGCGGAAAGAAGAGGAGCGTATAGCTAATTGGCAGAGAGTGTCGATGTTATTCAATAACTTAATCATTGCAATGTAACGTGCATACATTCAGTAACAATCTTATCATTGCCGTAGAGAGTGACGTGGAGACGAAAATGTGACCCCGGGCCATTTTTTTCATTTTTTCCATTCTCTCTGTCCCTCTGTCCCCCTAAGTCTCCGCCCATGGTTGCTAGCCAAATTCAACTGTGACTACAGCGGTTTTCCTCCAGCAGGATATCTTCGAGCGCCCATGTTTGGTGCTACTTAGTTAAGTTGAAGTGCAAAACTATACGCTGGTACCGGGTATGCATAGCCTACATTTATACAGATACTCATAATAATATAATCATTATACATAATTTCTTTATACATGCTTTAATACAATTTATTAAATTTATTTAATAAACTGTAATAGTAATAATAACGAAAGGCATTAGAGCAAGCAGACATTCAAGGAACGTGTATAAGTGCTTTGAAAAGATAAGTCTTATGCATATAGGGAACGAAGTGGCACTCTAGGCCTAGCCGCCTAGTTACACATCAGGTAAAAAATATTGGCCAAGTCTATATCGTTCGCAGAAAGCGATTTCGGGCAGGGAAGAGTGCTCCCGGATGTTCATGCGCCCAACCATTGCAAGAAAACAAGAATCTGACAACGACCAAAATTCTGTCGCTGTCTTCCGAAAACCACTCGCAGCCGGATTGCGTGATGTTGCCGTAACTCATTGAACGTCAGGGTGTGAATTACCGGGCAGAGGGGAACCAGAGGGCCAATCCGGCCATGCCCCAGGCTTCTTCCATTCAGAGATTTGCATAAGACGTGGCCCCCTCAGGTTTTAAGAAGCTTTCAAGCAATGCACAATGCAGCGAGATTGCGAGAACAGGAAGGTGAGAGAGAAAAAGCAGCATATGATTAAATAGTCATCAGATTTCAAATAACCGGAGTTTTCACGTTTTAAATAAGTTTTTTTGGGGGAAAGACTAAAAAAACAGAAACAAAAACAGAAGTTCATCCTGCAGATTGTTCGGCGGAAGGCTAACAAAAATTTGTTTCGACCCAGGACCAAAAATTTTGTCCCCTTCCAAAATTTCTGTTTCCGCCCATATCGCGGGGAGTTGGGAGAGTTCAACGACCCACATTAAAGTCTTCTTCGCACATCCAAACCCGTCCCCCAACCGCAGTCTATTCCGGAATTCTCATTCTATTGAACACACAAAAGGTTTTGAGAGACTAACGAACAAAGGGTTTTGAAGGAGACTCCATTTCGCTCTATTGGGAAGTCAGTCAGACGAGCCTAAAAGAGAAATAAAAGGACAGAACGACAGACAGACATAATAGGACAGGCAAACAGATAGACAGACAGAGAGGGAGACAAAGACAGAAGCAGAATGGGAGAGAGAAACAGGCAGGCAGGCAGGTAAACGTTGAGAGAGAAACAGCGACAGAAATAAAGAGCAATTTAACATCACGAACCATTCGGTCTTGATGACAGGTCACATTCAAAATATCATCTCACCATCAAGTCGACATGACATTCAAAATATCAGATGAACATCAAAACCGTCAAATAACTCTTAGATATATAAATATATAATCTGATAATTATTTCAACTGCTTTCACCATCTTTTGTGAGCATTATTTGAGGCAAATTGCGCAGATTTGAAACGATGTGTTGCATAGAAATCTGACGATTTGATATAACACGACTCTCTCAAAATGTTTTTGATGAAGCCTTGAAGTAGACTGGGGGTTTAATCAACATTTTAAAGTATACTGTATACATTGTTATGCAATAAAAATGTTTAACCAGGATTCAGACGAGACTCAGTGTAAAGTCAATAAATAATAATGTTTCGAGTTGGGAAAAGACTGAGAAAAGTTGAGGATGACTCAAACATCGTTGAAGAAGAAGACGGTTACGAAAAAACAAGGAGAAAAGGAAATGACGATGACTATAAAGAAGAGAACGACGATGATGACGATGAAGATGAAGGTGATGATGATGAAAAAGAAGATGACGATGATAAAGAAGGAAAAAAGAAGATGATGATAAAGAAAATGATGATGAAGATGATGATGAAGAAAATGATGATGACAAAGAAGAATAAAATCTTGAGACGATGATGATGATAAAAAGATGATGATGAAAAAAGATGATGAACGAGAAGAAGAAGACAAGAAGAAGAAGAAGAAGATGATGATGATGATAATGATGATGATGCTGAAGAAGAAGAGGAAAAAGAAGAGAGGAGGAAGAGAAAAAAGAAGTAGGCCTAGAAGCTGAAGCGAAAGAGGAAGAGGAAGAGAAGAGAAAGAAGAAGTGGCAGAGGCAGAGGCAGAGGCAGAGGCAGCGGCAGAGGCAGAGGCAGAGGCAGAGGCAGAGGGAGAGGCAGAGGCAGAGACAGAGGCAGAGGCAGAGACAGAGGCAGAGGCAGAGGCAGAGGGAGAGGCGGAGGCGGAGGCGAAGGCAGAGGCATAGGCAGAGGCAGAGGCAGAGGCAGAGGCAGAGGCAGAGGCAGAGGCAGAGGCAGAGGCAGAGGCAGAGGCAGAAGAAGAAGAAGAAGAAGAAGAAGAAGAAGAAGAAGAAGAAGAAGAAGAAGAAGAAGAAGAAGAAGAGGAAGAAGAAGAAGAAGAAGAGGAAGAAGAGGAAGAAAAGAAGGAAGAAGAGGAATAGGAGGAGAAAGAGAAAAAGGAGGTGGAGATCATGAAATTATGATTCCTTAAACTATTCTCAGTTTCGAAAATAATATCTTATGCTATAGTAATAGACCTACGCGACAATTTGACAAAGTGACCAGGGGCGGATCCAGGGGGGGGCCAATCCGGCCATGGCCCCCATTTAGAATTTTTTTTATTTCTTACCAGCTATTCTGGCCTGAAAAGTTGACTTGCCCCCCCCGCGAGTAGCTCCGTATGTCCGTGCCTCGAAGCGGCGAAGAAGGTCATCAGTGTTTTGGGTGGAGGGCGGATGGGAAAAGGTATCTTTTAGGGAAATTCGAGGCTGATGACTAAAAAAAAGAAAAAGGTCATCAGTTTTTCCGGCGGATGGAAAAGGTATATTTTTGGAAATTCCAGGCTGATGACTAAAAAAAAGGTCATCAGTTTTTTCGGCGGATGGAAAAGGTAGGCCTATATTATTGGGAAATTCCAGGCTGAAAAAAAGGTCATCGGTTTTTTTGGCGGATGGAAGACGAAATTTTTTCCCGGTTTCCCGGACCAAGACCATAAATTTTGGCCCCCCCATCGAAAATTTCTGTATCCGCCCTTGAAAGTGACTGACAACTGGATTGTCGGTGAACCTGAAAGTAATCCTGGATACAGTAAAATTATTGCTAAGGAATTGAATTTTGATGAAGTATAGAACTTAGTGCTGGCGCGTTGGCTCACGCGCAGGTAACGACTCAGGAATCGCTTGTATTCAGATCAACTATTGTGCAAGGTCAAATTGGTCCTGGCGCATAAGCCCACATACAATTCGCCCATTAGAATAAAGTCGATGCCGTTTCAAAGCACTCTGTTTATTGTTTAACCATTTGGCAGTGGAGGAAAGCTTTTGACAATACTAACTGGCATCCCAAGTGCATCTTCCGCTGTCTCGAACCACTTTCATTTCTCTGGGTCTTTAACACTTGGTGTGCAAGGCGCTTTATAAATTTTAGATTAAATGCAATGGATACGAAATTTGACAAGTCTATAATTTTCTAGATATAGACCTAACTGCAAGTCAAAAAACTTGCCTTATTCTTTTTCTTCAAAATATTTAAGATGTGACATAATAAAATCGTTTTTGGATACATTTTGATCCGTTACGTATTTCGTGAAAAAACTAAACTATTCACATAGTCCAAACCATCCTAATAGTTCAAGACAAAGCATGAAAACATGAGATAAAGACAGCTAACCACTGCCGAAACTAAACGCTGCCCCTCAAACCGTTGAGATTATTGTCACGCAAAAATGGAGAAGTATAGGAAATTCTTAGTTAAAAGGTTCAGGGCCATTGGTACCTCGGGGCCCTTGACTTTGTCCTCCTAAGTTTATTATGGTTGTTTGGCTCTGAATGCGCCTAGTAGCCGCTCCAGATTGCGAATAAGTGGAATAGAATAAATAGATAGGCTATAAGAGTGCTACGAATCTTCACAGCGTATATGCCTACGCCCACTAAGCTCAGTGGCGGCGTCAGGGTTTCAGTTTGGGGGGGCTGAAGCCTCGCGGCAAAAAATTTCCATTTTCGCCGCCAAAATTTCTGACGACCTATTTTTTAGTCGTCAACCGAAAATCGTGGATATTTCAATGTAAAAAAATCCGGACGGCCCTTTTTTAAGGGGGGCTGAACCTCTTGTAGGGGGGGGCTTAGCCCCCAGACCCCCTAGCGCCGCTACTGACTAGGCTGCTAAAGTAAGCAAGTCAGTATAATGCAAGAACGACGGGTGTATGCCTATGCTGTGAGAATTCGCGACACACCAATTTTTCGCGACACATTAACGACACGTACACCATTTCTACGTGACACACCACCGGTCTATCGCGACACACCGGTTGAGAACCTCTGCTTTAAAGAGACAAAAAGTAACGTAAGCTTACCTGAGATTTCTTGCTTCTCGTATGAACGATCTTTTTGCATTGAACCATAATCGGTGGATTTATTCCAATAAGTAATCCAGAGCAATATAGATGTAGATCCGATTGATTTCAAAGAAGAATCGAAACAATCACAGGACACAAGAGCGAACGAAATGGAAAATCTGAAGATATTTATATTTTGCAAGAATGGGCCTAAGGTTAAGTAGTGGGACTAGTGGCCCAATTGTAATTAGAAACTAATATAGCGGCAGTCAGTGGAAACTAGGCCTAATCTGAGGCGCACTCTACGTTTGCAGTTTAAGTGATGTTCAATGTCACTAGGGACAAAGAGTTCCTCAGTTAGGAAGCAGTGTTTTGAAAGCCGACGCATCGGTACAAAGCAAGGAATTCCTACGTAAAGTTGACAGAGGTCAATACTTATGTTTAGAGTTCCTCAACGACTGCGTCAATGTGTGGATTATAATAAAGCGACAACAGAGGGGCAGATCGGCCAGTAGCCTAAAGGCCTATCACAATGGCCTATCGATTAGTCTAATGCGACTCAAGAAGAACTGATCCTTCTTTATTCTCTTTATATATTTATAGGCTACATATTATGTGTTTGAATAAGCTTAGGCTATACGTGCTTACTGCTTAGCCTATGATTAGATCAATTGTTCGCCACACTAGAACTAGAGACTGGACTCTGGAGTGCGGATATCCTAACCTAACGAACCACCATCAAGTAACTATTGCGCAAGAGTTCTCGAGCGGTTGAACTGCTGCAGTTTTTTTTATTGATCAACTTCTTCCGATCGTCTCTGATCGATACGCTGGCTATCGATACTCTGGCTATCGATACGCTGGCTATCGATACGCTGGCTATCGATACGCTGGCTATCGATAAGTACATCTCATCCAGTATGCATAGATCTAGCCAACTACCCATAGCATATATGTAGCCATTGGCCGATAACCTAGGCCTATAGCTAGAGGCGAGATCGATCGTCATTGAACCGTGAGTTCCAACTCATGAGAATCATCGAGAATCGAGTTAATAACCAACATGCCATAATATATACGAGAGAAACACTGTGATCAGTTTTCAGTGACTACAGATGTCGATCTCCTATGAACCTACATATAGCCTGCATGTAGAGTTTGTATATATTAGTCAGGTCCTACGCAATGAAAGGTTCCAAAAGTATCTCCAAGTTTTAAAACAGCTGTGCAGACAGCATCGCGCACAATTGTCTACTTCATTTACTCGCGTACTCTGCGGCCGCGAGTGCCGATACGGAGTTACTTCTGACGAAGAATTTGCCTGAATCCGACGCATTTATATAGAAACCGGTCCATACATATATAGCTGGAGCACACATCAAGATAGAGCTTCCCTCGCAGCGCGCGCGCGCGCACACACACACCCACCCATAATCGTCTTCATTATCACTTATCACAATACCCGCCCGCTTTCATCCCGATCACGAAGAACGGCGCCGATCTGAGGTAGAACCAGTCTCAGCAGCCGTAGCATCACTGGACTCTAAGAGGAGTAAAGCACTGCATGAGCTGCAGTCTTCAATGCGACGTGTCCGTGAAAAGCCGGCGCGCCGCACCACCATCACCAGCATCACCACGACCGACTTCAGCGTCAGCAGCAAGCAGCGGCTTCAGCAGCTTCAGCAGCAGCAGCCGGCTTCTTTCAAAGACGTCACTTGCACAGTCTCAACACGCCGATGATTTGCCTTAGTCGCCATTATTCGACCGGTGATTTATGGGCGCGTAATTTTGAAGCGGACAATGCCGGCGCGTAATGTATCACAATTCCGCATGGATCTGTAATTTCGGACGGTGCGTCGAAACTTTTGTTCGCCGAAGAATCGCCAGACGTCGCCGGCATTCACCGGCGGCAGGGACGTTGCTTTAGGCCGTGTCCGTCCGTTCATAGAGCGGGGCCGACCGGTCGAGCAAGAGGGAGACAGAGAGGGGGCTCGGCAGAGAGAGACAGAGACAGACAGAGGGGTAGAGAGACAAAGAGACAGAGATAGAGAGAGAGTCTGATTTGCGTCTGAGGCGGGCGGGCGGGCGCGTAGTGCAGCGCTGCGGATAAATGAAAGGTCCATTCAGACGGACTTCCTCTTCGTGTGGATGATAGGAAAATCTAAAAATGAATAGACGTCGGCGCGATGAAAGCCCTGCCTAAATGGTATTGACGCTGGAAATCATTCAGCGCCGTCGTTAAAGAATGGAATTGTTGTCGCTGCCTTAGTCGGACGGAGGATGGAGGACTACAGACGCCTTCACAGCTGCTGATGCTGCTGCTGCTGCTGTAAATGAGGCGACGGATGAATCGACGACGATGGCGATGAGAGAGAAGCAGGAGAATGAGAACCATTACAAAGGCGGCTGCTGCTGCTGCTGCTGCTGGCGATGGTGATGGTGTTAAAGGAGTCGGAGGTGATTGCAGCCGGATGCACTGCAGCTCTTATCATTTGCGACCGCACCAGCAGCACGAACGGACAGACGGACGGACAGACAGACGAACGTACGTGAGATGTGTCTAAGAAAGACGACGATGGCAGCGTATATTAGCAGCAGCAGCAGCAGCAGCAGCAGCAGCAGCAGCAGCAGCTTCATCTATACGCTGCTTAGATTACGTGAGGTTCCCTTTGTCTGTTTCCTTCCGACGCGCAGTTGTTGTTCGCGTCCGAGTAGACTACGACGGTGTCTTGAATTAAATTACATTGGCTTGATTAATCTCTCTAGGCCTAAAGACGAGGATATGTTATAATTTATTATCTAGTAGAATCAAATATTTTTGGGGAAACATTGATATTGAATGGATAGATAAAATTACATAGTCCATTATTATAATTTTTATTTTTTGCCTGCCCGAGGCAGAAAAGATATCAGGTTCAAACTTTTCTAAGAGATTAATAGTGGGCTATATAATTATGTTCTCGCCGGAAAAGTAGGCCCTATTTTTTTGTATTAGGCCTACTAGTAATATTATTGTTGTCGTTATTATTATACCTAGCATAACTCGCTAATCTCAACCCATGCATATGGAATTAACATAGCCTACTACTCCTGCATAGGCCAGATTTAAGCTAGGTATAAGAGTTATACCCTCTTGTGCATACCGGTCCAGAGACTCCAGACCCATACCACGCCTTGACTATTGTGCCTCCACCTATGTTGCGGGTTCGCCGCACACCATGCTCCATGTACACGGTCACTTAGTGGTCTCCTGCGCCCGCTCTGCGACAGCAGATTCAATAGGCGATAGACGGACCACGTGAGGAAGGCCAATAAGAAGGGAAACGGTAAAGAATAGTCAATAAACAGCCAATACAACAATAAAACAATCTTTTAATGTAAAAATTATCACAGACTTCAATTCAAGTTCATTCTCAACATATCCGTCAAACTTGTTTAATTCCCTGTAAAATAAAACCAAGTTACGCTGTCCAAATTTAACAAAATAAATCTGCATGAAGAAAAATCCCAAAGCAAGAAAGACGAGCATGTTTTGCGATGTAAACCAAATGCATGTATAATGTCATCAAAAACAGCTGACAACTATAGCAACTAGCAATAAGCACGAGAAATGATATGCAGGCAATGTAGCATGAGATCTGATGCACCATCACTAAGTTAATAACTTAATACGTTCTGTTACAGGCATGTTGTCACATGTTTTAATGATCAAATAACAGGAAGATCATAAATGTGACTGCTTTCGTAATAAGCAGCAGTGTATATTTCGTCATTAATTTATTTATTAAAAAAATTTATTAACAAGTAATAAAAAATTATAAATATCTATAACAACATCCGTCATTCATAGTTTCCACACACGTGATCCAAAGGGTCAAATATCTTTTTGCTAATACACAACCAGCAGTGTAACTAGAAAAATATTTGGGGTCTCCATTTCATTTGGTTTCAATGGAAGTGGTTACAAAATACACAGAAAATACATAGAATTAGATAAAATGAAATTGGAAAGTACACATTAAGGAGTACTTGAACCCGGAATCACTATGTACAGTTGTACACAACACTGCAACTCAGTTCATGGTCACTTTTCCTAAGGAGTTGCATGTCATACACAGACAGATGAATTATTGAGTCAGGTTTGATCACTGGTATGTAATTCATGATTATATGCATGACTTCGATGCGCATTTATTTTCTTGCCTATAAGCAGTTACCATAAAATCGTATCTTGTAAACTGAAACATTTCTAAGGCGCTTCTTAGAAGTGATGTTAATTTGTGAGCAATATGTGCTAAGTCAGACGAGTTGACAGAAATACAGGGAGCGCAAAACAGTCGTAAATCGTGTCTATGGTTAGAGACATGGGAAGACGCCAGAAGCAACGAATGTCATGGATTTACCATTGTAAGTATATAACAAAAATACATCTACGTATAGAGTTTACCAAGTTAGTGTCTAAAACAAACTTTACATGAACTACTGGGAGGATGTACATTTAAAATGAAGTTTTGAATAAATGGCAATACATGACATCATTAAAGAAAAAAGAATAAGAGAAATTTGATAAAAATGATGGCACATCTCAAACCTGAATAGGAATAAGTAAATAAGTATAAAAATATCCCATTAAGTAAATAACTAAGTAAGTAAGTAAATGCATGACTATTGGCACAACTTTTGGTTGCTGTAGAAAAGTTTTGTTCAAACCTAAGGGAAAGTAGCTTTACCTGAAAGATACAATTTTTACCTGAAAAGTTCGAGCAGATGCATAGAAATGTGTTTATATATAACGGACACATGTCCTCGAGATAAAACACAGAACAGGTTCACAGAAATGATAAAACAAAATAAGACGATATAAAAATAATAAAAGCACACTGGTAAACCAAGAAAATCATCACCTGCCAAATAAAGCAGAGATACTGGAAATTCCTTGATGTATGAATTCTGCTATAAAATCACAAGGTTTCGATCGCCTACAGTAGAATGCAAGCTGTGCTTGATGCGAGATCCTTTGTATTTCCAGCGGCAGACGCCAGTCCAATAATATTCATGTTCAGCCTCCTCTCACCCATCTGACTTCGCTTTAGCACTTTTTCACCGGCAAACAAACTGACTGTTGGTGAGCCCGCCCTGCTTTGCCTCCCTGGATACAGAGAGTTCTCCTTTGATGGGGAAATGGACCGGTTCTCTGGTGCTGGGCTCTGCGACCTTTTCTTTTCCTTTTCTCTACCGGATAATTGATTATCTTCCGCGATCAATGAACCTTGGACGGGTTTCGGCAGCGGGCTGAGAAGCGAATCCCCAGCAGTGTTCTTTGCTGGTCGTGAGGACGAGTCGGATGTCTGAGAACGAATAGATCTGCTTATTTTGAGGATCTTGAGTTTAAACGCATCGTCGAAGACCAGCGGCACTGAAAATGCAGAAAAATAACTTGTTCTTTAGCGCTGATTAACAAAAACATTGATCACAAAGTGCTCTTGCTTTTTGAGAGATACATTCGAAGACACTTGGTTCGCACCTTGGAACAGACAACATAATTCAGACAAATTTGTTTGGTTATGGGTTCGCATTCAGTCCACTTATTTTCTTAATTTCCAATTTGTCATTTTAGGTGAAACTGTTGTCAACTCTAATCACTATGGCGTAAACAAAACAAGACTATTAATCACAATTTGTTTCTGCCTGAAATGTGCAGCACAACAAACAGCAATAGACTTCTGTGGCACATGACAATGGTCTCCAAATTGCAGAACTCCAAGACAAGACCAAGAGAACCGAGTTCCAAGACCAGGACCGAGATCAAGACATAAAGTATAAAAGATGGAGGTTTTTCAGTATTCATTCCACAGGATAGATTACAGAACAAACAATAAAAACAACTCACATACCACTTATCCAACCTGAGTATGTACCATTACATTTTATGAATTTGAGATCATTAAGCATGACATTGCCCAAATGACCATGATGAGGATTGATGATGGATAAGAAGTCGACTTGGTGGAAACCCGTTCTACAGGAACTTAATTTGCACGTAAACGGAATCTATTTTCAACAAGAGGTGATACAATTTCATTCGGCTACGATTGCCCATACAAGACTTTCACTTCATGACAGTTTCCAAAAAGTCAATAAATGACCAGGAGACCAAAGCCAAGACAAAGACAATAGATTATAGGACTGAGAGCCACCAAAAACACCTGTCTTGAGACCAAGACAATGTTTCGAGAAGATACAACTCCGCCAAACTGCTGCCTCATTGGTTTCACACAGGCGCAAAATAGGAATTCTAAAGGCACACAAAAACTATTATGTATGGATAGTCGAAAAGTAGATCTTGGAAAAACCGTTCTAACCTGAATCGTGTTCATCTCTAATGGCGAGTAAGGACTTGAGCAGGACATAGTCGTCAGAATCTCCTTCCACTGGATGGCTGGTCTCCTTGGCGACCTCAGACAGAACCATCACCCTTGGCAACCTCTGATGATCCTCACACAACCACAGATGCTTTCCAGATGGCATATAACACCTGAACATCACACATGGAATGATTCTATGATATCCATTCAACTATACAAAAAAGTATACAGCAGCTAAGGACCAGTAACAATGATCGACCAATTGATTGATTCATGATTCGACCGATTAGATTGAGCAAGTGAATGATTGAAATGAGCAACTGAGTAACTGAGCACGTTATGGACTCATTCTGTCAGTCAGACTGGTATCCATTGATCAACTGGAATTTATCCATTGGTTCTGATGCTTTAAGATACTTTATAATCAATTTACTAACTTAGTACTTAGCCCTTCCTGTGTATGTCTGCATATCACGCAATGCATCCCTCCTTTTATCTCATCCACTGAGGCTGAGAAGGTCGTGATGGATGGACACATTGGACAGAGACAAGTGGAGGAGATGCTTTGTCCGATAGGAAGAGTTGCACAGGAAAGACTCAGTACTAAAATAAGTCAGTTTTTAAAGTAACTTAAAACATGAATGGGCAAACATGTTGTATGGGCAAACAGCTTATAAATAGAACCAATCAATATTTGCATCAGGCACCATGAAAGCATAATATGCTTTGAGTTCATAATATAATTATTATAATTATAATTATTAATCTACAAGTATAATAGACCTATCGAAGAATAAAATATTATTTTATTCTTTGATAGGTCTAAACTGTTACAAAAAAGGAGGAGTTCTATAACCTTCTGAGGGTTCCATGTTGGCACTGTTTGTCCTTCTGTCTCATAAACTGTCTCAGAGCTAAATAGATCTGGCGAATCTGCAACTGATTCTCATTGTTGTCCCACTTCAAAACATTGAAATAACAAACATCCATCAAGCCAGATAAATATAAATAGAACCAAATCGACTCATTTAATACATTATATTTACACCCAGCATCTGAAGAATATCTATCTACCAAATGTACCTTTTGTGGAAAATTCTACATTGCTCCCAATCAGCTATGGACCATACAAAGCAACTGTCAAACTGTCCTGCTTTTGAGAACTTATCCACAGATGGCACCAGTGTTCATAAAAATTTCATTACTCGTGTGTGACTCATGTTACATGTAAAAGAGCATCCTTCATGAATATGTAACAGGACCATTAAACATCTTTAGACCATTATCAAACAGATCTCTAAAATTACATAATCACAAATAAAGTCATCTGCTACCCTTAGAAATTGCCTTAAGCTGATTTGTACAATGTACAGTGACATCTTTACTCTGTCCCATGTGCTACACCCATGTCTACGCTGAAATCGAGTCAACAGAACCTGAAGGCTGGCAAACAAAATCAGAGAAAGGAAGACAAAGAAGATGCAGACTCTGGAACCTGGTATTCTTCTGTAATTTATTACAATACAATGTAATTTATTTCAATACAATGTAATTTATTACAGTACAATGTAATTTATTACAATACAATATCATACAGGATTGGCTCAATAAACCAGAATTTATTTCATCGTGGTTTATATAAAATTTAACATTTAGTAAGTAATAGTTCAAGTACATACACTTTTGAGCCTATTCAACAGCCCTCTGCCTTCTTCCGATTGCAAAACCATCAGATCCGTGTTTGTATGTTTGAGAAGCGAAAGGATGCGGTAAAAATACGAGGCAGCCAACTCAATCACAGTGGCCACGTCATCAGTGCTCAGCTGTATGGCAACACCTTGGTCAACACAGTGCCAACCCTGACAACAAACAAACACATACTGTAGATATCTAAAATATTTTGTCCATTAGCCAGTTTTATTCTAACATGCTCAATGCTCAAAAGGTTCAACAAGTAATAGAAACAAAAGAAAGGAACAAAAAAAGCAGCAAAAAATAACAGTAACTCAACTCATTTATCAGCGACTCACCCCTTCAAATTCACAGAGAAACTTGAAGCAAAACTGTTTCCGTGGTAGATCAGAGAGATCAGAGACAGTGTCGTCATCAATGTCCTCAATGTCAGAAGGATCCTCTTGGTTACTGCGGCAGTCTGTCTCCTAATGCATTGATACACAGGTCATTCTGAACAATCAAACATGTCAAGGGCAACAATAAGGTCATGGCTAAATAGCACCGAAAACTGCTATTGTAAATAGCATTAGGTTTTGGGGACAGATCAAACGCAGCATGTAACAAGTGTAACAGCAGAACTAGCTCATTCGGCACACAGCATCAACAGGCTAGTTCTGAGAAAATCATCTGTTGCATCTTCAGATACATCCATGCCCACTTCCCCGTCTCTACAGACCTTGCCCTTCCCCCTCTCCTCCAGCCTTCCCTCCAATCTCCCCATTCTTACTCTCCTTTTTCATCTCTGTAACTTTGTCTATCATTCTTCACATTCCTGGCCAAGTGCAAAGACATATACCTGGTAACTGTTTCTCATAATTATATGAGATATATGCCCGTTACAAATTATAGCTAATGGAACACAGACATCAAACTCTAATAACTATGTTTGTGCCTTTTACAGAAAAACTATAATACAAATAGGTGCCTAATTAACCAATCTTATTCACAGATGATATGCATTATAAAAGCACACTCACATTTCTTTATGTTATTGTCATCAAATAATGAATATGTTTGACTCTCATTTCATATTCCCAAAAAGCAATATTAGTGACTGATAAGTCATCATGCTATCAAGTAAGGTCATAATTAATTACAAAATTAATACATATACGCAAATTAAAATTAAAATTGGTTAATTGTTTATGAATGTAAGTTGATGTTTCCAAATATGATCTGCAATTTACCGGCAGTGAAAACAAATCGAAAGGTTGATCCTTGAAATCAATGGTAAAGATGTGTGGAAATGGTTCCTCGTGTTCCACGTATGAACTCAACTGGCGGAAGAACTTTCGCTGGAGTGCTTCATACAACTCCTGCAATTGTAAAAGTGGCAAATGAGACGGCTTCTAATTACGCAAAATCATTTGTATTCAGAATTTTTAAAATCTACTACAAGTAGTGGAGAAATATATTTTCACTAGTATTAAATTCGTATAAGCCTGCAACACAAGTCTTCCAGAGTTTCACGGAATTTTTTCAATGCCTGCCTTGGTCCCAGGCTAAGGAAATGATCACTTCAGTACCTAAGTACACAGGAAATGTAAGCTGTATGACTGAAATTCTCCTTTGCCCAGCCCGTAAGGTGTAAAAAAAGAAGTGCCTGGACGCTCCTCAACTTTCATGTGTGTGCTGGCAAAATACGTGGCAGGACTGCGTTCAGATTTGAAAGTAAGTGCATGGACGCCATCCATGACTGTCCTGTCACACTTTAAGTCTTTAAGTCTTTGCCCAAGGCCGGGCCTGAAGCACCTTTGCAGTGCTACCAGTATATAAAAGTTCTGAATTATATACATTCATGTGATTGATTGATTGATTGAATTAACACGTTGGCCGCCGCTGTATTCTTTCTCGCTACGCCACGGGATATGTGGCGAAAAGTACAAAAATTTGATCGTTGTTTTTCAATTATTTTAATACTTCGGCCTGCTTATTTCAATATAACAACAATTTCTTATGCTAGCTGTATCTTTTATAATGTCATAGAAATTATTTCATAAAGCAAAACTTTGTAAATTAGATGAAATTATGTGAAATTAGATAAAATTTGAAATATTATTTGTATATTTTATAATTTTTCATTTGTAATTTCATTTTCAATAATTCTTTGTTCACTACTCCCATCAAAAAAGTATTCCTAAAAACTTACGCATTTCTCTTGAAGCAGTTGACTCCCATTGATGTACGCGCCTTTTTGGTTTCAAGTTTGCATTGGCCATAAATCGTTCAGCGTAGGCCTATTTGTTCGTTTCATTGACTGGGCATATTATCCGAATTATTTCATCGCTAATAAATAGTTGCAACAAATCGACTGGCGTGGTATGTGCTAAAATCCCTGCTATCATTCGCAGGACAAACGGTGTGTTTGTAGGTAACACGTAAGTATCCAGTATAGGCCTACATGCACCCAAGATGCTGTCGACTGTATAAAAGGTTCACTATCACTATCATGGTCCGAGGGTGCATGCATGGGCTGTAGCTTCATCAGATCTAATATTTTCACCGTCGTCACTATCTGATTCACTGTCCACGTCGTTCATTCTATCAGTCCAGCCATTATCCGAATTATGATCATCAAAGTCTTCATCATCTGATAAATTATCCAACAAAAACAAGGCTTCACTTGGGCTAAGTCGCTTTCTCGCAACGCCTTAGCCGACGCCATTTGTACACAACATTCGCGTAACAAAAAACGCTAAATATTGCTATAAAAGTATTTATTTTTGATTCGTTGTGTGTTGTATGACGTCTAGAAATATATAATATTACGTAATACTCCAATGGAAGTTCTCCTGTTACGCCAACATATCCGTAGTTCGCCGTATTGTCCAGTACGAGTTAACTCGTACTGGGCGCCACAGGACGCAAAAATTGGTACGAGTTAACTCGTACTGGGCGGTGAACCACTGAACGTGTTAAAAGAACTCTGCCATTGCTCATACTTTGTAAGTGCCAGACCCAGGTCTAAAGAAAAAAGGAGGGCGACAGTGTCGTTAAACAGCAACAAACATGAACAAGATGAAACAGAATGCTAACGAGTTCCTCTTTTAGATAATTCCTCTCTTTGATTAGTTCCTCGTAAAACTCCTATCATTCAAAGACAATTCTTACCTTGAAAGCTTTTTCCTTCTCTTCACGGCTGCGTAGATTCGTTGTGTTGTGAACTGACGAAAGAACTTCAAAGACTGTCTGAAGAAGAATGTCACGCGAGACTTTACTTGTCACCTGGAAGTTGATTTTCTTGTAGCCAAGTGACAGCATGCCCAGCTGCAATAAAACACACACTCTTGAATCAAAAACAGAAATAGAGATATGAGTATCTTTTAAGCTAAGTATATTTTAAGCGCCGGTGAATAAGCTGGTCTCCCTGACATGGCTTTTGTGGGCGCTGAGAAATTCTCGAAGATTTACATTACATTACATTAAACAGTCGAGTACTTCAAACTGTGCAGCTCATGAAAGCATGAATTTAATGAGATATGATGCTCATGCTAATCAAAACGAATGTCTTTAGTAAAAAAATGACATTTAATTCCTTCTGTTGAATGTTTGCAGAAACTGAAAAGTTATGAACACTGAAACTAAAACTGAAAAGATTTGACAACTAAAGCTAAACGAGAAAACTAAAACAACACAACTGAAAATGAAAAGTAAACGGAAACTTAAATAACACCGCTCTTGATTATATGCCACTAGTCTGATGCACAAACATAAGAAGAACATATAGAAGAATCTAGATAGAAGACAAAGAGCAGTCCCTTAAGCTAGTCATGAAACAGAAAATGGACCTTTGCAGTGTTAGCAAACTATTTTCTATTTTCTTAACCAAGGCATATTATGGTAAGTGGCCAGCCCATGCCTCCCCTGTCACATCTTCTCACTTAAAGAGTATGGTAAGTGCACTCATCATTGCCGAGTCTGCTGGGGGCATGGGCGGAGACCTAGGGGGGGGACGGTCCCCCCAAAGAAAGTGTTGGGGGGGACGGCCCATGCATTTGTCCCCCCCAATGTTTGAGCGCCAAGACTTTTTTCGGTGGCGAAAATAGAAAATTTCGTCAAATTTTTGGCCCGGATGACTAAAAAAAAAAAGGTCATTGGATGACTAAAAAAAAAAAAAAAGTCATCAACTTTTTTGGCGGCCGGCGAAAATAATTTTTTTCCGAGATTTCGCCGGTCGTCAGAAATTTTTCAGAAAATCTCGCGTCTTTCCGTCCCCCCCAATTCTCGGCCCAGGTCTCCGCCTATGGCTGGGGGGGCTGACCGAATTTCTGCCCAGGGGAATCTATCTGAGCCACTGACTTCTCAATTACAAACCACTACACTATCGAACAAACAAGAATTTAAGCAGCACAGTGATGCGAAATAAATGTTCCCAGTTACCTACGGCTTTTACCTTCTTATATTTCAATGTTTTTATTCCATTATGCGCCACTTACACCAGAACTGAGATACTGAATTTCTTAGTTATTTCACTGACCTCGGTTGATACCCACTCAAAACCAGTTCCAACAACCACAAGAATTATCGGCTTCTTCAGTGAAATGTGAGCAAAGCGAAATTCCATCTTGCAGTTTTCAGATTTCGCATACTGAAACAGAATTAAGAGATGAAACAGCTGACACACTGTATTATTATTGTATATTCCTTCATGGCAAAATTGCATTGGCAAACCAAAATTGCATTGACGAACACAACACGTTACATATATACCTCCAAGTCAAATTGAAATGTTGCCTGCTGTCCTTGTAAATGCCCTGCAGTCCGTGTGAGCCTTCTTAAAAAAAACACTGATCTCTTCCAAGATTAAATTTCCTTGTAGGCATTTCACGCGTCTTCCTGGATATCCTACCAGACCAACCATGGAATTCGAATATGCTATTGCTCCGAGTTTTCTTTGCAGTGGACAGCGAGTTATGCCGTTGAACAGCATTATTAAACTGGCGTTATCCAAGTTTTCATCAGTACTACTAATACTAGAAATAAGTATGATGCTACTTAATGGGGCACTGTGACTGATTCTTAGAGTGCTGGACAGTATGAGTTTGAGCCTTCACTTGAACAGCTAATTTCTGTTTAGAGACCTTCGCAATTGCTGAGCACCATCAATGTTGTGTGATATGGTCAATTGTTCGTGTACCATTCTGCACGAGGGAAGGAAATACCAACATACAGTTGTATTGTATTAATGTATTGTATTGTTAATCTGTAATGACCTATTTTTATGTCTATTTACTAGAAGTGCTATCTGAACTGACCTCATCAGATATGAAGGCTATGACAACCTTACATGCTTTCATTCCATCAGCAATGTCAGCAAAAAGACCCATCTGCAGAAAAACAAAGAATCAAAGAGAACAATAAACTTTTCTCTCGGATGGAGATGTTGATTACTGTCCTGACACTTTTGTATAAAGATCTTACATGGACCCAGCCAACAAGGTTTTCGCTTGAGCTTAGCATTTTTCGTTTTGCCTTGATATCATATTGGACTTCACTATTACCAATACTGTGCATTACCTTTAGTCACAATGAGTCAGTGGTCTAATCATGTGGTCTAATAATGTGGCCTAATCATGTGGTCTGATCATGTGGTCTAATCATGTGGTCTAATCAGAATGGTAGTTTGAGTTCCGTGATTTGACTGTGACTAGGCACTGCAGCAATCCCATATCTCAGTGATCAAATGAGTGAGGCACTTTTGTCATGGATGATTTGAGTCATCCTTTCATTATTCGTTGGAGGATTTTATGTCTTTCATGACACACATTTTACCTTTTCTACTAATTTTCACTAACATGCTCAGGACAAAATGTGCACTGTGCCAGTTATGTCAAGATATCCATAGGATTGACAAAAAATATCTGGCTACAGAAAACCATTGCTAATCATCTCTGCCATGTTATTTAGAATAAAAATTAGCAGCCAGAAAGTTGCTAAAAAAACCTCAATTCAAATGAACCATTCCGTAAAAAAAGAAAAGAATGGAGTAACAATTTTAACATCCACGGCATAACAATCAATAAAACTAGCCCATGCAAGCTCACAACTCATTATGAAATAGCTTTCATTTCACATCTCAAGTCCTTTGAAAGAAAAATTCTCATTTTCGAACTGAACCAATCGACTTTCTAACATACACCCAACATAAAAAATGAATTCTGATTGAAGCAAATCAAGGAATGATCACTCTCAAACAGACCCGACCGACTTTTTCGACGTCCATCCAACAGGAAATTCCATTCTGCTCAAGGAATTCTTTAATAAGACGTGGATCGCCAAAGCCAACTGCGCCCTCTTGTGGTCGACAGTCACCGGCTTGGACCGCAGTATTTGAGTTCGCCCAACAATAGCTAATGAAGACATCTGACGCAACTGGAGCATCCTAGCAGAAGAAATGTCAATCAGAAAGTATAAAAAAAGTGTAGGTAAAACTCATGTTCTACAGAGTAGCATGGAAGCAACTCATATTGCACTCTTATGCAATGTTAGGTAGTAGAAAATCATTGAGATCAATAGAATCTTGAACAAGTGAGAAGAATAGGTTATGGAAGCGTACATTATTACCATAATTAATTTATTGGTAAGAAAAACTGATAGACCCATCGCTATCAAACACAAGAAGCAATTAATCAAATGGAATATATTTTAAAGCCGCCTCGTAGGGACCTTGTGCAAGTCCTTCACTCGGAATTGCTTCGACATAAAACTCCGGTCCAGTGTCCGCGCTGTAGTCGGGAGCGCTTCTGAGTAGATCTTGAAGGGACTCTATAACAAGTGTACATACAAACAAACAAACACACATATGCCTAAGTTAGATTGTCTTTGTCCATGTCTATTGAATTTATCTTAGGACGAGTGTAATAAATTACATAAATTGCATATATAGGAATGATTTAAGATGACCTATTTTATGTTTATATGCTAGACTAATGATATAAGATAATTTGTCAGGATTAATGAGCATAGGGTAGCATTCAACATGGGCTGTACTATTTGCAATAACAGATTAACATGACAAAAGACCAGTTAAACAGAACTCAGCATGAGATAAACAGATCTATTGTTTCATGGATTGATGGAAAGACAATGAGAGAAGATCTTGATCTTCACCTCCTTTGGTTTCAGCTTCTGGTGGATCTGATCCCCAATCATCAGTATTCGCTCCTCATACAGCTCTGCCTTTTGCAGATTGATAAAAACCTATTGAAAGATTACACAAAAGTATCAGAGTGTTTTCTATTGGCTTCAATATTGATCACAGTATTACAGTATTACTCTAATGAAGTAAAAAATAAACTGGAAAAAGAAAACACCACAAGCAAAACAGACTAAAAACCATTCCTGGCATGAGTAGACTTAGTACAGCCAGCTGAGATGGGTCATTAGGTCACTCAACTATAAATATCTATCTGCGTTTATTAACAAATTACAATCGAGACTGACAAAAGGCAACCCCTTACAACACAGACAAAATACAAGCAGACAGCCAATTATTATAATAATAGGATGGTCAGAATCTCAGAAAGGTTTGAATGTATACTGATTCCCACATGGTTAGCTGCTGCTATTCACTAGTTCCTAACACAACATATTCAACCATCCAGAAAATTCAATTTACTCAAATCTGATTAATAGAAGAATCTGCCTATTAACCTGATCAATGACTCTGAATTAAACAACCCAAACGTCCAGACAATAACCTAAACTGTGATCTTAGCCGATCAATGTGGTAATCAACAAAAGCTACGTACAACGTTGGACACTTGAAGGCCAATTTCTGATTTCTGCCACTCCCGTCCCATCCCAACCATCAGCAGAATGAAGTCCTTCTTCAGACTGTCCTTAGCAAACTGGAACATTCGCTGGCAGAGAGGGTTGTTGATGAAGTCATCAGAAATGAAAACTATGATGAGCTGAAAGAAAAGTGAACGACACAACAGATGGACTCAGTTGCTTCAACGCAAACAATTAAGCAGGGCAAGCATAATTAAGTAAATAGTAATCATCATTGCTTTATTATTTCAAACTGGCACATCACAGTATGATTGCAATTCATTGATTGAACAAATGATCGCAAGTTATTTCATTGTAAATCGAATTGCACTATCTGGCAACCATGCAAGGTAGGTGTCCATCATATCCTACTGTTCATCCAGCTAATGCCAACCACTGCTCATTCAGCTAATGCCAACCACCGTTCATTCAGCTAATGCCATCCACTGTTCATTCAGCTAATGCCAACCACTGCTCATTCAGCTAATGCCAACCACCGTTCATTCAGCTAATGCCATCCACTGTTCATTCAGCTAATGCCAACCACTGTTCTTTCAGCTAATGCCAACCACTGTTCATTCAGCTAATGCCAACCACTGTTCATTCAGCTAATGTCAACCACTGTTCATGCAGCCAATGTCAACCACCGACTACCAGTTCTCAAAACTTCTTTTAAACAGTCTAGGTTTAACAACAGATTCATACAATGTGAAAGGGCATTCTCTAATGTGAGTGAGACGATAATTGTCTGCAATAATTGTCTGCAAACGAATGTGTTATAATTGCAACGACAGAAAACTTTAAAACAGATTAAGATTCAGCAAGTAGCATTATTAAATAGAAACACCATTCAATATAGTTGTTGCTTAGTAATGTCCCCCCAAAACGCAGAATTTTCGTGAACTTAAAATGATTCTAAATCGGGTGTTACCTTTGAATTCTGAATGGCCTCAGCCACATCGGAAGCACTTCTCAAATGCAAGTCATCAACGTACCAGCTGTAAGTAAGAATCCAACATGCTCAAATTTGTCCAGTTTTCAAATTTTGGAGCAAAGTGAAACTCAACTACATGACCACATTTGAATAATATTTATCAAACGATCAGAATTTATATAGCACCCATTCAGAGGCAGTTTAAGATGTGTGGGGAAGTCATGTTTCAGTGCATTTGCAAGAACCCCTTGAAAGGTGCAATATAAACTACACACATACCTGCATACACAAACATACATACATACAAACATACATCATGCATACATACATACTAGGACATGCACTAAAACGCTTTACAGTTACTGTCATTCATCAATCAGAAACTTGCACATCCAAATAACATTTAATTGGTGACTTCTGTTGTGCCGGTGTCCATTGTAAGGTATCAACCAAACCTAGAAATAAACAGTTTAAAAGAGGTTTTAGGTGGGTATGCAGCAACACTTGTGATTCAGCAGACAGGAAAGAGTTCCAAACAACCATACTGTCATAGCCATCAAAAAGAGGCCAAAAAATAATGTGAAACAAACACTTCATTTAAATATAAAAGTTTAAAAAATAAATGCAAACTATTACAAGGTCAAACATGCACTTTAGACTGACAATATGCTCCAGGTCAGCAGTCCAAATATTATGCATGTTTGGAAATTAGAACCATTAAAATTTACAGAATATCCATTAATATTTATGCAAAGTCAGTATTAATATAATAAATGTGCATGCAGAAAGGGCAAACTCACAAAACTTTCAAATACTGTTACCAACAAACTCCATTTTTCATTTAGAGAACTGAGAGAAACTCTTGGCGTTCCTGCTAATTTCACACAACAAACAATATCTGAAATTACTGAAGAAGTTTGTAAGTACCACTTGTAGTCATCTTTTTTCATATCCTGGTAAACCTGGTTTGGGTGGACTTTGGACTCATTCTGTCCCTCCAGAGGCACGTCTGATTGGCAGTACATGAAAAATAGATCGTAGGCAAGTTCCTCTCGGTAGGTGGACAAGTCACTCATTCCTCTCTGTAACTGAACGTTAAATTCCTGGGTTGACTGGGGCAGAACTGCATCTATAAAACACCATTAAAATCACTAAGTTTGAAATTATCAGCAGTATAGCAACAAATCTCAAAAACATAAAAGTAATGACAATAAAACTACCATGTTCTGATTAACAAATATAAACACTGCAGTAAATCAATGAAAATTGTAATACAAACATACTTAGCATTCATGTTTAGAATAATTTCAATTTAGTAAAGGTACATATTTTATACCTTTAATAGAATATATTAAAGGTATTCATATTCATATTATCGTATTAAAATTATGAACAATAAGTTACATTTGAGCAATTTATAAAATCACCATGAAATTAAAATGATATAAAACACACAAGTTGTATTTAAGTGACAAATATCAAATATAAATTTTTGCATGGTCCAAATTTTTTTTAAAGTGGTGAACATGAAAGATGAAAACCAGAAGTACATCTATATATTCATTCAACTTAGGGACAGTGTTGTAAAGTAACGAAGTAAAAGTAACGCGCTACTGTACTTAAGTAAAAGTTTGAATACTTTCACATGTAACGAAGTATCAAGAAATTGAAACACTTTTACTTTCAACGAAGTAAAATTTTACTCATGTTTCAGTACTTTTACTTCGTTACAATTTAGGTGAAAAAGTAAAATTTGTGCTGAGTACTTTTACTTTTACTTAAGTAATTAAAACCTATTTTACTTGTACTTTTACTTAAGTACATTTGCCCAATACTTTCAACAACACTGCTAATGCAATATCAAAATATCTGACATATCTAGATCGATCATTATTTGACTAACAGAGCTTGCTTACTCTGCA
Organism: Lumbricus terrestris; assembly: GCA_949752735.1. Lineage (NCBI taxonomy): Eukaryota > Metazoa > Annelida > Clitellata > Crassiclitellata > Lumbricidae > Lumbricus > Lumbricus terrestris. Next base: position 20,674,028 of record OX457052.1, on the reverse strand, counting down.
CTTCAGTGGCCGAGAGGGTGTGGAAGTGCGCGTGGCACTGCAGAAACAGCGGCTTCAGTTCAAGTGCCCTGCGAAGCACCTTTGATGAAAGCATCGCCTCATTCTTCACATTCTGAAATACGCAAATGATCGATAAAATGCTCTCTCTAACAAATCATGACAGCTATTCTATTGTCATGTAAATTGCTAGCAACTCAGATAGTTGCAAGTTCCCTTGTGAATAAGCTGGTGTCCTGAGCTTGACTTTCAAGTAGTGCTTTAGAAATTTGGAGATCACGAATAAAATTGGAAAAACATTAGATCAGCTTCAATTGCTGCATGTTCACAGGTGCAATCAAATCAAATCAAATCATTTTATTTTGCAATACAGTGCAATTAGCTGAAAATATCTAGACATTTTATTTAAAAGAACAAAATATCACATGAAAAATATCATGTAAAAGTAGTGGAGCTGCCATAGGATGCGGCATTTAATTTGACCTACCTATTTTTACTCTTGACCTGCCTTATGACGTCACCAAAAAATTCTTTGGAATTTTTAATATCTGATTTACATCTAATTTACTGTAATCTCTTTGACCTGCTGAATAACTTCAATGACCTTGACGTGACCTGCTAAAATCGTATAGCTGGAACTGCCAAAATATGCTTGAAAAAGTGGCGAAAAATTCAAGAATAAGCGGTAACAACAGTGTACAATTGTACATATTTAATTAAAGCAGCTTAACACATACATGTATACTAAATCTAAAAAAAAGCGTAACATGCTCGGAAATTAGTAATGATGCATTTTAATATTCCATCCTTAATAAGTGATATTAAACTGGTGTTTCCTACTAACTGGAAATGTAGTTTAAAGCCCAATACCCTTTTGAGAAGACATTAACAATGGCCATTATGTAAATTGGTAAAGACACAAATGTCTGTATGGTCGAATCATCAGCAGAAACTTACTGCCTGTTTACATGCCGGACATGGAATCTCGTACTTGTATCGAATGCCAGTGAAAAACTGTGAGATAAGTCCTTCGATAACTTCGTGTAGCATTAAGACAATGTTGTCTGGCTGTGGTCCAAGCACCTTCACCTGTATCTTGTTGTCACTGTTGGAAAAATTACTCAAAAGCAGTAGTGTCATGTTCAAATCTAGCTCAATATTAAGAAATTAAGCAGATAAAATGACACAGTTGCAGTTGCAAGGATAATTATCATCAGCAGCAGCAGAGTCATTACTTTTCAGGTGCAGCTCTGTGATGTGACAGGTGCACAGTTGTCTGATTCTTAGTATGCTGGACTATTGGGGGTCTCAAATCCCCCCAGAGGAAACATTTGTTTGAAGATTTTATCTCCATCTCACCATCTACCCAACTCAACTCTTACGAGTGCCTGACTGTACAATTTTCTGGAAGATCAGATGGATGAGGAGAAAACGGGTCAAACCATCCTGTATAATTATAAAGGTAAGAAAAATGGAAGTTGCTAACTACTTCATACCCATGTGAATAAGCAGATGCCACGAGCTTAGTTTTCAAGTGGTGCCTTAGAGTAGTTATAAATATGATTGGCACTTTAAAACTCAACCTTTACACAGTGCAAGACATGGATTCATTGGATTGTTATCAATTGGGTTATTATTAAAGAAACAAACATTTTTATTACATTGTCATACATACTAATGGTGCTGATAGAACATGATAGACAGTTCGCATGTTTCATGTTGTAATGTAGGGAAACATAATCATCTTATGTTTACCTAATCTGTGTCATCAATGCATAATGGTCGTTCTTTCTGAGTAAAGAACCAGTCTTCCAGATCACCGAACTGTCTGAGAACTGGTAAAGACGGACCTGAAAAAGAGAACATTGGATTCCACAGAATACTTCAACAGGAGCTAAACTGTTCCAAACTGCTGGTAAATAATGCTGGAATAATTCATCACATGGAGACCAACCATTAAATAATCTAGCAACATTCACTTACGTAGGTATTCTAAAAATGTTCCAACGATGAAAGATATAAATTGACATAACAGAGAATTTTTATAGATCAGTTTGACAATAATAACTAGATACAACATTTTTGTTTCAGCAAATCTCGCTGATGATATAATGCTACAACGCAGTTGCCTTTAGGGGCACTTTCGCCGATCAGGACACAGAATACGAATAGGGCCTTTCCAGACTGATTTTATATTAGGCGGTAGTGAAGTCCCTGAGGGATCCTGTCTACTAGATACACAGTCTAGATTAATTTGACAGCAAAACATAACTCACCTGAGCGCGGTTAAACAGACCAGCTGGCAAGTACTTAAACGTATAAAGGACCTTTGTTTCTCTGATGCCATCATCTGCTTGCTCTTCTGGCCATTGAAACTACAAAAGCATCACTAAAATTACCACAATTGTTAGGCCTTTTCATCATCATCGTCTCATTACCACCACCATCATTGCTATTACGATTCTAACCATTACATCATCATTATTATTATTATTATCATCATAAGCAGCAGCATCATCATCCATTGGTTGGCTCCACATGTGTGTGTGTGTGTGTGTGTTGGTCCACCATTGGTCACTATTTTTCTGGTTTACTATGCAATTATTGCAACCTGACAAAATAGGCTATTTGCAAATGAGAGTTAACATCATACGGGCTAGCATAGAGAAAGTGTTTGTGATATACTTAAAACTGTACGATATTTAGTGTCTCGATACATACATAATTACATACATACAATGTCATACATAGGCACAAATATACATATACATAGTTACATACACATTTATTTACATGCATATACACACATAGATACATTAAATGCATGCATACATGCACACATACATACATAGTTACATTCATTCGTTCAGTCATTCGGACATTTATATAGTGCTCCTTCAAGAACAAACTACTCAGAGGCGCTCCCGACTCCAGCGCGCCCAAAAAGAACAGTTTTAAGTTTAGTAAGTTACATACATACCCGATACATACTATGTCATGTAATGTTAGTCAACAGCATTAGATGGACTTGAATGAATCTTGATCACCAACAAAGTCAAACCGCCAAGTTTACTACAACAATGACTACTACATTGCACTAAACCACAATATAAGACATGCATTGATTGGCACAGAATAATAGAACTAGTAAAATAACAATCTCACTTGTGGTTCATTGGGAGGCAGCAGACAAGGAATGATGCTCTGAGATTCATCAGCCAATGGAAACGTCAGATCAAAGTATTCCGTCAGTCTCAGCAGCCATTTATGAAGCTCCTTTGAATATTCTTTCCAAACCAATCCAATGTCCTTGTGCTTCAGTCTCCCATCCTGCATTTACAATTGTACAACGCATTGTCTCCAAGAAACACGCTGTTGCAACAGACATTGCTCCACATACATTTCAGCTCAACAAACAGGTACATTTCTGTTTAACTTGAGTTGCACGAATTTAAGAATTTATATATTCAAGCCCTACAAATGTGAGATAAGAAAATACAGATGAACATAAAACTCGATCCGGACCACCACGGACTACTCTCACGGACAAACCTTCTAACTCAATGCAGCGCTCGTGAATAAGCTGGTGCCTCACACTTGGCTTTCGAGTGGCGCTTTAGAAATTTCGAGTTTACGATTACGATAAAATATGCAAATGACAGCTGCCAAATACAGCACTTTTAATTAAGGAATTTCTTATGAAAAGCAATTTATTTATCTTGATTGATCACATAACCATAACCATAACCATCAATTTTATTGCATCACATTCATGGATACTAAGGTGCTGAAGAACGAATTCCAGAAACGACACGGCAGATAAAAGATGTGCTAGCATACCTGACAGAATTTATTATTGGCCGACACCAGACAAGCCATGACATCAACAATCCACTGTGGATTGATGACAACTTTGTCACGCAAAAGATCATTGTCAAAGTACTGAAGTGTTCCAAGGTCATGCAGAAAGTACACTGCCTGTTTGACCTGCACAAATACACAAACATAACAGACTTGCTATGCTGACCAGGAAGGTTTCAGATATTTAAAAAAATCACCAATAACAACAAAGAACATGAAACATAGTTAGGTACAACTAGTAGATATATCATAGTCCTACTGTCCTGTCAGACAGACCATGCATAATGCAAGAGCATACATCATTTTTACGCATACAAAGATATTCTAACAAAGGGATTCCAAGATGAATGAATAACAAAAGAACTGCAAAAATCTATTAAACATGCTGCAGACTTCTGTATTGTCTTACCATAATACACAATGCACAGAGAAATGTACGCGTAAATGCATGCATGTATGTTTATATGTAAGTATGTAAGTATGTACAATGTATGTATAAATGCATCTAGCTATTTATACGGGATCATTTGGGGGTTATATAAATGAGTCTGACAGACATGTCTAACTAGCCAAAACTACCAGCACACTTCTTTCTAGGAATTCTTGTCATCAATATGACATGCTATAATCATGATTTACAATCCATACCATCAACATATCTTATTTCGTAACTTGTAAAATGGAATAGAATCAAACTTGTAAAATGGAATAGAATGTGTTACACCTTGATCATATACAACTGTATATAAATATACACTGTTATGCAGAAAGTTAATGATTGATTGAGTGATTCTTCATGTAATTAGGGCGACCCTGTTAGCGGAACCTTACGTTCCTTTGGGCTTACCCCTTTGACATCAATGCATGTGACATTTTCAACTACTGTTTGTTTGTGCTATACTGTATGTATACATATACATGTTTACGATGATCAATCAAGTATTTGATTGATTGATTGATTGATTGATCGTAAGAAGATAACTTTCATAAATGAGTAAAGTGTTCATACAATGCATAAAAGAAATTACAGCATTCACTGTTATCAGTGCAAGACAAACCTCGATGCCATAGATACCAGCAGACTGCGCCAATCTTTCAATATTGTTCCAGTCCAACAAACTTGCTTGATTTCTTTTACTAAATACATACCAACAGGGAAATACTGTAGTCTAACATTCAACGCTGAGAGCGCTTCTGAATAGATTGCTGTGAGAAGCGCTTTACAAATGCTTTATTAGATTAGATGAGACAGAATCACAACTCTGTGATTTTCAAAGGATTTGGCATTTACCTATTATCCATGCCCAGTTTTGCCACCAAAGACAATAATGGTAAACACATACATACACAATTTAACATCCAATTAGTACAACATCTGTCATCTATATTCTAATTACAGGTAACATATTGTTACATTAAGAACACCTATATAGAACAAAAACACAATCTAGTAATTATGTTTCTTCATAAAAATTTTGAAGATGTTGATGATGATGACAATGATGAAGTTATTGGTGCTTTCTGCAACATAATTGCCCTAATACAAAAAAATTTGCATCAAGTTCAGTTATTTATTTAATTTTCTACTTTGATGTTTTGATTGAATTAAAGAGGCAACTCAAATAAGTCATTAAGTTACCTGAGAATAGCCCTCTCAAGACTGAGCCAGGCTTCTGGAACCATTTCACCAATATATGGCTGTTTCAAGGTCACTTCCACCAATCTCTCCATAAGATCTTTAACTCCCTACGTACAGAAAAAATGTGTACACTTCATCCAATGCTTCAATCATAATTTCAGAGAGATAGCAAGCAACACAAGTGGCCAAACGATCATAGCCTTTAATCAATTTGTTTTACTTAAAATTCTGGAGAAATAAGAAAATTTCCATACCTCAAATTAAATAAAAAATAGGTTTCAAAGGTTAAGTGAGCCAAAAAAGACGAGTGCTCATATAAAGCAAAGACACAGACCAAATGCAGACAACATACACATTGCCAACTTATATATTTATATAAGGGCAGATATGAGCGCCTCTGAGGAGTTCTCTTGAAGCGGCGCAATATAAATGTAGACTTACAATTACAATTGCCAGTGGCTTGCCTAACGCTTCAACATACCTGTCCATTCACAGCACTAACTGTCAAGAAGTCGACAATGTTGGGAAAGTTCTTGAGAAATTGAGTCTTCGGCAAAACAGATTCGGATATCTATAATCAAAAGTGTCTACTGCAATAAAGTCTAGTAAAACATAAATGATTACCAGACTCTTGACGCTTTGCCCTAGAAATGAAAGTTATGAATGTTATCGTGGCCTGTTTCTATCATCGTCGTCGTCAATTCAATACCATCGATTCATTTGACAACATAAGCATTATTAATGAACAGTCATATCTGAACCATTTAATGCAGATAGTTGTCTTAGCACATAATCATATGGCTGTTCCAGTTTTCAGTATTACTCAGAACAGCATTTTATTGATAAATTCCTTATGTCGTATAATTTGACATTTAAATAGCACCTTATAAAGTTGCCTTAAAGTATGTTGACATTAATTTGCAAGCTTCATAAACTTAAAAAAAGGTCATCTTTAAACGAATAGCATCTTTGCTAAATAATAAAATCTCAAATCAAGACTTCACAATAGTATTTTGCAATAACTTAAATAACTTGTTAAATCGGTGTCTACCTGGTCGGCATGGGTCCCAACGATGATCACAGGTGCATTTGGACAATGACATGCTATGGAGCTAAGCCAGAACTCAAGTCCCGCATGCTCATAGCCATGACGCATGTTCCACGCCAGGAGGTAGATGGCTCGATGAGACAGAAAGAACTGAAACACAAAAATGAGAAAGACAGAAATCAGGCAAAATGCGATCACGAATGAACTTCAAACTGTGATATGCTCCATACCAGATATATAGAGAGCTTTCAACAGTTGAATATCTTCCCCATATTTACAGAAGTGAAATGTAAAAGCAATTATTTACAAAGAAATAAGATCTTTTCATTATATTAGCACTCTCATGCTGTGCCATGTAACATATTTCTATTCATCATTCACAACAAGAATTTGTATAGCACCTTTTCAATGGGACTGCACTGATGAGCGCCAAACTCAGCACTTCCAAATAAAATGGTCTAAACATGAGACAGGAATAACTAAGAATGAGTTCTAGAAAGGGAGCGGAGCATGAGTGGGAGACCATTCCAGCTCGAATAGCTTCGAGGAGGGACGGTTCTGCATAGTGTAGGGGCGAGATAAAGCAGACCTTGTTCAGTCGAAAGCAGATGGAGTGCAAGTATACATTACATATATACGTACAACGTACAAATATCTGAAATCATTGTAATAACATCTGAAAACTCTCAGGAATTACACAGAAATGTGATAATGCCTGCAAATAAGTGAAAAACGTAAATCAGATGGAACTGTGATCAGAAAATGGAATAACGTTTCAAGAGCATAATTGACAAAAAGCATAAATTTTCTCATTTAAAAATGAACTCTTATAGTGTATCATGAAGAGCTGAGTAGTTTCTCTGAGTAGTTTCTTGAAGGGAACTCTATAAATGTTTAATAAGAATGAATGAATGAACGAATGAATGAATGAATGGATGAATGAATGGATGAATGGATGGATGAATGAATGGATGGATGAATGAATGATGCTATAAACAGACCTGATGTGTGTTGTAGTAAACTGTCTGGCCAGCAAAATCCCAGACACTGAACGTCAACATCTGATCATTCCGCTTGACTGACCAACTTGAAATGTCGATGCCATTGGTGATACCTTCACTTCCTGTTGAAGCAGCAATGAAGTCGGGACTCATGAGCGCTCGCACTAAACTGAAAATGACAAAATAAGCACAAATGATTTACAAATACACTGATGCTGTAACTTGAAGGGCAGCAGAAAACTTTAAAAATTGAAACTCCTAAGTAACAGTTATACCATTTGGTATTAACATAAATGACTAACTTATAGGAAAAAACTTAGAAGGATAGTACTTATAGCTTAAATGGCAATAAATTTCATAAATACTGCACGGCTGCAGAAAATGCATGAAATTCACAATAACTGCTGTGAAAAAAAATATCGCAAGAGAGTTTACATATATATGAACCATTACAATAGATTAATGAAGAGAAAATTACATAAAACTACTATTTCAACAGTAAAATACAATAACATGATAACTCCTGTTATAGCCTAACACGGTCACAATATAGAAATCAAGCAAAAACATGCATTGAACATTTTCCTGCAACTAAAGTCAATAAAGACAATCTGAATTTGATCATTACACACGCTACTGTTCAATGTTTATAAGAAAACAAGTAAAATACCAAACGTCAATAAACCTTGTTTTTCCGACTCCTCCAAGTCCCACGATCATCATCTTCGTCTGGTAGCAGGCTCTTGATCCCTGCGATAATCGCTTCAGATAAGCAATGACCGTCTTCATTCCTTGTTCGCGAATCTCCTTTGGTGGTGTCTTCAGCCGTGGACAGTTGTCCAAATTCAGCACTGTTTATTTACAAGCCAAGAACGTTAAAGACTCTGTGCCTATTTAAGTATGGAAACTAGTGTTATGGCTTATCTAGGTTATAACAAATACTGTCAACTTTCTTCCTAGGGTCTTTCAGCTTGAAATACACAAACCACAGCACTCTTCTTTCACTAGTAATAAAATAATGTTCAACAATTGTCAACATGTGTCACTATGACATGCTTTATCAGCCACTGGTCCTTGTTGCTCGAACAGATTAATTTTCCTCCCACTATTCCATTGACTGGCTCACTGGATTCTTTTAAATCTATGCTAAAAACACACTGTTAGATTTGATGATACTTAGTTTGGTTTAATGTGTGTGTGTGTGTTTCGTTTAATGTATGTGTGAGCGTCCATCAGTAATTTAAGCATTATTTTCATACAGATGAATCTGTTATTCTTACTGTAATTAAATCAAACACCATTTTGTCTAATGAGCTGCTCAGAAAGCAACATAAAACTGTTGACCTACATAACGCATATCATCACATTTATAACTGTAGGCCTACATAACCCTGCTAAAATACCTAATTCCTTTTACATGCACATAAAGTACTTGCCCTAAATATCTAGCAGATGTACCTAATACTCCGACCTCTTTCAGCCTCCTCACATTGTCATCCATTTCGATCTTCGAACAGATTTGAACTCCTAGTAACTCATACTCGAACAGCCATGGCTCAGTCCTATCCTCAGCTGGTCTCTCACTTTGGAATACGCTGTCCCCATCAACTTGATCTCAAATTCTTGCTGGCAATCTCTCTCCTTTACTTTTCTCAAAACCTATTTCTTTTCTCGTGGTCTTGCACACTGGAAATGCCTCTGAACTATTCAACTTGTTAGAGGCGCTATATAAATGTTTTAATACAATAAAATACAATAACTGACCACTGCATTGTCCAACTTCTCCACTGACCACTTCCAGGAATGGATTGTCTGCTAGAATAAGAACGGTCAGTCGTGGAAGTCGCTTGATTTCACTCGGAACGAAACGAATCGCCTGACAGCCGAGGTTGAGCGTTCTGAGTCGAACGAGACTAAAGACCTGAGGAGGAATTCCTCCGTATTTATCTGGCACATTTTCTGCACAAACAACCATATCATGCGGCAATACTCAATGGTAGCTCAGCACTAAGCAATACTATCATAGAGAAGTTCTTTTATAGAATACCAGTGATACGCATTGACAGATAAGAAAATAGTTGGCAGTTATCGTAATCGTAGTCTCAAAATTTCTAAAGCGCCCCTCGAAAGCCAAGCACGGGGCACCAGCTTATTCACGAGTGCAGATATATTACTACTACTATAATTATTATATTATTTACAATTATCAACAATGTCTAAGCATGAATTGAATGCAAGGAGCAACTGTTTTTCATGATGGACATGCTCATGGTTAAATGTCTCATAACAAACTTGAACCAAGACATTCCACATTAAAAGCGTGTGTTCAAATCAATCGGCTACGCGACAAGGTAACAATTGAGAACTGAATTAAGTGGATGACACTGGTCTAATTACAGCTGGCAGCTTCTCCATGAGGCTATCATACAGTAAGCTATTGTAATTACCATTGTAGTTCATCCCAAATCTTGGAAAATTCTTGAATAGCTTTTCATTCAGAGTTGTTATTTCAAGCCATCCAAGGGCGTTGGTACCAAGAGTATCACACTGATCCCAGATTCTGCCAAGTTCCTGCAAGAAACAACAAAAACACCATGCTGAATATGCTAGCAAATGTTCACAAAGATTAGCATATCTACAAAGAGAGCAGGTATGAAAAGCAACTAGAGAACCAATGCAACTCATCGTTTAGATTGTTAATCAATGCAAATAAAAGAATGGAGGCAGAAAGTAATCCTGACAATTTCTACTTGAAGAAATTGATCTTCTCCTTGTTTGAATACTGAATTATTGATAAACTAAAAACTCAGTTAGCATTAAGTCTGTTAAGTTGACAACATTTTCGGCCAGAAAATACAAGATCAACTTCTGTTTCAACACAGATAACACATACCATGAGCGTCAGTATTTGAGCAACGTTGAGCAATGAGCATGTATGGATTTATCTATTTATGTATATATCTATGTAAGTGCTTACACAATTTACACATGCACTTGTGTATGAATAGGACTATGTAGCTATGTAGATGACTAGTCAGCTAATGCAAAGTGCCGCAGCAAATTAGCCGTAGGCAATAGGTATGTTTGCATGGTTCCGGGAGCAAGATCAAGGGGAAGACCTAGGAAGAGGTGGTGGGACAACATGTGTGAATGGACGGGATTATCAACAGAGCAATTGTTGAGAGCAACCGAAGACAGGAGAGGATGGAGAAGAACTGTCCAAAATGCGACCAACCCTCGTGTCGAGGAAGGTTGAAGGCAAGGCAAGGCATGTTTGCATGCATGTATGTAATCAGGATTCAGGACACTAAACATAGCACCTTTAAAAGTACACCTCAGTTTAACGTCATATAGAATGATAGAATGTCATCAGCAGAACTCTTTATTTGTTGCTTTAATGATTAATGAATGTCAAGATGCTAGCCTTGCATTCTGCGATCAACAAAATCCATTTGGTTTTAAAACAACAGACCTCCTTGGAAAGTAGACTGTAAGCCAAACAGGTATTTGTGAACTTGTGGAAAGCACTTTTTGTGAAGACAGTCCCACCATCCTTTAGAAGATTTGACGAAATTGTCGGAACACCTTGCAGGTGAAGAGACTCCAAACTCTGTAGAAAATTTAGAAACATTTCAAGTTGAAATAATTGTCATCAGAGTAAACACTAATTGTGGTTGACACTGACAAGAAATGGAGTAAATAACCAGTGCAGAATGTTGAACTGATGAAAAGACATATAAAACTTAAATCATTGGGTAATAAAACTCAAATTATTGTGTACACTTTTAGCATCCAGTAGTTTCATATAATTATCTCATAAACATAGACCGTAACATATAACCTACACACAGGGCTGAAAGTGGTTTGAAAAAATTGCCGGGTCTCTTTGTGCCAAGGGGTGTTAAATACCAGTGTTTATTAAAGCGCCAACAAAAGAATGCCGGGTCTGAGACCCGGACAGACCCAGCTCACTTTCAGCCCTGCCTACACATCAAAGTTCAGTAACACACATGTATTATGTAACGTGTTCAATGTCCCAGTTGATAGCATTAACTCTATCATGTTAACCATAACATGCTGAATTCCGTACAGCATGCAGATAAAAAATATTATCTAATATAAGTTAGTTATAAAAAGACAAAGTTGGAAGTTGTAGGAGGTCTGTTGGCCACCCTCAATACACATGGACAACAATGACCAGTGCAAGCGGGTCTGCAACCACTGTACCTTATGTTGCACACAGCCTGAAGACAAACCCAGAACTGTGACAGGTAGGAGCTGTGTTTGATAAACGGTAACGAAGAACACGAAATAGATGATGACAATGATGATAACGATGATAAAAACATACAGGAAATTGGAGTAAATTCAATCTAATAATAGACATACCCGTAATCGCCTGAAACTTTCAGGTAAAGAGCTGATCGGGCAACATCCCAAATCAAGTATTCGAAGTCTCGTCAGGTTCCCAATCTGCTTCGGCAGTTCGGACACCAAAGTGTAGCCCAACTTCAGCTGCCGCAGGTTCTTAAATTCGCAGATGAAGTCTGGAAGGAAATTAAATGGACCAAGACTAAGGTCGAGGGTCATCATGGTGTCCTTGACCTTCACCAGTTCCTCTGGCAGTTGCTGCAGTTGGTTTCCATGGAGGATTAAATGCTTCAGTGATGCGCAGGCGCTTATGCCGTCGATGCGTTCCACTTCGTTCGAACTCAGATTGATCGACTGGATGTTTGGAAAGAAGTGGAGCAGTTTATTGAGCTTTTCCTGCGACGACAGAGACGATAGTTTTACGCCTCGCATGACTCCAGAAGCTTCCAAGTGCAGGACGCACGAGGAATACCGAAGCTTTGTGTCCAACTCCAGTTCGGAAACTTCAAGAATCGTGTCGGATAGACTGGACTTCTTTGCGACTAAGCTGTGTGTCTCACAAAGAGCTGAACTTTGCATGCTCAGCAGAGATGCTTCAGAACCATGAGCAGATGTTATGAGCACCTTCAGAGCATTCTGGAATGATGCGCCCATCTCCTGAAATAAATCAAGAATCAAAATAGACCTCATCAGACGTAAAAGGGCAGGAAAAAACAACAAGAACTACAGTAATCGTAATCTCCAAATTTCTAAAGCACCACTCGAAAGCCAAGCACGGGTCACCGGCTTATTCACGAGCGCTGCATTGAGTCAAAAGGGTTGTCCATAAGAGTAGTCCATGGTGGTCCGGGTTGAGTTATGGTCTTTGTCTCCATCCAAAAACCTTACAATGTAAACAACATTGAACCATATTCTAGGCATAATGGAAAAGTACAGTAGTCAATAGGAGCATCAAACACTGGATAGGTTATACTTAAAAAAACTCTTTAGGCAATGCATAAATCCATCAGTGGGAGAATAAATTAATATAGGCTAACCTTTGATGCTTTATTCTTGCTCCTGTGAGTCTGATCCACGAGGCGAACAAGAAGGAATGTGCTACGGTAAAGGAACATAAGCTGTGACAAGCCGTCCAGCAGCTGAAAAAGATGCAAAATGGTAGCGAAATGACGAAAACTATTATGGATTGACTGTAACAATTATCATGTATATTAATATTTTAATATCACTAACTTAGATGCTGACATTTTTTAAAAGTGAAAATCTGTTGCATTTGTATGTATAAAGACAAGTGTAATATCAGTATCAAGACTTGTTTTCTTCAGTCATACACTGGATAAGAACTAACCTGTGCAATGTGCATACTACACAACTGGTCTATATTAGGCCTACACAGAAAATCTCCAAACCTTACGCAAAATGTATTCTAAGCAGGTTAATTTTCAGTGAACAATAAAGTTACTGCAAAGGTACCTAATTTAGTCACCAATTTAAAAGTGTTGTCCATTCTTGTAATGTACATTAACTACTGGTATATCATAATCTTACTGTCTAACTATAAACCTTTTTTTATGCTTGAGCCCAAGCATTGTGAAAAATAAACATTCTTACCTCTTTCTTGTCCATTTCTGAGGCAAAGTTTGGAAATATTCTTGATAAGAAGGGCAAAATTGTCTGAATAACAAAACCAGTCACCTTTTAAGTTAATGCTGCAAATAATTTCACCCTTGTAAGCTACCAATAATCTACAGATAACAAAATGCTGAGAATTATCTGCTCCATGCACAAGTTTCCTATGATGATAATAATAAATATAAGTATAAAAGTGACATTGCTTTCCTAGGCACCCAGGATTTTTATATTCTCCAGAGAACATATGTTCTTTGGGCAAAAAATAATTACACCAATAATTATATTAATATAACTATATTAATTAATTATAAGCTAACCTAATATGGAAACTTCCACAGTATTATTATCGTGCTGCCAGTGGCGGCGCCAGGATTTCAGTTTCGGTGGAGGGGGGCTGAAGCCTTGCGGCGAAAATTTCACATTTTCATCCGTCAAAATTTCTGACGACTTTTTTTGTCATCGACTGAAATCTCATGAAAATTTTCCATTTTCGCCGCAAAAATTTCTGACGACCTTTTATTTTTTTAAGTCGTCAGCCGAAAATTGTGGATATTTCAATGTAAAAAATTCGGATGGCCCTTTTTTTAGGGGGGGCTGAGCCTCTTGTAGGGAGGGCTTAGCCCCCCAGCCCCGCCACTGCGTGCTGCATACAATAATGAAGGACGCAAAACCCACAAAATATCAACAGAACTTATGATAGATCGATCACTTTATGTATATGAGCACTGATATGAGCAACACCAAGATTTGTGCCAGTCATCTGTGCAAGTACCAGTAGCTTTACATATATGAGTAACACTAAGTACCTGTCTGTTCTCCATGTTGAAGTAAGCAAGGACCATCAGCGCCCGATAGTGTCTTATGAGATTCTGAAGAATGTCCCTTGGAACGCCGACTGGTGCAACGTCCAGAAAGTGTGCATCACGCTGGTAACTTATCGAAGAACCTGATTGACAACTGCATTAATAGAGTTCAAAAATGCACCATAGCCTCTGTAAAAAACCATTGCTATTATTTTACAACAAGGTGCTTAAGATGTAGTGTTATTCAATAAAATAAATTACTATAGACTTGCAGCAATAAAAATCTTGAATAGTAGCACAATAATTCAAATATTTCTTGTAATTATTTTCTTTATAAATAGAGAATTCTTCTTGAACACTAAGATGTTCAAATTAACTCTTGTTGCAGAAATCCATGCTAATAAAATTCTTTGGCTAGGTCAGACACTTATAATTTTTAATTTTCTGCCTGCTACAATATCATGGTTATCAATTCAGTGACCACTTACTCCATTCTGAGCCTTTGCATATGAAGTACATATCCTGATTGTCCCAGTCATGCGCAGTGTGTCGCATTGGATTCAACAATGTCGCTACAGAGATGGAGGCAGGCAGAAGAATCAATGGCCACTCCTGACGTTGCTTCTGCGACTTGCCATCAGTTTCCATGAAATGCACATAAGACTGCTCCAAGACTAGGAAAAAAGAACAATAAACCAATCATTGCAAATACATCAACATCAATGAAATCCCATCTTGGCATTGAAATTAGCAAAAATTTCAGTTTGTGGGCAAAAATTTCTCAGTCATAACAAGTGATATAGGGCTTTTACAAAATGACACAACAGAACTATCAGCAACATTATTTTACTAATTTTTATACAACAAAGTTTCAATTTATGACACTAATTTTAAAACTAAACAAAAGTAATTGTCTGTACAATTAACTGGTCAAAGTGTGTCCCCATCTTCCTTTCTTGGTTTTCGAGAGTTTATAAACATGTTCAACATTTGCATTTTACTCGGATAAAGCTTCATCCTTGTCAATTACCTTCAACGACTCAATTTTCCACGATTTGTGGATTCATGGGTTCACAAGACTAAGCATCTTGCTCGACACCCAAATACTTCACAGATGTCAAACAGTAGACATAAAACACTAAACTTTTTTCCACGACTTGAAAAAAGAGTCTTGATGTTATCTGTGCATAATGGGAAACTTAACCAATCATTTGTGAAAGATAGATAAACATTAGTTCCAATATCAGTTCAATTATATGGAAGATCATCCAACCTTCGGGGCAGTAGCTGTTCCACACGCAGAATCTAGGTTCGTGATTGTTCATGCGCAAATTCATGAACTGATCCTAAAACAAGGACAAACAGAGAAACACGTTTCAAGTCTTGTTTCTAGCAGACTTGAAAAACGGCTCAAAACTCTCTGGCCAGAGCCACAGCAAAGACCTCATAAATAGCAGCGTATTATGACAATCCTGCATTCTTTACACTGGCAGACCATTCTGAAAAGAATCCATAGTGTAATCTGCATTTAAGTTCACAAACGCACCACATTCGCATTAGCCGAGACATGGATACCAATGCTCTACCCCTCACATCAAACATACAGCACATACTCAATGAACAATATGCTATTGCTGTGGCTCATACCAAGACAATCGATGGATCTTAAAAGAGGTATAGTAGACTGTTAGTTCAAAGCGTTGAAGTGACCAATGATTGCCATTATTATGATTATGCTCATTATGATTATGATGCTGTAGATTTAAAGGATTGGATCAGATTAGATGAGATTAGATTAGTTCAGATGTGTTCCAGAACATCATAGGTCTGTATTTTCGGCATTTGCTACTTTTAGGAATTCATCCGTGCCTACTCAAAGTGAAACGCAAAGTACCGTACTTGAGGATTTTTTTCTCTCACAAATTCATTGCATAAGCTTAATTTGTGAGAGAGAAAAATAAAACCCTAATGTACTTTCAGTTATTTAATTCAATTGTTTACTTGCAGAGTAAAGAAAGAAAACAACACGACATGCTTTGTAAAAATGCAAGCACAAAAAGACTTGTGTAAACTACACAAACCTTTACTCGATGAACATTTTGAAATAATCCAAACGGAGCAGGCAGGGTCTTTGAGTCCCTCAGAAATTTCAGCAAATGATCCCTATTCTTCATCAGCTCTACAAATCAAGTTGCAAAACATTACTGAAATTGCTAGCTAATATCACAACACATTCTAGTTGCCAAATTGACATTATTAAACAAATAAACCTATTAGGACCATATTAGGATAATGAAAATTACACTTTTCATAAACAGTAAAAATATAAAACATACAAGTACAGTACATAAAGAACAGCACATAAAGAAGATGGATCGCACATATCCTTCAGACAAAATGTCACATATTACTTGGTAAATATTGCCTTAAAATCATCCAAGCTCTGAAACAACACCCCATTTACTCTAATTTGAATCTGAGGAGTCCAAAGGTATGGTCCAGTATTCATAATGCTCAAGGTAGTGACTTTAAGCAAAACTGCATTCTGCAACGCTGCCATGTCATTGTCATACCAGGGCTACAGAAATAACCGCCCAAAACCAGTCTTTCTCTAAATGATTATTAAACTGTGCTCTGCTCTAATTTTTATTTTGTTCAAATAATGTGCCATTGTGTTACTTTTTGCCACTCTATGAATTGTTCATATAAATTAAAAGCATTTGTCACGTGTGAATAAAGATTACCTACTTACTTATTGTGCTTTAATTTTAAATACTATTTAATTAAAAACCATTAGCTCCACAGAGTAAGTACTACACTGAAAAGTTTCTGTTCCAAAAATGCGAACGCGGGTACCTTTTCCGAGAAGGATACTCATTCCATCAGAGTACTGGCCAACTGGAAGAATGTCAGAGGAAGACACGGAGGCAAAGAAAGTCTTAGTGAGGTCGAAGTCACGAGCATCTCTACTGACATGGACTCCGTTGGAATTTGTGGCTACCACGTAGCCAGCTGTCCACTGGTTCCCTGCTCCAGTTTTGTACAAGACAGAGGAATGAAGAGGAAAGTGGTCAGCACGTACATGCTACAACATTCATAAGTGACACCTTCGTAGCACAGACACATTTTAGTTACAATGGCAACAGAATATTTAACGCTATCGAATCTACGATCACACACTCGCCTTTTAATTATCGACCAATATCTGTACTCTCCTTTTTTTCCAAAATAATTGAGAAACTCATGTGTAACAGAGTAACTGATTATCTTAATAAGTTCAAACTATTATCTCCCACCCAATATGGCTTCCAACGGAACCTCTCAACCTACATGGCCCTTTTGGACCTCCAAAATAATATCATTGACTCAATGGATGAAAAAATTTTTTCACTGGGTATATTTTTTGACCTCTCGAAAGCTTTTGATACTGTCGATCACCACGTCCTAGTAAAAAAACTTGAATATTATGGCTTTCGAGGTATTAGTAATCAATGGTTTTCTGACTACCTAAGCAACAGATCTCAATATGTTTATTTTAAAGGTCAGAAATCCTTGGCTTTGAATATCTCATGTGGTGTACCCCAAGGGTCAATACTTGGACCTCTGCTCTTTTTGTTATACATTAATGACTTGTCCATGACATCATCCATATTAAAATTTATACTGTTTGCTGACGACACTAATGTCTTCTTCTCTCACCACTCCATTGATCACCTGTTCGACATAGCAAATAATGAATTAGCCTCAATTGAAGAATGGTTTAAATCTAATAGACTATCTCTTAATACGGATAAAACTAATTTTATTTTATACTAGAAAGAAAATAATCCTTGATGTGAATAGGTCACTTCTAATCAACAATGTCCCTATTACCCAAACCAATTCGTCTAAATTTCTTGGGGTCATTATAGATAATCACCTTGAGTGGTCGGACCATATTTCGACCATTGCTAAAAAAATCTCTAAAAACATTGGGGTCCTCCACAGGATTAAACATTGCCTCCCTAAAACTATCCTATTTCAGCTTTACTATACACTCATATTTCCTTACCTGTCTTATTGTAACATTTCCTGGGGTTCTACTTATCTTTCCCGCCTCAGACCACTGGTTATTTTGCAAAAACGAGCCATAAGGCTAATTTGTGGTGCTCATTGGAGATCTAGCTCTGCTCCTCTGTTCTCAAATCATTTGTTGCTATCTTTAGAGAACATCAATAAATTTCAAATAGGTCTCTTCATGCATCGTTATCACCATAACCTATTGCCCAGCTCATTCAATAATTATTTTACTACTGGCTCTAAACTTCCTGATCATGCTACTAGGCATGCTCATTTCTACCGCAGTGATTATGCACGCCTAAAAATTAAACAATTTTCTATTAAATACTTGGGTCCTGGAATTTGGAATGGTCTTCCCACCCACATATCTGCCTTAAATTCCACCAGTCTTTTTAAAAGCCGGCTAAAAAAGTTTCTCATTGGGATCTAATAACATATATCCCTTTACCATTGTCTATGTGATCATTATTATATGATTTGTCTATTAGCTTTTCATTTAAATGGGATCATATGTCACTTACTAATAATTGCTGGTTGTGTTCAACTATTGTCTTTTTAAAATTTATCTTGTGGACTACCTGCTTATATTGGATTTCTATTATATATGCATGCATTGACATTTTTGTTCACCTACTCTGCGTCCTACTCTGAAGTCATTGCCTCTAAGCTATACGCTCTACTATTACTTGTTTCAATCACCTTTTTTTTCTCTTTCCTAGCTCTACACTTGTTTCCTCCCCTCTCTATTCCGCTTATTTAGTGCTTTCCACCATCTTGATTCAAAATCTGTCTATGGTGACCCAGGTCTAGCGGGATCACTCCCTTTCTGGGTTACCCATTCTCAGGGATCTCGTACTTAATAGTTATTTTATTCTGACTTCTATTTTTTATTGCACACTATTATACTGTCATTTTCTATGTTGTTCTGTTTTTTCTTGATCTCTGTGAATAAACAAGTTTTGATTTTTGATTTGATTTGATTTTTTTCCATCAAATCCGTGAGTGTCTTAGTATGAGAAACATCCCTCTGTATTTCACTTGTCCTTCAAGATTTGTATATTTAAAAGAAACTATCCATAAGCCTCATTAGCGAGAATAAACAATTGATGATAATATTCACAAAGCTCTCAGAGACATAGGCTTAGTTCAGGTATTTTAAAATATTTATCGTCTCCTGTCATTCTCTCTGTACATTTAGGCGACTGTTATTGTAATGTTTGACCGATTAACCTAGCAATGAACACAAGACAAGGTATTCTGAATATCTGCCGCCCCATAATGTTTCTTCAATTTTTTATTATGGTGGCCCTGATTAGCAAGATTTTTATCCCATCAGGGTCTTTCATTTAGTATCCACAGCAACTAAATTCACATTATCGGACTAATACATGTTGTCATATTGGTTGGTAACACCACTATGTTTCTTTCTCACTTGAAAACTGCCTTATTTAGCCGTTGTTGAACTGGGAGTGCTTCTGAGTAAATATCTTGAAGGTGCGCTATATAAATAGCCAAAGAATAATAATAATAATAATAATAATAATAAAAATAATAAAATCACTGATTGATTGATAAAATAACGTACTGGGAAACTTGTTGCTTGAACAATAACCCTCGATGTAGTTTCATTAGTCGCCTGGAGCAGGAGACCAAAGTAACTCGAATATGGTATGCATGCCGAGTAGAAAAGACGGCCATTCTTTCTTAGAACTGCCTTCAACACTGTTCTTCGTTGTTTTGCCTCTGTACACTAAAAAGCATAACTTCACATCTTGAAAGTTTCCAGATACAATGCAATGTACTGTAATGTAATGTACTGTAATGCAATGTACTGTATTGTAATGTATTGTAATGTAATGCAATGTACTATAATGCAATGTACTGTAATGTAATGCAATGTACTATAATGCAATGTACTGTAATGTAATGTTTTATATGAAGCAAATCTCTTAACTTTCTCAGTGCCACACAAAAGTTGCATCAGACAATAAGCAATAATTGTAATAGTGAAATAATCAGGTATTCAACATCAATACAAATCAAGTCCACAATAGTCTGGCTTTCGAGATATTCCAAAACTGAGACCCAGATACATACGAGAACATGTATAAAACTGTGCCCACAACTGTCAATGCTATCTAACATGAAAGTTTCTGGTTAGATCAACAAACCACCGCAATTACTTGAAAGAGTTTGAAAAAGATACTCATAATTCATTATTATATATACACAAATAATTGTAAAAAGGTTATTTTAATTGCAATCATGAATTTATATAGCGCCACTTCAAGGGAACCTCCTCAGAGGTGCTCCCGACCTGACAGCACCAACCAAAAAGAAAGAGAATGGTTTTCAAATGCTTGGAGAGGGGCAAAGAAAGACATATAAATATATCATGCAAATATGTCATGTACAAAATGATTTAAAACATAAAGTCGCATACTTCTCTGTCAGTTATCTCAATTGTGTCTTCCCCCATGACTTCCAATGTTACAGTGTCACCCATTGACACGACTTCTTTGATATCACTAAGAGCTGGCACGTTGTCCTCAGAATCACTCACTATTTGCCGACACATTACATTTCCAGACAGAAAGTCGTGTTTTAAGTTACATTTGTCCAAGTCAAACCATTCAGGATTCTGCCTGTAGAATGAACAGACAACTTGTCGCTACCTGAAATTCTTTGTCAAGTTTCTTTAGAAATAAAAGAGTACTGATAACATGTTGAGTTCTGCTTTAGTAATTACTCAATTCTTTATGCGGCCATATCAAGGCACAGACCTGGTTAAAACATCTTGGTTTTTCCTTATGCGGCCATATCAAGGCACAGATCTGGTTTAGTAATTACTAGTTAGTAGTTAAAACATCTTGCTTTTAACCTTATAGACCAAGCAAGAAATCATGGCTGCATCATGCCATCCTAAAGAGAATGCAAATACGGAGAAACGAGCATCAAAATTTGAAAATGCTAATTTTTTTAGAATTCTAAAATGGCGATCAATTTATATGATTCAATACCCGTGCAAACATTCACAAAATCCACAAGGTTTTAGAAAAAATACTGTACTTATAAAAGGGTAACAAGTTAATGCAGTGTTCATAGTTCATCACTGGTAGTCCAAAGACAACTTTAGATTAGTAAATCCAAGATTTGATCAGCATTGGGTATTGCACTCAAGTGACGTTATTCCTTACTTGCTCAAGAAAGATTTTCCAATAGCGAGCACAATGGGACCTGGTTCCAGGACGGTCACATCGACTCTCGTTAGTCCAGACAAAAACAATGGCTGTTTGCACTGCAGTAAATTCGAAAGCATTCTACAAGTAAAATTGTCATTACAACCGTCACTGTAATTAATAGTAGATTAATTTATTATAGTGTCCTTGTCATTATTATCATTACATCATTAATAGTATAATCTCTTTCCCTACCTTTGCCTTGTGTTAATCGAATCAATACAACACCACTACTACCTCATCATCACCATCAAATCATCATCATCATTTTACTACTTCAGCGCAAGAACACAAAAACAAGACAAAGTTTCATAAATTGAAGAAACAGGCAAAAATTATCCAACACTGAAAGCCTATAAACAAAACATTCTACCTTTTCTTTATCTTTTGCACCTTTCCAACGGAAATCACATTCCCAATTTGTGTGATGCTAAATTTCTCAGAATTTCCCAAAGTCTCAAAACCGTGAACGCTAAACGATGGATACAGTCGACATTCCATCGCCTTCAGAGACATTTACAAAACAAACACAAACACATATATTTCAAATTTATTAGCATCCTCCAACCACACATAAATAAGATACTATTGTAAGAAAAACAAAAGAAAATTATTTAATTAAATTAGGAAAATGCGTTGGTGTTCTAGAAGTCAGAAACAGCAAAGTCTGCTTTTAAAAAACTTGTGATTTACATCTTTAGCAGAGAGTTTGAGATAGCGAATCATAAACACACTCACTGGTTGATTTTGAATATTAGACCTTTTGGCTTTCAACAAATTTATTCACAGTAAAACACTACGATACTAATGATACACAAAATGAAATTTACATTTAGAAATCTCTTTTAAAAATACCAATGTTCTTAATTTCTCATTCTGCATTTTCTCGCTCTTGCTAACAAATTATCACCACGTTTGCACCCTCCTGCAGAAATATCTCCAGGCGCCCATGAGACCATAATATAGAAATCAAAGTAAATCTACCCATAGTCTGAGAGCAGCAGCATATGCTACTCCGCAGTACGAACATGCCCAAACATTGTCATCTCCTGCAAAGGTCCGTGTAAGTGACTTTGCATACGGCCCAGCTGGATTCAGAGCCTGATAGATTGGCTTGAAGTCATGCAATGGAAGGAAATGTTGTCGACCTACAAAAATGCATAACAAATACAATTGTTACATACATGTAAAGCAAAACTTTTTTATATAAATAATTTAAATTAATCTTTTGAACAATTTCATACATTAAAAAGTTCGTTAAAAGATTCATTATAACTGTCTCAACAATGAACAGCAAAGTCTGAAGAATTCTATTAATTATTCGATAACAAGTAGAGCATAATGAGCCATGAAGAGGAATAACCTGTAAGGTATTCAAACTCATGTGAAGTCATTTGCTGATTACTTTCACACAGGCTGCACTGGAGTTTCAGACCCAAACTTCTTGGAATTTCCGTTACTGGAAAGAAGGTTGGTGTGCCCTGGTGTCGGCAGCTTCCCATGCATGGCACAGATATCTAAAATTTAAACAATATTCCAAAGCAGTAGTGATATTCATTCAAAATAGCAATAATTTAGCTTTAGACAAAGTTTCATATGTAAAGCTTTCTGAAAGGCAAAGTAAGATCTGGAAACTACGAAAAAAGTTGTTTATCTAGATTTAACAGTATGAGTCTCAAAAAGTGAACTGCATCAGAAAAGTCACATAATTATAGTAGATGGGACTGCTGCAAAAAATCTTACTATATGAATTATCATTTGAAAACTATAAGAAAAACCCATGCTATCACATGCATTCAAGAATGTATGAAAAAACTCCGGAAAAATGGGGATGGGATCATGGGAGATGGCCAAATGGTAATGCTAGCACAAAGATAAAAGAGATACAGGGTCTATACCCACTAGACTGATAAGGCTGACTCAACTTTCAACTCCATAGAGTCGACTGTAAAATGCGCAATAGAACAGAAATGCATCTTGCTAGCTGATAAAATAGATGATAAGATAGATGATAAAAAATTTAACATGAGTCTAAATTAGCTGCCAAACGTCTAAATTAGACTCATGTTAAATTTTTTATCATCTATTACTACTATATCAGGTTATCTTACTGATAACTAGTCTGCTTGAACTAATAAATAAATATTATCAGTATCATCAAGTTTTGTAAAAGATAAAGTCATCAAACACTAACAATAACATGAACTGCTGGATACTCATTGATAATGGACTCGATGGCAAGGACGTATTTGCTGAGTGATCCCCAGATGTAGGCTGAAAGGACGGAATGGTCAATTTCTGATGTCCATCCTTTGGTCAGTCTAGCCTCTGCATAAATGCTGTTAGACACTTGAGCTGAAAATAAATTGATTTCAATTTGTCATATTTCCAAAGCAAACAGAAAATTGCTGTGGTGGTGCAATGAAAATAAAACCGTCTTTATTTGTATTCATAACCAGATTAATACGGCACTAGTATTCAATTTTGTAAGGAAACTATCTATCACTCTGCAATGGATACTTTAAACAAATCATTTTCGTTACAAGCCTGGGTAATGTAGTGTGACATACGTATGGATATACTATAACATATTCAAGCATTTTCTTAAATATCTACGGTTACAGAAAGGTACATCATGTCCCGCAGTTACACTTCCCCAAAATCATAATCATAGTTTTGAGATTTCTACAATTATCCATATCCAAACAATTGATATCACAGGAACCAACTTATTCACAGGCACTCAGTCAACACAAAACAGGGGTAGGTACTAAGGTACGGCTAAAATCGAACATAAAGATCTAAAGGTCTAAAGGGTCAGGCAGGCAGACAGTCATACGGATACACAGGATGGTGCAAGGGTGGATGCAGAATATGACGCTGAAATGCCCATTGCAAGCAATGCCATCCAAAACAACGAACCAGCCAACGCAGAAACCCGTAAGACTTACTTCCATGGACATCCTGCCATAAGATGATTTCCGTCGCGCCACATCTCGCAATACATCCAGTCTGCCACAGAAGGATCACATCTCCCATCCGAATCCACTCGGCCAAAATCCGAGGCAGCAAATTCACAGGCATGTTCGTTGTAAAACTGAATAGGACTCCAACATTGACGTCAGACTCGTGCCAACTGCCTGTGCCAACCTCCGGCCACACTTTCTCCTAAAGGTTTCACGCATGCAAACAAACTGGATAAAGGTCGTGAAAATCTCAGAGTAGCTTTTTAGTTGCAAATAAAGAATGAATATAAAATGTTAGGAACTTCATTTTCTCAGCATCCTGATGCCAGCATATGAAGGCGTTGATGACTCTATCATCAGCTTTTTGAGTATACTAAAAAACTGCTAATTTTACAGAAAAGAACGTCATAGAATGACTTTTCAAATATCCTTGAACTTGCAGAGGATTTGAACCAATGACATGGTGATAGTCCAGCATCACTAAACATTAGACTGTCATTTCATTTAAGCGTAAATCAAATAACCTATCATCAAAAAAGGTCTGTAGAGAGACGATCAAAGAAGCAATGAAAAAGCACAAAATTTACATACAATATATGCAGAATGAGACAAACTGAATACTACATAAAACACTGAATAGAGTGAGTGCAACAATTAGCCAGACCTTGAAGCGGGTGGTTGATTTACAGCATTCATCCAGTCCCTTTCGCAGGAATGGCTTTTCTGAGGTAAGTTCACGCATAAAGAAAACGCTGTTCTTAGAATCATTTGCACCGATCGTCACTGTTTCGGGAACGGGCAACAAGACTCCATAGGATGTCAGGACCTGGAGAAATCTTGCAGTCTGAAAAAACCAATTGCAACTACAAAATAGAACACAATGCGTACAATATGAGACAAAATGACACAGAGCAATTACAAGCAAATAAAAATACTGCAATCATAATTCCAAGCCTCTGAAGCACCAAACAAAAGTCTAAGTCAAGCTAGGGAACCAGCCTATTGATGAGCACTGTGTCACATCAGAGGGTTATCCAGAGGATAGTCAGAAGGAAGTCCAGCTTTCAGAGGGACCAGCCCGATCAACAGAGGAGTCATAGGAGATGCTAAGGCGGGTGTTGTTTGGGTAGAGAACACTTGAACTGTTGAGGAGCAGATAATATATGAAAATAAGTTACTGAAAGGAAATATGCATTTTGAAGTTTGTAAACAGCAGTGCATATACAGTATCGTAAAGTTTCCACTGTAGAATAGAGTCAGTAATACACAACACCAAGTGGAACTTATTTCAGGTAAAAGAAAATGCGTAAAAATTTCAAAAATCTCAGTAGCTCACATTCTGTGGTGAGAGTTCTTTCGACAACCAGTTGCTGAGAACGTCATGGCTCATAAGACGAGTCTCCGGAGCGAGACTTCGAAACTGACGACCGTTTGGATGGTAGATTTCGCAAGATTCATCCCGCAGTCTGTTAAGAATTCTTACGTACCACCGTATGTCGGTGACTATAGGCTGGCTTTCTATGTCAGAAAACCAGAGAATCTTCCCCTGTAGTTAAATAGAACACAGAAATTAACAAAACTACACATTTCATCAGAACTCCTAGAAATGTCTGAACTTAAGGAAAAATATCGAACAAATAAAGCTTTTTCAGCACACAAATAACGACCTATAAAATCAGACAAACAAAATTATTTACTGTAGGGGTTAAGCTGCCTTTCTGCAAGCATAAAAGACTGATCATCAAGAAAGTCTAAAAAATCTTCAAAGACACAGAAAGTGAGAACTAGCGCCAAAATCGTGGTATACTAGACTGGAGTAGATCCTCTGAATGATGAAACGATGCTGTTGCATCAATATGCAGCTTGCAACTTGCAAGGTTTCAAACATACTGCTACGTTTCAAATTAAACGAACATAAATATGATAACGCTCCTTTCGCACAAACTGCAACTATGCAGAACCTAGCCATTTCAGCGGTGGGCCCAGTAGTCAGGAATAGACTCCCACAGGAGCTGTCTGCCTCCTGGGGTTCCTACTGAAGCATTTTTTATTCAACTAAAAACTGTGCTTTGTTGCCATGCAAGCGTCGGGAGCACTTCTGAGTAGTCCCCTTGAAGAGGCGCTATATAAATTCTTGGATGAATGAATGAATGAATGGATACCTCGATACGTAGCCACTTCAGCAGCTGAGCCATCGCTTTGTCAGAAACAGATGAAAAGTTTTTGTCTTTCTCCAAAAGTCGAGATCTCAGTTCGTCAAATGTCATGACCTTTAAGCCTGCGCTCTTTTTCAAAACTGTTTCAACATCCTCGATCAGGTTTTTCATCGTTCGGCGAATTTTTCTCTCGGGATATTGTTTATTGTATATCTTGTTAACAATGTTTTCGATAACAGTAAGAATCGCCTTTGGTCCCTTGAACCAGAAAAAATTAAACAAAAGTGCTACAATCGAACCATAGAAAGCAATCTGCTAACTTACAATACACCTGGTACAATACAGAGGTACAAATATAATGTAATGTAATTAGAAATTTCTGTAGCGCCGCTCACAACCAAGGCCATTCAGTAGCGCTCCCAGTGCGATAACCCCTAGAGAAAAAATAGGTCTTAAGAAGAGAGAGAGAGAGATGTAGATAACGATCCTGAAAGTAGAGTCCCATGCAGAGTGGAGGGAAGAGAATTCCACAAAGAGGGCCCAATGATGGTGAAGGATCGAGTTTGAGCAAAAGTGGTCCTAGCTCGTGGAACAAACAAGTCAGCCCTGTCCAGAGAACGGAGAGGTCGATGAGAAGATGCTGATAGAGGAGAACGAATGAGATCACTGAGATACATCGGTGCAAGACCCAGTTTGGATTTGAGTACCAGAGAAAGACTTTATATTGTATGCGGGCAGAGAGAGGAAGCCAGTGTAGTTGGTTAATCATAAACGAGGATATATGGGAGTACTTAGGAAGGCGCGCAATTAATCGAGCAGCAGCATTAAGGACAGATTGAATGGGAGATAGGCGGACCTTTGGAAGACCAATAAGAAGGGAGTTACAGTAATCAATTCTGGAACAGACAAAAGCATGGACTATTGATGTCATGGTTGAAAGGGAGACAGATCTGCAAATGGACCGGAGACGACGGAGGTGAAAGTAAGAGGAGCGTGTAAGGTTGGTTACATGTGTTGTAAATATACCATTGATGCAGCTCTCCATAACAACATCCCATCATAAACTATACAGAGGCACTTTCAGCACAGAAGGCCCCGGGGAAAAAACATCCTGAGAGAGTGAGAGGATGTGGGAAAGAGCCCAGACATGAGCTCAGCCCATAGAACAGGGAAGGCCATTATAACATATGTAGACTTGTAGATAGATAGATACCTGGCTCTTGCTCTCCTGTTCATGTTTCTCCTGTCGTTTTGCCTGTTCCTGTCGCTGAATTTCCTGCTCCAATCTCTCCTCACGCAAGCAATCAGTTACATACAAGTAGACGGCTTTTAGCCATTGGTGCATTGATGCCAATAGCCGACTACAAGCCTTCACTTGCTCATCTTGCTATTGCCAAAAGACATACAAAAAGACATTTAATAAACTCATCTGGAAGGTTCCTTAAAATTTCTATAATTCAATGAGTATAGATGCTATGCTAATAGTAAAAGGTAATGAAAAGAAAAGTAAGTAAGTAGGCATTAGATTCTTTAATATGACCAGTTGCCAAACATCACTCTGATAAATATTAGATAACCTGACTCATAATAACAATGTTAAAATGAAACAAAAAGGAAAAAACATAAGAACAAGGTGCGTTCAAGACTTATATAATTAGCAAAAAATTAAAATGTAGGCCTGCCAAGAGGCAGACAGACGCAGACAGACAAACATACAGACAGACAAATATACACCTGTACTTTTACTATCACTACAAATGGCCAAACGAATACATACAACTTCTCCCAGAAAATCATCGCCCATGATATCTTTCACTTCTTTGATGACTTCTTCACTCATTTTCTCCTAACAGTTCAATCCAAAGAAAGACATAATTGAAGAGATTCGCAAATAATTACATTTTCGTAAGAAACAAATATGCATTTGATTACATTTAAAACAAAACCAAATACCGGAGAGTAATACATTGAGAAATGCAAAAATCTCGGAAACACAACCACGTTGAAGCTAAAGAAATACGTAAAGCATACGAGATGTCAAAGCCTGCTTATGATTATGTCATCGCTGTTTACGATGTGCCTCAACCAACAAATGATTTGACAAACCTCAATACAGAAGTTAGCTGCTGGAGCAGATGCTGAACTGCTTCGTAATGTAATGCTAAATTTATGTCAAGCACGTCCTGAGGAACCTTTTCCCACCTCTAGCAAAAACCACCTATAACTTACGCCCTAGATTGCATCCTTTTGTTCTACCATTTAAAGACGATAGAAATTTTATTCCGAGGGTTCTCTTTGCTGCCAATTAATGACAGACATTGTTATGTTCACAATATTTTTGACGTTGTTGATTTTTAATGTGCTTTGACGTGTAACTGGGTGCGGTGTGTCACCTGGATTTGTCTCTTTTCCTAAATTAAACGAAGATTTTTTTAAAATCACATACAATACTGACAAATTATTTATTAATTGCATTTATATTGGCATTTCATCCTTGCGGCCCTTTATAGGGTGGCCTCTCGTGGACATGCTCACCAGGACCATGCATAAAAGAGCATCAATGGCAAAAGAGCATCTGTGCACTTGCATATGGTCCTACACAGTACCTAGATGAGTGAGGCCTAGACCAGTACTGAGTACTCTCCCATAGACAAGTAAAGCCAATGGAACAGTGACTATAATCCAGTTATCTATGGAATTTATATAGCACCTAGTGACAGTTAACAGCAAAAATGAAATGAACTGGCATATATTCATCACAATAAACAATCATAACTTCAAAATAAAAGCAGATAAAAAAACTCTTACCACGTCATAATTCATCATCTCCGACAGAAAAGTGTAGTTCGAGACTGCGTCTTGGAACTGTATGCTCTATAAAAATGTGAAAGATAACATATCTCTATGAAAATGTGAAAGATAACATCTCTCTATAAAAATGTGAAAGCTAATTAACATATCTCTATGAAAATTCATTGATCACCAGGGCCGGATTAACAAATGTGGGGGCCCTGTTCGGTAAAACTGTGGGGGCCCAAACCTTACAGAAACACGACAAAATGACTCACAAGACGTGCTATATTCAACAAATCAACATTCGTCTATTATTAATTCATTACTTATATTATTTTTAACATTATCAACAGGTCTTTTAATAGTGTTAAACAACCGATATATCTTTTACGGTTTAAGAATATTAAAGTGATTCATGGTCAGTAATTCTCCTGACCAGCGCAACAGCACTCGTACAAAAAATTAAAACAGTGCAAAAGCGATTTTATGCCCCAAATAAATTCTTGGCTATGAAAATTTCAGGTACACCTCCGGCAGAATAGCGGCCAGGGCAAATGGTTCTTACCACGGCATTTGGCCTGATTTGCCCTGCTGTGCATGGCCCCAACACTGTTTACAAACTAAAATATATTTTCGCGGTTATGCCAGTAGTAGACCCTGGCTCACGCTCCATCCTGCTTAGATCTATGTGACCTTTCACCCCGATGTATGTCTCTCTAGACAGTCGTTCACTGCGCTCAACTGCTCGTGGAGAATTCCTTGTTCTTTTTTCGAGTATAATAATTGCGACCATGCAACGACGAGCATTCTCGGTAGTGGGCACAGTAATCTGGAATAGCCTCCCCGTGTCTCTCTCGCTTCCCGTGACTCTGCTGACTTTTTCTTTCGTCTTCTTAAGTCTTCTCTTTTTGACAACGCCTGCGTTATGAGCGCCTTCGAGCAAAAATCTGAAGGGGCTCTACATAAATTTATGAGATTGATTGAATTCATACAAATAGAGTGCGTACTGCATGTAGGCCTACTCAATGTTATTATCACACCATCTCATAATGCGTAGCATAGCACTAGAGTTCCGATCAGGTGATGTATTAAGTGTTTAAATGAGCAAAGAACGTATAACTCTCACTAGCATATCTGACTGATTTTAAGATCAATCTGCCTGGCAATGAAAACTGCAATAATGGCCCCCCACAATTTTTAAATAAGCAAAAAACGTATAACTCTTACTAGCATTTCTGACTGATTTTAATATCAATTTGCCTGGCAATGAAAACTGCGGAAAGGGCCCCCACAATTTTTAAATGAGCAAAAAACGTATGACTCTTACGAGCATTTCTGACTGATTTTAAAGATCAATATCCCTGGCAATGAAAACTGCAGAAAGGGCCCCCACAATTTTTAAATGAGCAAAAAGCGTATAACTCTTACGAGCATTTTTGACTGATTTTAAGATCAACCTGCCTGGCAATGAAAACTGCAATAAGGGCCCCCACATGTTCAAAAGTTGCATAATGCTAAAGTCACTAGTTTTTGAATAATTTGACAATTTTTCATATATTTTTAACTCAGTTTACTATTATAATTAGCAATGATGAAAAAATTCCTATAGCATGTGTGGGGGCCCCCTAAAGTGTGGGGACCCCTGTTCGGCCGAACATGTCGAACATGCCTTAATCCGGCCCTGTTGATCACACATTTATCAACGTAGTAAACACCTACAGAAAATAATTAAAGAACTTGACGACATAGCTTATAAGCAGTTTAGAAAGTTCTCCAGACATCGCATGCAAGACACATGCTCATACATGTTCATACAACATTGTGACAATAGAAACCTACCTCTCTTTGTTTGGCACCATTGGTGATAACAACAGTGACAGCTGTAACAGTCTTCACCATTATTGCAGACGGATTCCTTACAGATCGAAGCTGCCAAAAATAATGTCATAACTAACATAATTATAAATAATAGTTAACATAAATTTCTGAACATGGAAGAATTTTGAGAAGTAGACCGAGTGCTTACAGTGTAAGAAAAGATGTGCTAATAATTATGAAAAGAGGAGTATAAGAACTCTTTTGGACTTTTATTTTATTAGCTGGACACTACTCACCTTTTCAGGTGTGTTGCCCAAATAAGTGACAGGACGGACGGCATAGAGATTGAAAATAAGTGCCTGGATGCCGTCCATGACCATCCTGCCACACTTTAAGCCATGAGCAGACCTACACAATGTATATGTGATCGTAACAACAAATGAAAATAATGACCACAAACGACATTGCTGCAATTTTGTCAGGTACCAACGAGTGCTATATCAATCATTCAATAGGATTGATAAACATGACAGCACACACTTGAAAAAGTGAATTTGCGAGAAACAAAGTTAGCTAGATATAAAATAAAAGTTCAAAAGAGTTCTTATACTCCTCTTTTTATAATTATTAGCTATCACACTGCAGCTTTTGTTTTATTTCTACATTCGGTCTACTATTATATGGTCAAAATACTTTAACATGTCTTTCAGAGTCTTATTTTAAAGCCATAGGAAACGATTAGTATGCAATGACCAAATCATAGAAATATTTATCGTTTAATGGAGACTCCAGTAATGGCAACTTCAGATTATGGTCAAATTTGCCTATAATAAAAAAATAATAGTGATCCGAGATACATAAGATAAATCCTCGATTTAGGTCTGTTCCTAGTCAAGCTAATCTTTATTCTACAATGTATCACAAAAAAGTAAAAAAACAACCAATATCCTGAAAAATAATAACTATTTGGTACTTGCAACAGAAACACATGATCTTTATCAGATTATTCAGCAATTCTAGCTCAATGTTTAACCGAGTTTTGACTTTCTTATTTTGTCCGACTACTCTCATGTACGACATCAATAAATAAATTATTCAATACATACAAGCTACCAAAATAAAACTGGTCACAACATGAGTCTTGCGAATATCTGATGAGTTACTTTGGAAAGCTGACCTCTGCTATATCTGACTTGTTAATGCCCGCAAACTTCATCTTTGCTTTCTCCTGAAAGAGAAAATCATGAGAAATAACTACTAATAAAAAATTTAAAAATATGGGGGTTGGGAAAATTGTACAGTAAGTGACTAAGCATCTCACAACAAAGCCTCTACTGCCCAAATCACATCCCGCCACTTTCACGTGGTCTCCCAGTTGAGAACTAAGTGTAAGTGCGTGGTGGATGACGGATCATTCACCGGTATATGTGAGCTCCCAGAGGAGAAGATCCTGAATGACGGATGACGAACAACGTCAACACTTTGAGATGGTGTCTCCCTAAAAACACTGAGGGGAAAGCAATGGAAGACCACTTCTCTATGCATCCAAAGTTAATGTAAAATGAAGCCACTGCAGAATGGAGTGGCAACATTTTGCATTCGAAACTGCCTAGGGGCAAAGAACCTGAAGAAGAAGAATATAATCTGTGCATTAAATTAAGTAATATGATCTCTGCATTTAATGTAAGCTAATTACCAGAGCATATACCAGGCCAAAGCTGAACAAATTATTTAGTATGATGCAACATGGTCATCTATTTAGAAAACATAATAAAGTTAACACAAGTACTCAGAAACAGTTATAATTAAACTAATGCACCAAATAAGTACAGTTTAACATAGCTCACATCAAAACAAACTGTCAAAATCACATTCACTAAAAGAAATTAGGATATTTAGTATATTGCGTTGCACCACCCTCACTCAAAAATGCTGACAAAATAAATTAAATTAAAATATATATAGAAATAAAATTTTCCAGTTACCAATTCATTCAATCGTTTTGTCTTTAGGTCAAGTCTTGCATGGTCTCCCGTCCTTCCAATGTTTGACGTCTTCCGAGTTAGAGTAGATGACGCTCTCTCAAGTGGCCACCTCAGCAAAACCTCCAAACACAAACTACCACTTATCAGCAAAAGCACAAACACAAACCACTTATCAATTTAACTAGGGTTCGTATCATATTTCTCCGTTTGATTGCACTAATAAAAAAGCTTCAGTTTCTGTTTGGTTATCATCATACCACATATTCTGAACTGTCATTTTCAAATTGTTCAGCTGTTATTGCATAAGTATTCCACTCTTTTGTAAGGCATCATCTTAAAGCATACTTATGCATTTGATATATTATACGTCAGAGGTCTCAAACACGCGGCCCGCGGGCCGCATGCGGCCCGCGAACCCGATTAATGCGGCCCGCGAACAGCTTCCTGGTTTTTGAATTTTTAAAGTTAGAAATCGGTTTAAATAATTTTTGCAGTTCTTTTACGATTTGAGCCAATGTTTAAAATGCTTTCTACTCCTTTTGATTGGACATTGAGTCCACGACAGCAGATATAGGCTAGGCATATATGCAGATGGATTTAGTGGACCTTCAGTGCAATGCAACGCCGAATCAGAAGAATGCACAGCAAAGTTTGTATGCCATGTCGCAAAATATGGTATCCCCGGAATAATCGTATCTCCCCAAATGATGAGAAGTTGAAAAATGTCACTTCCGCGTGCGCTTATTTTTGCAATTTAACTTCCATTTACTTGGTTTTGAACAATGGCACTAGCAGGTAGGCTCTATGCTTATTCCTAGAATTTTGATGACTTTGGTTTAGAGGACTTGGAACATTTAGAAGACTTAAGAACACTCAGAGTCTCTAGGCCTAACTAAATTCGAGTTGAATTACTCTGAACATTGCTTAGGATACTTAAAAAATTAGAATCATTTTAAATTTTGATTACAGCATAGTTTCTTCAATTATAACGCCCACGCATTTTTCGATAATTGGGATAGAATGGTTTTCCAAGTTTGTTTCTAGTACCATTATAGCTACACTTAAAATATAATATGTGCATCTTACAGGGCTATATATCATCATTGCAGTATTGTATGCTGCAATGACACATAACTAGGCCTAATTCCAGTTTCACGTGCACGTTTAACCTATATTTTAAAGTTGCAGCCCGCGAGTCATTCAAAATTTACAAATGCGGCCCACATGCTGACTTGAGTTTGAGACCTCTGTTATACGTCATATAATATTCATATGTATTATATTTATAATGTAAATATACAATGTACATATAATGTGCGTGTAGGACCTAAACATTCAATGACACTGCATTTTATGCATGAGATGAGACAGTTTAAATGTCATGATGATCAGGTATTGCAAGGTATTACTTATTACCTGATTTGTGTCACGATTGACAGCAAAGAAGTAGTTGTAGCAGAGAAACTTTGAAGCCATCAATGACCGACAGTATCTCTGCTGCGTTTGAAAATCTCGTGCTTTGGCAAAATCACTGCAAACATAATTGCACATAACCAGTATTCAAAATAATTATTTGTAGGCCTATTTTGCGCTTTTAAACAACTGTCTACGAGATCTAATAATTAATACATAATCAAATGTGTGACATGCACATGGTCACACTGAAATGTGAATCTGAGGTACGGATAGTCAGCTGATAAGAGAACATTCAGTTCTCAAGATAACCAGGTGCTTGAAAACCAAGGAGGAACAGTGAGTATAATCTCACTGACATAATCATCGACATGCTATGATGAAGTCACTAAAGATTGGATCAGCTTGAATTCAATTGGATAAGACCTCTTGCCAATGGCATTATAGAAGTTATAGACTGCCATTATGGAATGTCGTCAATTTAGATGCTGATTAGTTGTTTAATTAAGTAATGTAACCTCGTCGCTCTTCTGATTCTTTTGCATAAAGATATCTTTTTCCTGCATTTTTTTTGTTAAATCTAAATTGTATAAAAGCAGGGTTGTTAATTTATAGTCATGCTTAGTAGTGCATGTGTCACTTCAAAATCTGCTAATATCCTAGTCTATTTTTCAAGGCAGAAGAACTGGATGGGACATATACTGAGAGGCAACTCCTTGCAAAGAGACATAGTGGAGGGCAAAATGGAGGGGAAGAGGGGAAGAGGAAGACCGAGGGAAAAGCTCTTGGACTGGATGATGGAGGATGGATATGGGAAACTTAAAGAAAAGGCACAACACCGAGAAGAGTGGCGTCGTTGGGCATCTGGACCTGCCGAGAGGCAGCAGACCTAAAGAAGAAGAGATTTTTCAAAATGTAGCTGCAATGTAATGCATCTGTGCTTGTCAGATGCAAGCAAAGGTCACTTACATACTATGGCAACGTATCTTAGTCTGAGACCCATTAGATCATTCTGACACATTGTGTAATTCTTTTACACACAGTTGCTTATCATCACAATTAACAATACATCCCTATTGGCAGTATCGGCTATGTGAATTTGTACAATAAAATGCAGGTCTTCTAAAGAAGGTGAATGACGATATGTCCAGAGAGGTTGAAAGACTGAAAGTAGGTGTGCTGATTCATACCAATCAATCAATCAATCAATTCGCTTTATTGCAAACAGAAAATAAGATGACATCAAAAGCAGAAAAATATGCATGCATTGGCTACAAAGGAGGGCCATAAAGGGATGGACATCCTGCTGGGGTGGGTCACCCAAGTAAAAAATTCAAAAAAATATTATACAAGATAGCGAAAAAAGGGAAAAGAATTAAATCAAATTAGGTGATGACAGATTACAACAAATTTAAATTGTAATTAGCATGTAGAGGAACAAACTTAACTATATACTTAAAAGTAAAACCTTAACTACATGTGGTCATGTGCACTTCTAAGTAGACAAACATGAGGAATCAAAGTGTCTCTATTGCATAAAAATCTGCAAATTTTGACTGTATTTTTCCATGCCCGACCTATCAAAGGAGTCATGCTGAAGGTGTTCTTCAAGCGTTGTAGCCTGTTGCTTCAGATATCCTGTCACACTCCTTCCAAGATCAGTCATCAGTGCTATGGACTCCTGCCTTGTCTCATCGCTGTGTAGACCAAGTATGATAACTCCAGCATGCGGAGCCTACAGTTTATATCACAACCACGTTTCAGCAACGTAAGATAACAAGAAACAGATTCTGTGACACTCTGAAGAACAAATCATTTCACAATGTTTTCTCATATTATCTGCTTAACCACCACACCCAGCAACAAATACCTGTTTTCATTATATGCAACACAATCATCAGTCGTATAAATTTCAACTTCATGTAGACAATTGAATAACTATCTATTGTCTGTGACTCCACAGTTCAAGTGTTGACACCTTAACCCTTTACCGACCAAGGGTAGAGGATTTCCCATACCATCTACTACACTTTGGTCGGTAAAGGGTTAAGATCCAAAACTCTTGTCAGATTTGTTCAGCACCTGTTTTTCGAAAGCCACTAGGACTGGCTTTGTAGAGGCCCTTAAATAATAATTACTAACAAGTTGCTAGAAGACTTTCTGTTTGTTGGTTACCTGAGTCTTGATATAGCTAACACGATTCATGATATGCAACTGCGGATTCTTGTTTGCCTGTGGGCCACTGATGTCCATGGCTATAACAAATAGGCATTCAGGATCACCAATCATAGACTGAAGACCCTAAAATTAGAAATACAAAATCCACTATCATATATAAATATAAATTTAAAGTTATAAAAGTACAAACTCGAAAGTCATTTAATAATCAATTCAAATGTAAACAAATAACAATTATGAAAAGTGGAAAATTATATCTGAATAATGGAGCATTAAATTCAAAAATGTAGTAATGTTTATTAGGAGTTTCACTTATTGCATTTATACAAAATTGTTAGTAATCAGCTACTTCAAAAACTCAAGCAATGTAATCGGCAAATGTGCATCAGCACCATTTTCAGATGACTTTTAGCATCCTGTACCCTCACACAGCATTAAAGAGGTAGTAAAATTTGCTATGTAGATGTTCTATAATAAAAAATAATACCTTTAAATGCCAACATACATAACATACAGTACTACACACAAAAATTCATCTCCCTCTTATGTTCCTCAATTGTTACACCTTGCTTATCTCTTCAATCCAGATGAGGACTTCGAAAATCATCCCAAGGTAACCTTGTTGTCACACAATCACTTAGAAAAGTTGAAAGTCATGCATTTTTAGACTAAATTGAATAAACTGCCACACTTAATTTGCAAATCTTCAACATTATTGCTCCTCAAAAGTAACCTTAAGATTATTTGTTCAAGGTTTCTATGAGTAGACGTCACTGTCACGCACTTCATGCAGATTTCTTTTTGTTTAGCCATGTTATTAAATGACAGCTTAATTATTATTAATAATGCTATGATAAATGCGTAAAATAAATTATGCATACCGGTACTCATGCACGCATTTACGTATGTTCATGCCTACTCACTATGAGGCCCTGTAGCTCGAAAATGTTGAAAGAACTTTCAATTCCGTCAAATTTTACATCTGGATAGTAATCGAATTTGAGCTTTTTCTGTTGAATTTTGTCGCTGTAATCAGATCTCAAGTCCGCTTTGTCCTTTTCTGTGAGGAACTTGAAAATGTCGACAGAGCAGAACCAGTGAGTCATAATGAGCATCTTCTGAGTTGGAGGACGCTGCTCAGCTTCATCAGATGAAGGAGCTGCAGAAAAAAACAAGTCTTTCGCATTTCCATGAAGCAGTACTCTAACCTATGTAACCTATTGCACATTTGTTCCAGCAGTCTAATAAAGACTATTCTTACTTACTAACTTACTAACTAACCTAGTGCCTATCTCTCTCTAGATAGAGGTATGTCTGAAAAAAGACGTCAGCAATTAAGAAAGATGAAGGCATCAATAAGTCTATGTTCTTTGCAACATATAAATATGTCATACCCGTGCATTTAAAAATATTAATTATAGGGATTTTCAAGTAGGCTAAACACAGTTAAAATGAACAAAACCCAAGTAAGAAGCCATCAAGAACGAAGGAAGAAAATATGCCAATAACTGGAGGATAGACCAATAAAACAGTTTGTGAGCCTAAGACAAGTCACAGGTTTGGCCACATTCAAAACACCCCTAGAAGGCACGGGACCTACACATGAAAGAGTGCCTTTGTATCTAGAGAACTTGCTAAGGAGCACAGGCGTAATTTTTGGAGCTCAAGAGAAACTTGCAAAACTCGTTTTTGGACACAAATGTACCATACAACCACTGCTCACACCCAGGAGAAAAATATCTCCATTATTTTCTCAGAGGAAGGCCATCATCTGAGTCATCAAGACTGAAAGCAACTACTCACCATCATCATCATCATCGCCATCATCATCATAACCATCAACATCACCTCCATTGTTACTATAATAATTAAGTAATTATTATCATTATTATTATTATAATTATTATTATTGGGCAACACCATAAACATTGCCATACTAATTGCTTAACAGTCCCAATAGAGATGAAAGATGCGTAATTTGGCACACTTTAACACAGTTTACACCAAAGATATGCATGCCTGAGAACAGCAACCAAACTGATTTGAAGTTAAAGAACCTGAGATATGATCATGAAGACAGACTTGATTGATTAAAACCTTGAAGCTTTTAATCACTGGAAAAGTAGTGGGCCTACCACAATGAGTTTGGAAAGGTCACCAGAAACCATGTTGCACCGGTAGACATGGATTGGTTGGTGAATAAAGTGATGACCTAAATTAAACTAAAAACGAATATAGCATATATATAGGGTGTCTCGATAGGTCGTGAACGATTTTGAGTGCAGATAAATATATGTTATACACAATATAATGTGGAAAGTTTTATACTGGCGGATAGGTTGTTCAAATGAAAATGTTACGCAAAAAAAATTAGATCACTAGCTCACTTATTCAAATTTTAGCGCCAATTTCCGTGACGTCATCAATTTCGTGCCAAGTAAACGTCCAGTTATATAGGCCGAAAACAGTATTGTACGGCCATCATTGTTAATCCACACACAATTAATTTATTAATTCAAATTATCATTTAGTATTTAATAATGTTTCATTTACTCTTTATTACAGCCTGAAGTCGATTAGGCATCGAGCCATTTAGATTTTTCAGAGTTATCAGAGGTAGGCCTATCGATGTGTATGCCTTACGAAGCCGACGTTTTAAGGTGTTCAATGTCTGGGGTTCGGAATCGATATAAATAAAAATATCAATGGATACATCTCACCGGGGGACTGGCCGCCTAATTCGCCGGATTTGTCACCAATAGAAAATGTTTGGAGTATTATGGCGGCGACTGTTTATGCCGATCCCGAACCCCAGACATTGAACACCTTAAAACGTCGGTTTCGTAAGGCATGGGCATCGATACGCTACCTCTGACAACTCTGAAAAATCTAATTGGCTCGATGCCTAATCGACTTGAGGCTGTAATAGAGAGTAAAGGAAACATTATTAAATATTAAATGATGATTTGTATTCATTAATTATGTGTGGATTAACAATGATGGCCGTACAGTATGGTTTTCGGCCTAACTGGACGTTTACTTGGCGCGAATTTGATGACGTCACGGATATTGGCGCTAAAATTTGAATAAGTGAGCTAATGATCTAAAACAAATTTGCTTAACATTCTCATTTGAACAACCTATCCGCCAGTATACAACTTTCCACATTATCTTGTGTATAACATATATTTATCTGCATTCAAAATCGTTCACGACCTATCGAGACACCCTATATATTCGTTTAATTTCAAAGTAAGACAGTCAGGGTGACATAATGCACCCAGTTACAGGTCGAAGATGTAAAATAATACACAGAAGTAATAATAAAGTTTAGTAATAATAATTAAAT
Source organism: Lumbricus terrestris (assembly GCA_949752735.1). Taxonomy (NCBI): domain Eukaryota; kingdom Metazoa; phylum Annelida; class Clitellata; order Crassiclitellata; family Lumbricidae; genus Lumbricus; species Lumbricus terrestris. The sequence continues at coordinate 20,633,720 of OX457052.1, read as the reverse complement.
ATAGTTGCGGCAGCCATGAGCTGGCACCCGTTGTTGATGTTAAAATAGACAGTTGATGTTGAATTACTGATTTACTGTCATTGAATGAATAAATTAACAAAAGCACCTTTTTAGTTTGAAAGCCATTTTTAATTAGCAGCCAGTATTGTTTACATTCTTACAGTTAGGTAGCAGAGGACAGCCAGCAAGGCAGAGAGTTACATCTTCTAGTGACTTCTTTGGCAGCCATGTTATAGAGCATGCAACTGCACTTATTATCTTCAGCTGAGCGCAGTGATTTACAAAGTTGACCAGAGACACACTTGTAACTCGATGACATCCATCCAGGATTACCTAAAACGTAAACACATGAAAAAGATTGAAACACTTCAAAAAGTAATGCCATCAGGTGGGCACACGACCATAGTTACAGACATAATTCAAGTATGCAAAATATTAAATATAATTATGTATAATATATATAATACATATACAATTTATACATAGAATTCAATTACACTAAATCCATTAAAAAATACAAGATAGCTTACAATAGAACAAAAAGATATTTGTTAGGTGATCCAACAAAAATCAGACTTATGTTGAATGATTGCATTAATGAGATGATGGTCGATTTTAGTGATATGGTATTAGTTGATTTTTGTTTGTTTTAATTTTTGCATACCAATATGCTACATCTAAAATCAGTTCAGAAATATTTAATTAATATTACAATATGTGATTAGAACATTTTTTCTCCAGCACAAGCCTGATTTTGTCAAATGGTATCACATTTGTTTAATGACAAAATTATGAATAAAAGCAGATACCAGTCTTACAGAGAAACCCAGTTAACAATTAACTTTACCTGAGCAAGAAATGGCAAAGCATGAGCTAAATTTTCCACACCAAAGTCAGTTATGTTGGTGCAACCAGTGCAGTTGACTTTCACGATAGTTTCTCTCAGTTTTGTTTTTGGTAAAACTCTTCTCAAAGCCACAAAGACCTCATCAGTCAGTTGTTGAATTCCAGTGAAATCCAGTTCAGTTACAAATTCATTTGCAAATGATCTAAAGGTTTCCTGAAAGTCACAAATGTTAGACATTTAATAAAAACATCATCAGCAAGATTTGAAGTCATTTAGATCCTTAGGCTCTTCTGAAGGCAGGCTCCTTTAATTTAAACAAAAATAAGTAAGGTTGATCATAGGCAATACATTATGCAGAACAAAGTATATTTGAAAGTGTCAAAATTAGAAACCATGCATTTTCATAATTCTGATGCCTCTAGATCAGCAATTCTCAAACTTTATTCTTTATTGTACCCCCTGCACTGCCTGCAGTAATAAAATCGAATGATGGCGTACCTCCAGCAAAGGCAGATCAGAAACAAAATGCAATTGTGAAGTTCCCTTGCAGTGACAACTAAAAGTCCTTTTAATCATTGGTGACATCGTGCATTAGAGTCCTAGGCGATATAGGGAGCAAAATTTAAAATATATGTATAGTTTTAATCATGTAATCATATCAACAGAAAGCGAAAATTGGTCTATAACTCCCTGCAGGAAAGATCAAGCCTATAGCGGTATAGTGCTGTGGGCTTGCTTTGGATAGCACAGATTAAAAATAAAAACTTATCATGTTTAATATTTGTCAATTTCAAACACAAACTTAGGCCATAATCAAAATTGTTTTGATAGCAAGAATAGATAAAAACTACGGCAGTTTCACACAGATACAACGTGCTGAAAGGAATCACAAATTTTAAAGCTCGACATTCAGTTCTCCTATTTGAACTCAGTATATGCTGAGAATTTCTGGCTATGGTTCTTTCAACCAATTAAACATTATTTTATTTCAAATTTATAGCAATAGGCCTAAACAATAGTAAACATATGTTGCATGCACTATATACATGTAGTATGTGAGTCTAATCATATGGTGTGAAAGAAATAAATGACAACGCTGTTATATGCTGCAACGTTAACAATCATTGCTAATCAAAGACAGATGGGCACAATGTCCATGAACTCAAAGAAAATGTATATTTCTGGAATTTTTTCGCGTACCCCTTACCGGCGCCAGGCGTACCCACACCAGAGGCACGCCTACCACAGTTTGAGAACCCCTGCTTTAGCTGTACCATTGAAAACCCAAAGCTAATAACACATGAAACCAAATATTATTGTCAAATAGCTTGTAAAAAAGTGATTTTTTTATATGCCTTCAGGAGTCAGAGCTCAGGGTATAATTTGTTTTCCTTGTCAGTGAAGCTATTAACCTACCAATATTTCCACGGGCAATAGATGAGACTTAAATGGTTCTATATGGGTCCAATGTGGGAATATGGGCTCCATATGGGCATAGTGGTCGGGTACAAGTGTGGTTCAACAACTGTAAATTAATATCTGCAAAACAAATTAGGCCCTTATTAAAAAGGTGAGAGGCATTGACTCACCGTGAATTTTTTTGTTGGATAACAATCCTCCGCTGATAACTCTTTGTCCAGCTTCTGCCAGTCTAAAACCTGCCCAGGTTTCACGAGACCAGCCATGCCTGGCTCATCCATTTAAGTAATTCCAGCAGCTTCAGCAATCAGTCTGAACAAAATTTCTGCAAAGGAAACAGAAATCAGAAATCAAATGTAAACTTGATGGTTTGAAATTAAACATAAAAATTTTGACAGCCTATGTAGGCCTACAATGAATCAGCTAGTAATAAAGTTTTCGCAGAACGTTTAGGCCCACACTCTCTCTTTGGGTTAGACTACACATAGAAGCCTAAAACGGTTTTGCAATGCGTTATCATATTTATTGCATGTTACAAGTTTCAAGTTTTATTGCTCCCAAAAAAACACATCAATTACACGTTATTCAGTGTACATAATGAATAAGAGTAAGAGTAAGTAAGAGTAAGATGTGTAGAGAGTTAGAAGCAAAGGGAAACAATTGGAATTCCAGAAGGGAAGATCCCGCTAGGTAGGGGTCCTAAGTAAGTTATTCATAGCAAAGATGATGTGTAAGTGAACTTTGTCAGGTTTAGTGACAAAAGTGGGAGAATTAAGTATAGGTGGGTGTAAATAAAGGTGCATGAAGGGAGAAGTTTGATGCACAATAGAACATTAAAAAAACTGAAGAGAAGAACAAAAACAGTTGAATGACCAAAAGCAAACGACATTAATAATTGGTTTTATGCAGCAGAATGAGCAATACCGCAGGAACCACACAACAAATCTCAAAACATATAATAACTCCACGACCCGTATGGTGTGTCACGCACCTATGACTCCATGTATTGCAGCACAAGTGCTTGCATGATGGTACACAAGTAAATTTTCCCATAGGCCTGAAAGTTGTTTACATGGTACGATCTCGTAGCTGAATTAAAGAAAGCATAATTCATCAAAGTCACACCGATCTGACTAGTCCGTTCACAAATTTCCAATACGCAAGATCACCGAAGCGAAACTAATTACTTGTTGGCGTCTAAATCATATAAATTCTGCTGATCTCCAAGGCAATGGAAGAAGCTTTTCGTAGACTCCATATTGGATACAGATTCAACGCCGAAAAGAAACATTCTATGCTATCGCCCTCTATAATTTGATTAAATAAAAGTTTACCCTCCATGCTCGAAAGAGCTTAATATAAATTATTTCGTTTCAGTATATTTATATACTCACAAACTATATTCAAATAGAGCGCAACTGCTGTTTTATTTCGCATTTACGACAGTTCTAGACTTCAGTGCCCGATAACAATTATGTTTAGCCTAATCTAGTCAGAGAATTCATACACTATATTATGACCCGAAGATGGCTATTTCCAACGACCTTATGCATATTGATTGATTGATGTCATCATTAGCATCATATGTTTCGAATTGTTGGCGATTTATTGATAATGGGTATTTGTAAATTCCGTTTAATGCCATACTAATGCAGCTTTAACTTGCGTACTTACTATTACTCTCACGGACGATCGCATCGCACGTGATAAGGGTTGGTAAAAAAGTAAGTAAGTATATTCTTTAATGCAACCAGTTGCAAAACAGCACTCTGGTGAACAAGTATCACATATAAAAACTTCACATACGACATCAAAAAAGACTATTGACAAAACAAAGTAACTAGTATGTAAAAAGCATTCTAGTTACAAATGTTTTCCTCATCTGATTGTCTGTTCTTGGTAACACCCGGTCATGGTGTCTGGGGCGTAAATTATTACCCGTTTGCTTCGCTGGGGGGGGAGCAACTCATGGAGAGTAAAACGGGTATTATAAAAAAACATGGATGATTAGAAACTAATTATTAGAAACTTAGTGCGTAATGAAAATTGCTTAAAATTGATTGTGTAAATTTTATAGTCACTGTTGCCTTTACGGTTAAAACTGTAATTTTATTCAAAACGTACATATTATGTTTTTGCTTCGTGTGCTATGGCCAAGACCGTGGTTTCTATCTAGTGGCAGACGCTTATGGCACGAGGTGCGATTTACGTATTATTTGGTCCGCCGTTCGATAACGAAATCAAAAGAATCGAGGAGTCGGAGTCGCGAGGTCTTCGTTGCTGTGTTTAGTGTTTACCTTACAACGTTGACAATTATTATCGGATTTTCTCTGACGGTTTATGACCGGCGTCTGCTAACTCTGAGTAGTTGTGTTGAATTCTTACCAAGAGTGCAAGTTGGTTATTGACGAGTTTAACGATGGAGACCGGGGTTCCTTTGGCTGGAGGAGTGGACAATGTTATTCTCTGCTCTGATTCCTACAAGGCATGTACTTTTTTTGTAGCCTTATGGAAGTGGAAAAATTGTTTTGCGCACTATAACGGCTGAGTCAGAATTGCAACAGCAGCAGTTTTCAGCTTTCGTGTAATAATTGGGAACACCATGTAGGACGCCACACAAATAGGACTTATATACCCTGCCACACAAATATATACAATCATCAGAACTGCATGCATATTTATTAATAAATAATTACTTAAAATATGTAGTAATGCGTTTTTTTAACTTTAATGTAGTGAATGTGCATATCTTGTATTTCCATCTACCTGTGATGAGGAAGCATTTAAAATTATATTCAGCAACAGTCGGCAGGAAATTTCTTAAGAATGAAAGTGCGTTTTGTAATGTTATGCACAACTCTGTGGTCCTTATCAGCATTTTCTGTTCTAATGTCAAGTAGTTTGGATGACGGCACTTGGTTGAATTTGTTGGTTGTAAGTGTGGTTCGATTGAAAGTGAAAATGGGAATTCCCTATAAGGCTTGCAGCATTTTACTTTCAGTTTTTAGGATGTTATTCACCTTAAGAAAACTGTTATGATGACATAAAATATTTGAAAATACAAGAGAAGAGGATATAGAAAAAATCTCTTTTTGCAATACTTTCCTTGCCTTGCTGCGTATGGTATGGCCAGGTAAATTGCGTGCACTTATACCCATGACCAAAGTCTATACCTGTACTGAAGTTATTTTGAATGGTCTTCTGCATTATAAGATTAAATTATTTTTCTTTGTTGATTATAAACAGTGTCTATAACTTTTTGACCATATGCAAATTTACTGTGGCACAAAGTAAAATTATAGTACTAAACATCAAACAGAATGTCACAACCATGTTCTTTAAATTTATGCATTGACTGAAAGTTCTCAGGTGCATCCGTTACAATATAGACCATCTCACTTTAAAACTCTTTTTCGGCTTTCTCATACGTCTTCAGCTCTAATCATAATGTTTAAATTACCTCTTCATGCATTTCCATTTCTTGTTCTACAGTCATTTCCTTTGCCACATCTATAACGGTTGTTTAGTTTATTATGCACCAACTCAAAGTCATGAACAAATCCCTGCAGTGCCACATTTTGTTTATAGATGGACTCCTTGTTCTTGTTCTTCCTATATTTCTCACCAATGTTCATTGAATGACCTTTAGATTATGACCTGCAACTGAAAATGACCCAGACCCTCAACTTATGCAGATATGATACTACCCAGCTTCGACATTGTACAGGGAAATTTTGACAATTTATATTGCATTACATTGCATTGTTTTATGCAAATGAGAATGTTGTTGTACATTGCCACTAATGCTGGAAAACTAATCTGATTAAAAATGATTTGATTTTGGAGTCACAAGCAGCAGTTCACATAGGGTTAAAAAAATAAAATTGCTTGGTGCTCGCTTCCTGTTTCTCTGATATCTAAATCAGTTTAAATATTTCTGCTTGCTGAATAGTTACCATATATAATATATAGTTTTCTTGGAAAACAATCAAAATGCTGCAAGGATGTTAATAATTTTCATTTATTAAACAAGCTGGTTGACAGATCGCAACCGGTTACAGTATACAGTTATGCAGTTATCTTAATTAACATCAATCTTAGCTATTAACAGAACAGACATCCTGCAATATACTGGCGCTAATAGCAGCCTACAAAGCACGTCTATCCTTTGAGGGCTTCCGCAATCAAAATCATCTCTGCTGATCGTGAATGCCAGTGTGTTATCCAAGTGCCACTGCCCCCACCCCTTTAAACTAAATGATTTTGCAATGGCAGTCATATAATTATCAGAACGCAAACATTGGATATTGTGTGTTGACTTGTGACAAGTGTTCACTCAGTAATTGTACTCATGAATAATATTTTTACATTACTTATATGAGTAAAGTCACAGGAACTAGCTTATTCACAGGTGCTGAGTCAGAACATGATTGAGAGGTGGGGTTATACAATACCAAGCTGTGATTATATGATGTGTCAATCGCATGGGAAGATTTGTAGAACTTATGTTTATAAATCTTATCTTATCTAACCATTTATAAAGCGCTTCTCGCAGCAAGAACCTTTCAGAAGCGCTCCCAGTGCGTTTAATTCCAAGAAAAAAGGCCAGTTTTTAGATGCGAGAAAGACGAGGATACACTGCCAGAGAGGATGGCAGAGCGAACTGATGGTGGAAGCCCATTCCATAGGAAGGGACGAATGCAGGCAAATGACCTGGGTTGAGCCATGGCAGTCCTGACTTGGGGACAAAGAGGTCAAGCAGATCAGAAGACCTAAGAGGACGCAGCCGAAGTGGCAGAAAGGGGGCAAAGTATACTTCGGAGCAAGACTAATGTTATGAATTCACAGCCTATATTTTTCTGCTGAGGTTTGTTGGAGTGTGTGATATCATGATTTGTAAAAGGAAGGGGCAAGCTTTCTGTTCACTGGCTTATATTTCCCACCCATTTTCTCCATGCCTTTGACTTCTTGTCTCAGGGCTTTTTCCACATGTTGCTTTCTTTTAAACTGTGGCCTGCCTTGTGTTTGTAAGTCAGGCCTGGTTTTGCAACTATTTCCGACTATATAAGTCTATTATTCAGTCAATCATTTATTGATACAGATATATTGAAGTTGATATTGCATGCAAGCAAAATGGTAGTTTCTCGAGATACATAGGTTTACCCAAAAGGGACAGGATTCCCGTTTGATTAGGGTAACCTATGGATTCATCTTAGAAGCAACAAGATGGCACGAAAACGACATTGTCATGCCACAAACATCGATTGACCTCAATGTAAATTAGGAAACAGTGGTACCAAAGAATGAGAAACATGGTACATATCTAGCTTGGCATAATTACATAAAAACTAGCACTATCACAATATGTGTCCAGTTTAACTGAACACTTGTTGTCACAGAAACATATATCAGTAAAAGAATTTAAAAAAAATTATGTTGTTTGTAATGTAAAACTTAAGTCGCTCAATTTTCTTTGAATTTGTTTTTCTTTGTGAATTTCCTGAGTCTTTTTTCATAGTTGATCTGTTATACTCATTTGCTGTTGAGTCATTTTCATTGTTGCTAAGCGATAGCTTGACGTGATTATTGTCTAAAGTTCTGCTTACCTGTGACATGTTAAGTGTCCATGTTGAACCTTCCCAATACAGTAAAATTTTGTGTGATAATGTCGAGATTTCAAGTCCTTTTTGCATATACTTATGCAGGCATTGTCCATTTGATATAATATTATGTGGCCTTTCGCACTGGGAGCGCCTCTGAACGGTTCACCCTAGTCGAGGGGCTTTATAAATGTTTTTATACAATACAGTGTAAATTTGGAAATAATTAAATGCTTTCCTTTGCTGATGCATTGATGTCATTCTTGGCTTTTGAGGGCAAAGAACATGCATTGCCAAGTGTGCCATATTTGGTCACTACTATTGCAGCATTGAGCAAGTGGTTTGACACATTAACAATGCCACTAATAAGCAGCTGGTGTCTTGTTGTGAAGTATAAATTTCGGGTTATGGCACTTCTTGATTTCACATGGCTGGCTTGAAGCAAAACAGTTGCTGGAAAATTTCCACCCAGTCTATGAAATTTAGATTTAATTCAGTGATCAAAATAAGCAGTCAAATTATCTCTAAATCAAATCAATAAATTTTATTGGTCCGTTTGTAACAACAACAAGCACACCAAGTCAAGAACAAAAGTTACACAAAGCATCTCCAGTATCAGTCTCTAAGTTAAAGCAAAGAAAAATAAGGTGCCAACACTGTAACTGATTTTTGCAAAGTGGTTCTTAAAAATGTACTAAGTGAAAATTTGATTAAATCAATTAAATATTGATGTTCTTACTAATTTGTCACACGCGTTCTCTTGGTTACGATTATTATGTTCTTAGGTGACGCATCACCTGCAATATCCACCAAAGACGACCACAGTTTATTCGTACTTTGAAAGTCGAGGAGGAAAATTTGAGAAGACCGTGTTTTTCGGCCTGCAGTACATCCTGAAGAGGTGGATGACTGGGCCAGTAGTTACACTTGAGAAGATCGAGGAAGCCAAAGCTGTGTTTGCAGAACACTTTAAGCGTGATAATGTTTTCAACGAGGATGGCTGGAAATACATCGTGGAGGTCAGTTGGAGTTGCTACCTTGATACTCTGCATCTGTTGGTAAATTATTGGCTGATTCCAACAATAAGTACAAGTGTCTGGCAGCAGCAGACGTCAGCGGTTGTGGCGGTGGTGGTAGTGGTGGCAGCGGTTGGGGTGGTGACAGTAGAAATGGTGATAGTGATGGTGACAGTGGCAGCCAATTGTGATGGTGTTTGAGGTTGTGATGGTGGTGTTTGTGGTTGAGTTTGCAGCTTGCCGTTTTGATGTTAACTATGATTACAATGATGACTTTGTATCACTGCATAATGCAATTAATGTAATTGTCCGGAGTCTCGTAGGTTAATTACAATACAATCATAATGATTAGATTATGTTATGATTTGATTATGTTATGATTAATATAATGATGAATAGAATGAGGATGATGCTATTCGGAAGTCAGCTTTGACGTTACCGGTAATTTACAAGACGAATGGAGACATTGATATAGCAAATCCAAATGGTATGATGATGTGTATTTGCAATGATGAGATGAGTACTGTCAAGTTTATTATTGTTATAAGAAACATGGTAGTTATTATTGCATTTGACGATTTGACGTCGATATTGGCGTCTATCTTCCCTGCAGAAATGGACGCAGCTCCGTCTGAAATCTATAACCGTGTTTGTTCCTTCCCCCCTCATTGGCTACCTGCAGTCCTGCACTGTTTCTTCTTGCACTCTGATCTCATCGGAGAGAGCACGAAAGTATTGATATTTGCCCGTTAAAAAGGCACTGCTTTATCAGAGGACTGCCCTCTCCTTCCTCACGTTAGACGGCTTCTCGAGTCATCCAGCCATGAACTATTTATCAATGGCTCTTAGCCATAATGAAAGCGGTTTCGCATGCGGCTCGTCATCTCCTAACGACAAATCGACATTTTAGTGTGCGACGGATGATGTCCATTTGAAACTTTTAATGCAGCACCGGCCGGCGATTGATTATCGAAAATGTCATGCACTTTCTACCTGTCCCGGTGACTGGCGAATTGATACAGGCGACACGATGCATTCAGATACGAGCGGCAGGAGAATAATGACTGCTCTGCGATTGAGATGTTTGCACGGCCAGAGCTCCCAATATGCATCCTGTTTTGATTCGATTAATGATATCGCTGGTCGCTCGCACTGCATCGACTGCTACCAGTGACCACGTCGTCTTTGGACCTGTCTGGACTTGCCAGGACTGCTTCGTGAGCTATTATTGTCCGGCCATGATTTTTGAAGGGAAAAACAGCTCGCTGATATTGGACGCCACTTTTCTTGCGCTGCTTGGGGTTATTGGTTTCCACTCTGTCGTATGCTTGTCGGTGATTTGCGATTGTGTCGTTGTGAGCGCAGATGATTTTTCAGTGTTTTATTAGGTGTGCCGTTTATGAATGCTATATGCTTGTGTATTTGATCGTAACATGAATTATTGTGTGCTTGAATGGTCATCTGATTGTTCAGTGTTTCATTAGGAGGTCTGTTCATGAATGCATGTGTATTCTATCGTAATATGAATTGTGTGCATGGATGGTCATTGGTCATCTTGAGCGAAAGTAAATGCTGGCATTTTGAAAAGTTCAATCTGTCTTTTGAATGTCTTGTGGAACCTGATCATCTAATATATTTGTCTAATCGGTTGCATTTGGAAATCTCTAAAGGATAAAGTGGAACAATGGAAGCATTATGAAGACTGAGGTTTGTCTTTATGATGCTAGTGTCGAGTATGCTGCTGAATGGAATTAAGACCCAGAATGATGGTGCAAACAAGCAAAATGACTGGAGCAGCACTTCGTGGGCGACTGAGGTGATTTCTGCATGTTTCATAACATGACTAAATACTGAATGGAATTGAAGAGATTGGAGAAGAAGACCTAGTGAACAATACCAGAAAGAGATTGTTAGAATGGATGGGATGATGTGTTCTTGTGGACAAAGATGGAAGAGCCAGCCAAAGGTAGAGCTGGACCTCTTTGCAACTGTGGAGAAGGGAACGGAAAGACCATGGAATCTGAGCGAATCGAAGTTGTTGGGAGTTGTCATAGACTCATGCGGCAAGGTTGAAAAACTGGCAATGGACAGAGAAGATGGAGAAGATGTGTTGCCCAATGTGAAGACCATTATGGGAAGGGAGAAGTGCCAAGTAGGTTTATTGGTTCCATGTTCATGAATGTACATGTGCCAGAAGTTGAGTTGCTATTGTCTTGCTTGTTTGTTGATTGGAAACATCATCATTCAGCTCAGGACTACAATTGCCGATCAATAAAGCAGCACTTGGTAAATGAACTCTCTTACCTGACCCTATCTCAAACAACCCACTTTAACAAATTATTTTTATCACTGCCCTCAGTTGTCATGTCATGTCATGTCACTAGGCGGACGTCGCTTTGGGATGGTTAGCTGCATGAGTGGACCAAAGTACTCCAGCAAGATCTGTCTTTTATGGTCCTCAATAGCGCCGCTCCCGATACTGGTCCTCAGTTGCAGGGCGAAGAAATGCATAATTTTGACACGTTGATCACATTTAACTGGCACAAGCTTTTCAAACTCCACATTTATGATCTGGTGCAACACTCTGTTTATTGTCCAGTTTTGTGTGCGTGTGTGTGTGCATGCTTGTGTATGGCTGACACCTTGTAATGTAAAAGCAGAGGCAACTATAAAATCTGTAGATGCATAGTTGCATACCGTACATGAATTCTAAAAGTAGGTTGATATATATATGTATGTATATATATTATATAGTGTATAGGACCACTTGCACGCACTTCTGAACATACTGGCAAGCTTTAGAGGCAAGACTGGTGTACCTCTGTGTACTGGTAGAAATGTCTTTAACCTTTAATGACGAATTTGGACCTAAAACTACTTAGAAGCCAATTGTTTTGCATAATATTGTATTGCATTGTATTGTTTCTACAAAGTTATTAAGTGTCTGTCACAGTGCACCCCAATCAGAGAGGCTCCCAGTGCATAGTCCCAAAGAAAAAAATAGTTTTGAGATGGTGAAAAGATGTGCTTTGGGTGCCAGTTACTAATGAGAAGCATGTCAATGGAGAGAGAGCTGATTCCAAAGTCCAGAGCCTATAAAAGACAAAGCAGCTCGTTGATGAAGTGTTAGGGGTGATGTGCATCCCCTGTAAACTGTATATAGAGATGGTTTGATGTTTGATTAGACTCACAGAGCTCTTCTGCATTTCGTTAATGTGGGGCTGCATAAATGTGTGGTTGTGCTGCGTTGCTAACCGAAGGGTTTTGGTCTAATCAAGAATTCCAGTGAAAGATTATGTAAGCCTTGAAGAAGTGGCTGGTAAGGTTATGATTGTTTGCCAGTTTGTTAGCTCAGCGTGCGGCTCAAGGCTATTCGTGTCTTTCTCTTACGAGCAAGTTGGTCGGGCGTCCGTAAATTTTATAAGCACATCTTGAGTTGTCTTGGATGTGTGGTAATATTAGATAGGTTAGCTTGGTGCATAAACCTCAATCCTTGACAAAGCAATTTGGCAGTCAACAGTTGTGCAGTATCCTTGTCTAGTGCATTGCCTCTGGGAAGCTATAGCACTTTATTTTGTTTACTGTAAGTGGTTGGAAATATATTGAAATCTTCTGTCAATACGCAATAAGAAGGTAATCATGTCCAGACATATATGGACTTGATTTTTTAAAGTTTTGAATGAGCCTGAAGTGATGCTAATTATGGAATAAGCTTGAAGTCATGCTTCGGCATGTCATGCTTGATTTAAAAAAATTATTTTTGGATAAGGTATAATTAGTGTTAATGTGGAAAAAGATTAAGTCATGCCCAGACATGTAGGTTCTTGATGTTTTTAAATTTTGAATATGGTTGAAGTAATGCTATTGTGGAATAAGATGGATATCATGCCCAGAGCGAGACAATGAAGGATGATTGTGTTTTTAAAAAAAATTTGGATTGATTGGATGGATGGATGGATGGATGGGTCGGTGGACGGATGGATGGATGGATAGACAAACGGACAGATATGACTTGCCTGATGTGTCTAATTCTCTGTCAAGGTTTGCTCCTTGGTGAAATGATAAATATTGATATCAATGATAAATTATAAATTGTTTTGAGTGACCAGCCGACCCTCTTGACTTCTTTAATTAAAATGTTTCTTCGATTTGATGTTTGATTTTGCAAAGGTGGCTTCTTGTTGTTGATTTTTCAGCATCATAAAGGTTTCCTGCCTTTGCGTATCAAAGCCGTCCCTGAAGGAACAGTGGTTCCCTACAAGAATGTTCTGTTCACAGTCGAGAACACAGATCCAAAGTGCTTCTGGTTGACTAACTTCTTTGAGGTAAGTCACTCAAATTGTATTTTGCATTCTCATTTTCTGCTGCTGCTGCTATGAACAGAGCTCTAATTTTATTATAGTGTCATACATCACAAAGATGTTTGGACTGAGATGCAGCTGGCAATGTTTAGAAGAACGTAGGGTTATTCGCTTCTGATTCTTTCCACTCGAGGTCTTTCTGGAACTTTGGAACACAGCTTTGACGGTGATCAGATTGAACTGCACATGGTTTTTCTAGACCAGTAGATGTGCCATCAAATATTTGTCATGCTAAGACATACATTTGAACATTTTAGGTCCAAAGAAAAAGGTCTTGAGCAACTGGTAGAAAGCGGGCAAATTGTATATTCTGAGGTAGCAAGCGCAGTAAGTGCACTTTGATGTGCTTGAAGATGGTCGTTTGCTTTTGTGAGCTTTTAAAAGAGGGCAATATTTATCAGATGCAGTTGTTTTGCAATGTATTGTTTTGTGACCTACGCTGGTCCTGAATTTTGGCCATCATGCATATTCGTGTTAATTAGAGGTTCATTTAGTCGTGCTTTGTTGTCTGGTAGACGTTGCTGGTTCAGGTCTGGTACCCGATGACGGTTGCCACCAACTCCTACTACCAGAAGGACATCATTGCTACATACCTAAATGAAACAGCAGATAATCTGAATACCCTACCATACCAGCTGCATGACTTCGGCTACAGAGGGGTGTCTTCAGTTGAGGTACGGCAAAGGCGTAATTCATAGTTTTCTTAACGTGCAGAATTTAATTTCATTGAGGTCAAGAGAGAGAGAGAGAGAGAGAGAACCCTGTGTTCAGTTAAATGTTGCTATATCGTTCATTATATTGATGTCAATTTATATATCATACCCAGCAGTGCAGCAATTTCTGATTTATGGCTATATTAACTAGCTTCCTGGAGGTATACGCAAAACTCAATCAGGTAGTATGTAAAGGTAATTTGATTACAGAGCGATAAGACAACTTAGAGATGTCAATTGTGCTGGAACATGTTTTGTCTTGTGTGCTTCCAGTCGGCTGGCATAGGTGGCGCTGCACACCTCGTCAATTTCCGGGGTACAGATACCATAGCAGCAATAATGACAGCTCGCAGATATTACAACTGTAGAATGGCTGGCAATTCCATTCCTGCAGCCGAGCACAGGTAGGAGTGGGTTATGTTTTTCTTGTTAAAATGTGGATACTGAATGTAATTTGTATTTGTTAAATAAACTGTAGGTTATAATGTACATATATTTGTGTGTATGTGTATAGATATAATATATATATATATGTGCTTTGAAATTTCTTGCTTAAATGATGGATATATGTATTCCATATGTAAAGCACGTTTGAGGATTCTTTAACTGACACAAATGAGCACAGATATATATACATAAATTCATGCATACATACAAACACACACATACACGCGAGCCACTCCACCCTCACAACAGACTAATAGAGTATGCTGATGACAGCTACTTTCTCTTTCTCACTGACTATAGCGGTACGATTAAAGTCCAAGGTTGATCGTATCTCAGCATCGACCATTCAATGCAATCTGAAGCTGGGTGAGCATCGGCTACAGGAGATGACTGTGCACTGACCCAGATTGAGGCTTTGACAAAATACATCTGCCACATGTATGCCACATTGGAGCTCAGAATGGTGGACAGCACTTCGTATATTCTGGGTGTCAGTGTTACAGAAAATTTTTACTTCGCCAGACATGTAAGCAAGCATATGCAGCAGGACTAACAGTACTTTATGCTCTCCGTGTTCTGGCTGTTGCCCATGGGTGTTATCAGCTTCATCACTTCATGGCGTGTTGTCCATGCAACTGTTCTTACACGGATGTTATGTGCCAACCGACTTCGTGGAGGTTTGAGGTATGAGGTGCGGGCATGCCTACTTGCCCCACTGCTGCTGCGAGTGGTCCAGCTGCGATACCTACCCGACAGGAACTCAAGTATTATACCAGATTACTGACACTCGCCTCTTCGGGGTCCGGGTCAAGCAGATTAGGGCCATATTCTGCATGACCTCCTGCCCCCATGTAGAACTGTAGTGTACTTGCTATATCCCTGAAACCATGACAGAATTCTATATTTGGCATGCAAAACATTTGTTATTATGATAAGTTACACATGACTATATATACCTAGAATGTACAGTGCACACCATTTAAGGCAATTGGTTCAATAAAAGATATACTTAATTAGCAACTGCTTACTTATACACTTTATTAATACATGAATTATCATAATATGTTATTCATAATTGTCTTGGGATAGCAATATAAAAATTAGTTGAAGACTGAGAGATTTTACTATTATCCTGTTGTTCTTTGTGTTTTTACTGTGATTCTATGTTTTTGTTTACGTCCTTATCTTGCTGTCTCTGCTATCTTTGGATATATAATATGCTACCTTCTTTACTGCTTCTTGTGGTTCAGAAATATGAAAATGCCAACTTTAACCCTTTGTCGACTGTGGGTATTGTTAATGCCATTATGCCCAATACCATTTACTACACTTTGGTTGGTAAAGGGTTAAGAAAGTATGTTTGCGCAGAGCATTTTTGTGATTGAAAGATTGACTGATTCATCAAGGATCAGATTTAGTAGATAATTGAAGTCAACTGTTTCATTTAACGATTAATTTACGGTGAGTCTTTTGTGATTACTGTTTGTTTAGCACAGTGACAACTTGGCAGAAGAACGGAGAAGTGGAGGCGTTTCGTAACATGCTGACGAAATTTCCCGAAGGCAGTGTGGCCGTGGTCAGCGACAGCTATGACATTTGGCATGCGTGTGAGAGCATCTGGGGTGGCGCCCTAAAAGACCTTGTGGTGCAGAGGGGGAAGCGAGGGGGCACTTTGGTCATTCGTCCAGACTCTGGCGACCCGCCAGAGGTCGTTGTTAAGGTTACCGTCATTTTGTCTCTTTTCTGAAACGTTGACTGTGAATATGTTTTGTCCTCTCCAGAGGGGTTTTCTTGGTTTTTGAGTTTCTAAACACTGAATATGTTTCTTCAACTAGTGATGTATATCTTATGAAGAGATTCGGTTTTGAGCATCAACATCACATGTAGTCAAATTTAAATGATCTTTTAAATTTATGTATTATTTGAGAGTTAATGGCTTGTGATTTTTTTATACAATTAACAGCAAAATATTGCATTTGCTCTATATGCATAAATTCTGTCATAAATCCAGTCATTATTGTCAGTCTGACATTATATGTAAATTGTAAAGTGAACAGAAAATGTGATTAATAGAAATTTACCCTAAGAATGCAATAATCTTTTATGTGAGCTGATATTGCTTAAAAAATTATAGAATTTGCCATCGTTGTTTCTCTTCAGGTTCTTGAAATTCTAGGCAATAAGTTTGGCACTGAGAAGAATGGAAAGGGCTTTAAGGTGCTTCCGTCCTGTGTCCGAGTGATCCAGGGTGATGGAATCTGCTACGAAACGCTTGGCGCCGTGCTGGCGAATATGAAGAAGCACTGTTGGGGTGCTGAGAATGTCATCTTTGGAAGCGGTGGTGCTCTGTTACAGCGCCTTGACCGTGACACGCAGAAATGTGCTTACAAGTGCAGCTTTGCTGTCATCAATGGCAAACCGGTAATCTCAATAAGTCCTGTTTATTTATTTCTCGCATTTGCTATAGCGTCCCTTCACGCTCTCTACTCAGAGGCACTCCCAACTGCAGCGTAGACACTGCATCGGAGTTTCACGCCGCAGCACACGAGCAATTGCGAGCAAAGGACTTGCTGAAGGTCTCTACGCGGCGGCTTGAGGTGGATTTGAACCTGGAGCCCTCCAGCCCCAAGGCACGAACCCACCATTACACCACAATTGATTCAATATGAGACAGTGATTTATCATGTGATCTAATAACTTCTTGTGTATTGTATCATGATAAACATGGCATGAGTCAGTGGTTGCTGAAACAGGTTTACGATATGCCATCTTATCTCAAGTTGCTACGTGTCTCATTATCTTCCATACCTGGTTGTTGATTTCTCCGCTCTGTCATGCACGGATGATTTTGTTGTTTCATGGTGCCGTAAAGGAGTTTCGCTTTGATTAGCCGTTCCTCCTGGAATAAGTTGTCTGGCATTCTGTGACATGAACTCCTCATCAGCCTATCAAGCACAGTTTACAGACTATTTGCTTCGATCGTGGTTTTCTTTTGTTAGCTTTTTAATTATGCTCTGATGAGTCTTTCTCTGGAAGTGGCACTATATAAATTTGCGATTGCAATTTGTTGTATAATTTCAGTAGTAATCTTATAGGTCTGGGAAATGAGGATTTAACCAGGATGGATTTCTTAATTTCTCGTCGGGTTTTTGGCATTAGTGAAATGCTGCGCAATGTCTGGCAAATGACAGAAATCAAACTGCAAAGTTCTATTTGTACTGGCAAGCTAAAAATTGGATAATGGATTGGATAATTAATTGGAGTAAAATAAAATTGTGTTGGATTATAGTTTGGTTGATGAAAAATTGTACAGTGGCTTCTTAATGTTAAAACGAGTAAATTGGATATTTTTTTTCGTTCTTTGCATTTTGTGTGTTGATGTATTCCATTATGACACAAACTTTAATGTTCCGAGCGATGAAATTGATTAGATTAATGTAGATTAGATTACTGAGCTTCTGCGTATGCATTAAAGTAAGATGACCCGCATACTTATAGGTCTACTCTCGGCTGTAGGGCTGTTCATCTAGATTGACCTCCCTTCAACACTGCATTTATTGCATATGACCAATGAAACTTTGTTTCAGAAATTCCTCAAGTCTTTTTTTCCGCCTTGGCTGGTCTGGGAGCACCCCTGAGTGGAGTCTTGAAGGGGCATTATTATAAGTCCATGGATTGAATGAATGAATGCTTATCTTTCCTAATTTTTAATTAACCCTTTACCCGTTCATTTTTAAATTCTAAGCCCGTTTTCAGCGGATATTCTCAGGGCAAACGGGTAAAAGATTAACCGCACTCGTGAATCATCGGTGGGTGAACTATACTGCTGACTGGAACGATGTGATATGCTAATACTTTTAAATTATGTACCGTAGGTAAACGTCTTTAAAGAACCGATAACGGATATGGGGAAGAAATCGAAGAAGGGACGCCTCTTGCTGGAGAAGGTCGGAGAGTCTTTTGTAACCAGAGAAGAGGTTTCAACAGATTCAGCCAATAGCTCAGCAAATTCGCCAAAGGTTCGACAACTGAATTTATGTGCAATTAGTTTAAAACTTTGATTTTCGTTAATACGATGAACGATAAATAATCCCTTTTTCATAGGTTATATGCCATCAGAATTAGAAATGAATTCTTTGTAGTTAATATGCACTGCAGATAGTCTCAAGGATACCCATTGTTGGTTCAACTACCCCATGATGAAGATATCCATTTAGCATTTGGTTGTTGCTTGAATTTTGAAGTGATCACATATAAAATTCTATATAAGCATTATTAATCAGCATGTTATTCCAGTATGGCACTTTAAAAAACACTTGTTAACTCTAAAGTGCTATTGATTAGAAAAGTCTCTGGCACAAACAATAATTTTGGTAATTTTTTAATGCTTGTTGTTTCCCAATTTCATTTTTTCTAGGCTTTCATTTTTCATTTATCATAAAAATTGCCCCAACAACTTTTATTTAAAAATATTACTATATAGTCACCGTTGAACCCAATTAAAGTGCCTTTAGTGTTACTTACTGTGCACTATTTTATAGAATTTCGCTTATTATATATTGAACTGCAGTTTAGTTCTGTCTTTTGCTTTAGCCAATGCTGAAAGTGTTTTGAAAAAGGAGCCGGGTGTGAGTTTTGGCGCATGCCAAAAAAATTCACTTCGCCGACTTTTCACTTTTTCTTATGACCTTTCTTTTTTAGTGTTCGTTTATTTTCCACACGGTTGTCATAATTTTAGCCAGTCAGGTGGAAATGCTCTGTATTTGACTAAAATGCTGGTAATTGGTATTGAGTTTATCAAACAATACACGAAAATGTGATGAATTCATGAACTTAAATCTTAAACACATGACCCGGCAAAGACCCGGCAAAGGCAGGTTGCGAAAATGAATGCCAAGTCACAGACCTGAACAGACCCCACGCACTTTCAGCACTGGTATTAACACATTGACAATAAGCTGCATTTGTTTTCAAGTCACTTCAGTACACACATGTCAATCATTATGTTGGATTAAACTAATAGTGGTACATAAAAAGATCTAGCATCCACAGAAAATAATCTTTGGCTGTCGTATTCATATTAAATTGCGTTGCAATGCCACCGTTTGCATGCATCAGAGCCTTTTCCGTTTTCTACAGAAGACCACCAGTTGTTGCTGTCCTCGCCATCGAAGTCGTGTGAGCTCGACCCGCTGCCTTCATTTCTGCCGTTTTTGTTGTTACTTTGTAATACTGCATTGGGGGATGGGGCCCTTCCTTCTTCTCAGAAGCGGGCTATAGTTTTGCCTTCACTTAAGTGCAGTGGTCTTGATGTAAATGACATGGCCAATTATCGACCGATTTCTATTCTATCTTTCTTGTCAAAGATAGTCGAGAAATATGTATCGTTGCAGCTTATTAGTCACCTTTAAGCAAACTTCCTTCTGCCCAAGCAACAATCAGGCTTCAGAAAATTTCATTCCGCTGAATCTGTTTTAACACGCATTTTAGTTGACATGTATGCTGCTGTTGACCAGGGGCATGTAACACTCCTTGCTTTATTTGATGTGAGTGCGGTCTTTGACACCGTCGACCATGGCATTCTTCTAGAGCGCCTTGAAACGTCGTTTGGTGTCATTGGCCGCCAACTGCTGTGGTTGTGGGGTTTTTCTTTCTGGGCGCAGCCAGTCTGTGGTTTTTTGTTCTACCCGGTCTGACTGGTCAAGGGTTTATTTTGGTCTTCCACGGAGTTCCATTGTAGGGCCTTTGCTTTACATTTTGTATACTTCTGACCTAAATAAGATTCTGTCTTCTGTGGGGGTTGCTGCACATCAATATGCTCATGATACACAGGCATATGTCCAGGGTCCAGCTTTACAGGCTATCTCACTAGTGGAAAAAATACTCATGACGTCGGAAACGATTGGTGCCTGGATGTCATCCAACCGCCTCAGGTTAAATCCTGGAAAAACACAATTTATTTGGGTTGGAAGTCACGTGCAAGTTTCTAAAGTTGATATGCAAAATCTGCAACATTGCTTTCCTGGCATGACTTTTTCTACCACTGTGCGCGATTTGGGTGTGACCTTGGACCAGGAATTGACCCTTTCTGATCATGTGAGGAATGTATGTCACACTTGCTTCTACCACCTTCGTCAGATTCGCTTGGTGTGTCGCTCGCTTACAACCAAAGCTGCCACTACTCTGATGCATGCATTTATATGCACGAGAGTTGACTATGGTAGAGCCATCTATGCGGGCTTAACCCTTTCACGCATTAATAAGTTACAATTTGTCCTTAATGCTGCAGCTCCCCTAATTGGCGGCGTGCCAAAGTTTGGGCATTTATCAAGTTTTATACAGGAAGAACTGCACTGGTTGCCCAATGCTTATGCAAAAACGTATTGAATTTAAGATTCTAATGTTCATGCGTAATTGCTTAGCAGGCCAAGCTTCGACCTATCTTATGGAACTCTGTGTACCTGTGCTATCCATTCCAGGCCTTAGATTCCTTTGCTCTGCTACGCATGGTGACCTGGTTCGCAAGCGTTTGAAAACCATTCTCTTTGATTGTGGTTTGGTGTCAGGTCTGGAGCGCCTCTGAGGAGTTCTCTTGAAGGGGCGCTATATAGATGTACGATTACAATTACCGTTGTATTATTAAATATTTCCCTACTACTGAGGTGCATTCATATCACACTAGACATGCTGACTCTTACCATTTGCCTTACGGCCACACCCATATCTGTCGCTTCTCTTTTAAATACAGTGGGCCTCAAACATGGAATGAGATTCCGCTTCCGATCAGATTGCAACCTAATCTTTGTCTCTAAGTTGAGATTGAGAACCCTGATACTCGACAAAAAACCAATAAACTATTCTGACACACCTTGGGTATTCATTGTTGCTAATCACTTAGTCATTAAATAGTTTGACTATTAAATAACCTCCCTTCACTCTTTCTGAATTAGTTTGGTGAAGACTTAGGTTATATCCAATTCCTACTAATTGTGCAGTATCCCAACCATCCAGTAAATTTCTTCTACGCCCTATGATCATCGAATGTGTAACCGTGCTATTAGTTAAGGTGTTTACTGTTTGGTTAAGGTGTTTACTGTTTATTTTCTCAATGTTTTTTGTCTCATTATATTAACTACATCAAGACCACTTTATGGCAACCTAATGGCCATCTTCATCATGGTATTTTCTGCCCAGAGGGCTCACCTAGCAGGGCTGCAAGACCCCTTCCGAGTCCCCTGTGCAACCAATTGTAAACTATTAGCATCATTACTTAAGCACTGTTTTATTTTATTTTGTTAACTTTGTTTCTTTGATGCTTCATTTGATCTAGTTTGTCGCTCTGGTTGCCAAATAAATTGATTTGATTTGATTTGTATAATTATTAATTATCAGTGTTCAGATTGAAGTATGTCAAGAATTTTGAGGTAAATGAGTCAACAATCTGTATCCTTGAAACTGTTGGGATCTCCTTAAACAATCTTCTCTTAGTTAATGTGACTGACGAAGAGTTTTAATTCTATTGTAAGTTGCAATGTTTTGGATTTGCTGCACGATCATATTTTATTATGTTTTCGAATCTGAGGCCATGTTATTATCTGGATGTCTGCGCTAACATGAAAGATCGTAAATTTGATGTTTTCAGATTTTTGCTCATTTGATTATCTCAATGCCATCGTGTGTTTCTCTTCCAGGATGTACTTCAAGTTGTCTTTGAGAACGGCAAACTCATCCACGACTTTGATTTCAGTGAAGTCCGAGCAAACGCGGAGATCCCACTGCTGAGGAACAACAGGATCTGATCTGACGAAGAGTTGTAGCAGAAGAAGAGAAAAGATCCAGAACGCTTGATGATCAGTTGACTTTCTAGGTCCGTCTTTGTTGTTATAACGTTTGTACATGTGACACGTGTCTGTGTCTGAACGTCATTAGTAGTGTGCATTGCTCGTGTGGCTTTTTTTCCAGCGCTATCGTCAACGAATCGTATGAACAATAGATTTCTCTTTTTCGTGGTATAAATATGATGGATAATATTCAGTTTGTTTAGTTGAAATGCTGCAGAGTATTTAGGGGCACATGCACAAGTAAGTCAGGATTGTATTTGTATACACAAGCTTGTGTTTAATAGTTTTGCTGAGTACTTTTGCTGAGTACTTTTGCTGATAGTTTTCTCAGGCTTACTGTAAAGCTTGAGTTGATTATAATGCGTGATTTTTTAAAATCCCTTTTGACCACTTGTTTGGAAAATTCCTTATATTGTAGGTGAGACAAATGCTGTTTCTATATCCATTATTTTGTCTTCCTCTTTCTGCTTGTCTTTCAACTTCTTTTCCTTCTCCTCCATCTCCTCTTCATCCTCCTTTTCCTCCTCCTCCTCTTCCTTTTGAATGATGTTGATTGTGATGGTGTTGAACTCTCTAGTGATTGCTTATGTTTTTTAATAATTGTTACGTCATTATTTAAATTTTAACTCCTTTATATATGCATGACTGAGAAACTTCCACTTGCCTATGTACGCATTGCTATCAGATATCCGATTATCTAATTCTAAGCATTAATATAATTATTATTGCTATTAATCTTGTTTATTTATTTTATTATATTATGCGTGTCACATGAAATGGCAACTGAATCGGTATTAACAGCAACAGATCAAGTAAAAGAAGCTTCTGTGAGACCTTTTGGGTCCTGACCCTGGAGATGAATGCAGCTAATTCTTATCAGATCTGCGCTTGTTGTATGATAGGGCATTAAGGCAAGTGAAACTAGCAAGGAGTGTTAATATCATGCGACTGAATATGGAAAGGAAAACTATTTGTTCAGTCTGAACTGTTTATCATATGAAACATCTGACGTGATAAGGAATAATATTTGATGAAGGTAAACTGGGAGCAGGCTCAATGAATCTGGTCAGGTGTTTACTCAGGAACTGTGGCCTTGTATGCCTTCTATAAATTGTTTGCGTTTTTTAGTGTGTTTTTATCCTCGGAATCCTATTTTGTGTTGCCGATGTGCTTTTTTTAACCTCGGTGAAGGTTTTGCAGCTTAAACTGCATGCAATCTGCCTAATATAATACTTGCTCGGATTTATATGCTTGAACCAATGCTCTGAGTATTTACTATTGGATGCATGGTCATAATCACCAGCGCTAAAGCAATCTATTCTTAATGAATTTGGTCGTAAAAGAATGGGTGATAATAATTTTGTGCATCTGTTGCAATATTGTTAGATTTGATAAATTAGCTTGGCAGCCATTTTTGTTGTGCAGCTTTGTCCTGTCTGTAGGCTATGACTGTAACTTGTACAGTTTTAACATGAAAACAGAGAGAAACTTGCAATTTTTGTTTTTATTTCTTTTTTTGTTGCGTAATGTCTATCGTGACGTGATGTCTTGATAATCTCACTGGCAACCAATCTCCTTTGAGTGCATTGTTCAAACAAACTACTGGTTGAGTGTCATATTCCCTGGAATACTGGGTATATTTTCCAGTCATCATGACTGCAATAACTTTTGTACCTGACCGCTCATGCATATTCACGATTCATCATCCTGAATATTCATGATTCATCATCCTGAATATTCATGATTCATCATCCTGAATATTCATGATTCATCATCCTGCATATTCATGAATCATCATCCTGAGGCATTTGGTGGTCAATTGGTTAGAGCACATGGCCTGTAATGTGGAGGTTGGGTTCAGGGAGACAGTGACTGTGTAGGGACGTTCTTTAAGTTCTTCACTCACAGTTGCTTTGCACCTTTGATGTTCTGTCATATGCTTCAGAACTTCAAATGGCAGGCAAGATCAAATACAGTTGCATTGTATAATGTATATTGTATCGCCTCACTTCGCATTCATGATGCTGCGCCATTCCATATGCAAGATCTATGCAGTACTTCATTGAAGAGTTTGTTTTAAGCTTCTAAGCTAAACATTGTGAGTGCAAATGGAAGGTTGCAATTTTAAAAACTTATTTTTTCTGTTGTTTCTGTGTGTGCTTGCTCCTAAACTGTTGGCGTTGCATATTAGGTGCCTGGTCCTATCAAGATGCATAGTTTAAAAACACTGGCAAATACACTGTAGATTTTCCTTGGGACAGTCTGGACATCTGTGGCATTTTAAATTCTATCTTGCAGCTGTTTAATACTGTTTGTGTTGCTATATGATAGGTCGTGGAATTTATTTCTTTTACTTGCGAACTGCACAAACTATGTCACGAATCTTCACAGAAGTAGGCTGTTTACTTCAATACCTTCAAAACGGGAATCAATAATAATAATAATAATAATTAATAATATTTAATGTCATTGCATTCAGAGGCACATTTCAGGATGCTTGTGAAACCTGGGACGAGGTCTGATTTCTCGGAAATTTAATTTTTGCTCCTAATATAATTTTTTTATATGCTGAGGAATCATTGATACTTTGGGTAAAAAATAATAATAATAATAATTGTTATTTGAACTGACGAACCACAGTATGATTACAGAAGATTGTAGGAACACATGATAAGTTGCAGAAGAGTATTTCATAGCTGCATTATGGCGGCTTGTTAGGTGCCAATCCTTCCTACTTCAGCTCATTTAACCATTGCCCCTAGGTACTGGGAGGCTGAGTCAACCTTATGGGGCTAGCAGGTATTGAACCCATGTCCTTCTGTTCCTTGTGACTGTATTGCCATTCAACCATCATCCTGCCTGTCGCATCTATTCATTCGTTCATTAAGTGCATGTGTATAGCACCTCTTCAATGAGACTACTCAGAGGCTCTCCCAACCCCCTTGCAGCCAAATAAACTGTCTTAATATGAGAGAGGAAATGTATATTGATTTTAAAAAGCTTTTCTACTATTAGATATTAAGGCAGGGGTCTCAAACACCCGGGCCGCATGCTGAGGATATTGAATTTGCAACAGTAAGCTAGATATACAGATTGCAGATGCAGTTAATTTACCTTCAATGCGATACCATGCTGAAGCAGATGTAGGCCTAGAATGAAGTTGCTATTCCGGAATTCTACACCTTTCTAGACCTTCTACCACAAAATAAATTCCAAAATCTGCACATGCAGTACTGCAACACGCATGCATAATGACAATATTTGGCAGTAGCCTAACTACATATTTTTTAATGTGAACAGCTTTCTTCATTAATGAAGATTGCAGTTGCAGGTCAATATGTGTGCAAGCCATACTCGAATTGGTTGCATCTCAGGATATGAAACCAAACATTGATACTCTCGTATAGGGCCTACCATGGAAAAAGTTGTTAGATGAGTAGCGCAAAACCGCAAACCACACTTCACATTACCCCTGAGACAATCGGTCTACCTTAATATTTAAAGCTGCTACAAGTTTAGTTTTAGGCATTACTAAATGGGCAATTGATGCACTTCATATTAATGCACTGAACATGCCCATGTATTACTTTAGGCTGCCTAGCCTATACTGAAAATGTAATATTATGTCTGTTTTGCAGGACCATAATTATCATTGTTACAGTATTGTATGTGAAATGATATCATTCTTCATAAATAGTCACACTTGCATGATATATTTTATGTTGCGGTCCGCGAGTCATTGTAAATTTCCATATGTGGCCCACATAATGGTGCGAGTTTGAGACCACTGTATTAAGGTATGGCCCATAATAACTGGATGCTTTCTTAACCTATTTGTTGTGTAATTAAGGGTTACTTTAGCCTTACACCACAGTCCATTTGACAAAGCTATTTAGGCATACATGTTCGTGCTTTAGAAACTGAGAATGAGGCCAACATTACAAAGTACGAACTAATTGCAAACTATAAGTTTTTTATGGCTGTATTTTTTGCGGAGTTCTGACGCATATATCATATGCTCATTGCTTTCGCTGTAAATCATCATTTTACTTGCATTCATGTTTAACTTTACTCGTTGTGTGCCCTGATTTCTGCTGTCTATTTATCAGAATTTTTTGAATATACCATGTGAGGCTTGTTGCTTCCGACTCACCTGCCCTCTCCCCCCTCCATTTGCTGCTGCATTTGATTTTTTACGCTTGATTGCCTGTCATGCACGCATCAATGAAAATCTGGTCATGACTAGTTTGCAAAGGAATCTCAGTTCAAACCAGGTTAATTGAATCGGAAACCATGGAGTATTATAATCAGACTCAGCTTGTGTTGGTAGAGAGTATTATATATTGACTCAATCTTTGCATGAATCTCGTGGTAAGTGTCCCAAATGTTTTAGATCAGATACGTTGGATGGAGCACGGAGTTATGTTTGAGCCCAGGAAAACTCGACTGCTTGTTATTCACGGTGCGTCACGTTTGAGTTGTTGTGAGAGGCACTATATAAGTGCTTAGCTTAAACATGCATGCATACATTGAATGTATTGGTCTCCAATGTTGGGACATGTATCAGTTAAATGTTAGTGACCGTATGGTATTCTGTAAAGGACATTACAACATGATCTACTTTGGACTCGCTATTCCCCCCTTTTTTGTCCATGGTTGGCATTACACTCTCCAGATATTGTCTCTTTCCACCTCAACAGTATTAATGCCTTCATTGGGATACCTTGTTGATCTTCAGTTCTAACTGTGGTATGGGCTGGTATTATATTGCTGTGTGTCTGTGTTGGCACTTTTCGTTCTTATTGCAAAGCTTATGCAAGAATGGCATTCGTATTTTCCATGCAGTGTGCTAATTAATTTGTAGTATAATTATTTTAGTGGAGTTTGTTACAGTGCTTTTTTTAAATCAGTTTTCATCGTTTCAAAATGACGAGCCTGTAATAAATCAGTCATTTGGTTGAACTTATTCTTAATTTTGTTGCATTCTTCTCTTTGAAAACTTTTTGAAATTAAAATTAAATTTTTATTTTGACATGATAATATAATTTTGCCAAAATACCTCTGAACATGCCAATGCCTGTCCCCATGTCAAGAATGAAATGACTATGGATCAAAATCCAGACGGTCCTAGACGTACAGCCAGGGTTAAAGTGTGACTGGACGGCGTCCAGGCAATTATTTTCCAATCTGAACCCGTCCTGTCACTTACTAGACCAGCATAGCCTGGAAAGGTAAAGGGCGTCCAGGCACTTCTCTACACTTTAAGCACTGGGTACAGCTGTACGCTCTGAACATGATTAATGTTTTTCAGACACTGGTCAAATGCATGTAAATAATAGGTGTGTGTGTCTCGGCATCATTAGCATTATTAATAATGATCTTTTTTGTCCAAAGCTTCAGGTAAACCTTTTCTATGGAACAGTTTGGCTTAAAGTGTAGAAAAGAAGCGCCTGGATGCCTAATATGTACCTTCCCAGAATGTGCTGTCTCTAGTAAGTGACAAGAGGGTTTCAGATTTGAAAATAAGTGCATAGACGCCGTCCATGACCGTCCAGATGGTCCAGTCTCATGTTGAGCCCCGGGCCAACACCCTATCACCGATGGGCCACAAAAGAAACACGAACAGCTTTCGAGCATTGATATTAACTTAGAATTTGTGCTGAATAAAACAGATCAAAGTGATCGCCAACAAAATAACGACAATTGACCTTGTGTTACATTATAATTTCAAGTTGATGGTCAACTTCTTTTGTACTTCCACATTTCCCGTCATCGGTCAATCCATCAAATCTTGTGAGTGACCTCTGTGGCGGTGACGTAGAACGCAGCGAAGATCTCCTCTCCGCTGGGAATGATGTTGTCTGGAGGAATGTCAAATCCTCCCTCTATCTGTGTGGCTGGTCTCAGCTCTGGGCTGTAGGCGTACGTGATGCCGTTCACCTGCTTGGCCCAGTCGAAAGACCCACCGGACGCAACGTCTAATGCAGGCACACACACACACACACACACACACATTAGGGCAACCGATTTCATTGTCATTTGGTATAGGGCCTATTCAGTATCGTAATGAATTTTTTTCCAAGCTTCTAAAGCATGAACGGTCATAATGAACCGTTATCTAACTTATATTATGACTATTACAAGGGCGGATACAGAAATTTTCGAAGGGGAGGGGCAAACATTGTCGGTATTGGGACAGAGGAAATTTTTTGTCTTGGTCGCCGAAAAATCTAATGACTTTTTTTAGTCATTTGTCGAATTCCCAAGAAAAAGATACCATTTTTCCGCCAAAATAGTTGATGACCTTTTTCTTAGTCGTATTATCGTATACACTGTACGGACCTCGTGTACTGACCTTCTCGTGGGGCATGGGGAGGGCCTACGGAACTATTCATGGGGGCACGTCGACTTTCCTAGCCAGAATATAGCTGGTCAAAAATAAAGAAATTTCTAAATGGTGGGTCATGACCGGATTGGCCCTGGATCCGCCCCTGGACTATTATACCCATATCGTAGACATTTGTGAGGCGCGGTGGAGTAGTGGCTGGTTCGTTGCCTTGCAGCCGGAGGGTTGCAGGTTCGAATCCACCTCACGCCGCGGCGTATATGGACCTTGAGCACTTGCAATTGCTCATGCGCTTCGGGGTGAAACCCCGATTCAGTGTCCGCGCTGTAGTCGGGGGCGCTTCTGAGTATATAGCTTGAAGGGGCGCTATATATCAAATGCAAGAAATAAATAAATATTATACGCTTAAATGACATTCACTAGTGTAATAAAGAAGGTTATGATACTTTTGGACAATAGGCCTACTGCCAAATCCTAAGTGGGCACAAACAGGCTACTAAAATAAGGTCAATGTATTTGTAGAAACACTATAAAGGTGGGCCCATTTGAAAAAGAACTATTACAACAGTAGAAAAATACAAAGAAAATTTTCCCGCCCGCACCGAACGTTCGTGTCTCCCATCCCTGAAACCTGGATCCCCTCAGCAGAGGGACTACATACAGGGTGGGCCCAAAAATACCCCTAGGTTTTTTCTAATCGTCAAAAAACGGTGGGTGGCCTGACTAAAATGGGTACCGGGTATAACTTTTGTTCTGTTTGAAATATATTGATGAATTCTGACCATCATGTGTAGTGAAAATATGAATTGTCTATAAGCCGGTAAAATTTCATTTGGAGATTCTTACTTTTGGTCAAGATATTGGCAAAAAACCTAGGTTTTTTGCCCACCCTGTAGATTTAACGCTGTGTAAGCTTAATGATTGAGTGTCAATTGTATTGCATTATTTTTTATCGATTAACTATAGCGCCCGGTCAGTGCGCTGCATGGTTACCCTGGTGTCATATCACAGCTGGTTAAAAATTTGCTGCGAGTCTCCTAGGTTAGGCCTACTATAAGTGTGGCCTAATTTAATTTGTACCTCAAGAGTTCACATATCTCCGTCTCTGCTCGTACTTTGGTAGTGCTAGTCCCACGCCCGGATAAGGGAGGAGGGTTACACTAGTCGATCGCCTTTGATATTATACCTGTGCAGTGTCGTTAAACGGCAACATGCGATATTTCACACGAAGGAGCTATACATGCGTATATACTATATAGCTATACATGCGTAGGCCTATATACTACATAGCCTACTACTTTCTATAATAAAGCTTTGTGTCATTTATACAGGTTCAACTATGTAAAAATCCTAAGCTTGTGCGTGTGTGCAACGTTAAAGCGTGCATAGAAAGAATTCAAGGGCTAGGTCTGTATAGGCCTACTATTATATAGGATGACATTGTGGGGCGCGGTGGTGTAGTGATGACGTCGGTGTTTTGGAGCTGGATGGTTCTAGGTTCGAGTCCACCTCAAGCTACCGCGTAGGGACCTTGAGCAAGTCCTTCACTCGCAACTGCTCGGGCACTTCGGAATGAAGCTCCGATGCAGTGTCCGCTCTGAAGTCAGGAGCGCTTCTGAGTAGAGAGCTGAAGCAGCGCTATAGAAATTGAGAAATAAATTAATAATAAATAAATAACATTGAAGTCCTTTCGGCTGACTCACAGAGCAGATCTGGAGGAGTACCGGCTTGGAATCGTCTGCCGCTGACCGCGAAAATCGCATCACATGCCAGTTGTCCAACTCTGAACTATAGATATAATGATAGGCCTATGCAAGTTACAAACACATGAACTGAGCTACGGTAAGATTACTCTACCAGTCTACCGAAATCTTCGTAATCGTAATCGTAAACTCCACATTTATAGAGCGATACTAGGCTACATATATATTATACAAAATGCATATAATTATATATATATATATATATATATATATATATATATATATATATATATATATATATATATAGCTGAGCGCAGATCATCAACTTATTGACGTGCATCGGAGGGGGGGTTAATAATATGTTTGAGAGAGAGAGAGACAGACAGACAGACAGACAGAGACAGAGACAGAGAGAGAGAGAGAGAGAGAGAGAGAGAGAGAGAGAGAGAGAGAGAGAGAGAAGAGAGAAGAGAGAGAGAGAGAGAGAGAGAGAGAGAGAGAGAGAGAGAGAGAGAGAGAGAGAGAGAGAGAGAGAGAGAGAGAGAGAGATGAGGAAGAGGCTGCATGGCTACTCAGATAATGAAATTATAGAAACAATAGCCTAGGTTTAAACTCTAAATTCATACTAATTCGCCTAACACCAAACTTAAAAAAATTGCTAGTCAAAACTGTTTCAACGACGTTTCCACCATGAAAACGCAGAAACTTTTATGTAGCGAATGTTTGCCCTCGGCCTGCCATGATATCTCAAGGATCTGCACAAGTGCAATCCTTCACCACCTCTCGTCCGTTTAAAAGGAAGCAATTAAGGCCATTCGAGAGCTTTCGCTTACCGTTCAGACCGTGCTTAATAACATAGGCGGAGACCTGGGCGGAGACTTGGGGGGGACGGAAAGACGCGAGATTTTTTGATGGACGAGTGTCGCAGAAAAATTTCCATCTTTTGCCGGCCAAAATTTCTGACGACCGGCGAAATCTCGAAAAAAATATCTATTTTCGCCGCCAAAAAAAGTTGATGACTTTTTTTTAGTCATCCGGCGACGAAATCTCAAAAAAATTCTATTTTCGCCGCCAAAAAGTTGATGACCTTTTTTGGGTCTTGACGCTCAACGATTGGGGGGGGGGACAAATGCATGGGCCGTCTCCCCCAACACCTTTATTGGGGGGACCGTCCTCCCTGTCCCCCCTAGGTCTCCGCCCGTGCTTAATAATGCTCTTAATAGGCCTAATAGAGGTTCTATGATCCTGGTGAAATTTTTGGCGACACCTACGACCCTAGCTGTTGCTTTGGCTTCAAGTAAGTTTAACGTCACTTTAACCAACGATAATAATAGGCCTACTCAGTGGTTAAAGTGGTTTGGGTGAGCAGTGGGAACGCTGAATGTGGGCAGTGGGAATGCTGATGAAGAATTGTATTGAAATCCATGTGTTTTGGAGTTCCATCATGATGAGCAGTGGGAACGCAAGCCAACAATTTCGAGAGCAGTGGGAAGGCCGTTCCCACGCGTTTCCACCCACTTTAAACCCTGGGCCTACTGCGGCATATTCCTGTACATAATATCATGCTCTCCCTAATCTATCGTAACATACGTACCGTATTTAGACTTAGCCTATAATAATAGATCGGTGACGTAGCGCCTCTCGAAGAATTATTTCTCAGAGATGTCGTGCTGATAGGTAGGCTTATGCTACTCACTTAGGCCTAATTACTGGTTAATGTTACATAAAATTAATTGGCGTTGAAATTCGCCTTGTTGTAATCGACGCTTGAGCTGGGATTGGTCACTACTTTGTGAAGGTAACGGCTGTTTTTAAGGACTTTTTAGAACTGCACAACCCCCTTCTTTTCTTTCCAATCCTCCATGGTAAATTGCTTCCAATCGGAGGACAGCGGCCTTTTTGCTAGTCTTAACTGTACAGAAGTGCTTCTACAACTGCACAAATCCGTTTAGAACTGCACATTTTGTGTACAGCTGCACGTTAAAAAAAGGCCCTGGGGTAAAGTAGCGCCATCGTAAGAGTGTATATGCTATACATACCAGCTCATCGTAGTCATCGGGATGTTGCACCTGTCCTCCCCAAGGCATCAGCCACAGCTGTGAGAAGGAGTGGATGGAGATCATCAGGTTGGTGGTGGGACTGAGTGTAATCAAGAAATTACTGGCTGCCTGCGTTTCCGCCTCAGAGAACGCGTATGCACCTCTGTAGGTATCATCGCAAGGACTTGTGCTGGCTCCCGGTCCTGTTCACACACAAGCACACAGGCGCATTGTATAATGGGAATATAGCTCCGCATAGAGTTAGGCCTAATGAGAGGAGGGTTGAGCAAAGATCTAAAGAAGAGATTTGTCAAAGTAGGCAACTGTAGGCTACTCAGTACTGGTATGGAGCGTGGTACTGCATGGGTCGGAGACGTGGACCATCAGGGAAGAGGATAGCAAGAGATTGGAAACCTTTGGCATGTGGATATGGAGAAGGATGGAAAAGGTGAGCTGGACGGAGTGAGTGACGAATGAAGAGGCGCTGCAAAGAGTAGGAGATAAAAGGTAACTGACGACAACTTTAAGGGAAAGGCAAAAGAACTGGATTGGACACATACCAAGAGGAGACTCCCTCCTGAGAGAAATCATAGAAGGGAGATTGGAGTGGAAAGAAAGAGAGGAAGACCGAGACAGATGATGCTGCCATGGGATGGATGATGACTGACGGATACAATGAACTGAAGAGGAAAGCACATCGAAGAGAAGAATGGCGTCTTTGAAAGTTGAAACCTGCCGAAGGGAGAGAACTTATAGAAGAAGTTCCGCATAGAATGTCCAGTAAATTAGTAATCTTTGTCTACATGTATAACCTACCCTGAAGATTATGTGAAACTGAAAGAGGAGGCTCAACACCGGGAGGAGTGGCCATCGGAAGTTCGAACCTGCCGTGGGGCAGAGAACATGAAGAAGATAGCCTACCGATATTATCAAAGAAACATAGAGAAAATTAGGAATAGGCCCTACAATAATAATATTGATGGACAATATATATTATATATTGTCCATCACTATGGCTATGACTGGCCTATGAAATTAATGTAGGCATAGGAGTCTAAGACTACTGCATGCATGTTCCTTCTTAATTGTCTCTTCCTCATCCTTCTCTTTCTCTACCGCCTCCTGTTCGTATTTTCTTCCTCTTCCTCTTTATCTTCGAATCGTTCCTCCTCCACCTCTTTATCCTCTTCCTTTTCTTCTTTTTCTTTGTCTTCCCCGTACTCTTTTCCTCCTCCTCCTCCTCTCCTCTTCTTCTTTTTTCTTCTTTCTCTTCCTCTTCCTTCCTCTTACCCTTCCCCTTCCACTTTCTTCCCCTTTCCCGTTCTTCTTTACCTTCCCCATCCCCATTCTCGTCCCCATTCTCATCCCCATCCCCTCTTCTATTATTATTAGTGAATCTTCGCCTTACGGCCTTGTAACTGGCCATATACTTACCTCCCCAGAACGCATCCCAGTTGCGGTTGGCATCCGTTCCAACGCACAAAGATCCTTCGTTCGGCGATCGCGTCTTACGCCACAGTCTGTCCTATTAGCAAGCAAAATACACCCACACCTCACCTTATAGCTAATGGGCCTATAAATTCTACACTTTCGTAGACATTACTAGTGATAAGTTAGCAAGAAGGATCATAAAGAATTGCATAGTATTTGGGGGAGGGGCCGTAGAGTAATGGATAACACGCTGGCCAAGAGTACGAGAGGGAGTGAGTTCGAGTTCCCGTTGGGTGGATATGCTTTGTAGGCTGCTATTAGCGCCAGGTAATTGCAAAGCTGTCTGTTCTGTTAGTAGTTAAGTTTAATTAAGATTACTGCATAACTTGTAAATGTAAAGCGCAGTGCGTTTGCAGGCGTTGAATTAAAGAAATATTATTATTATTATTTATTATTATTATTATTTATTATTATTACTATTATTATTATTATTTTGTATGATAATATGACTAACGTCATTATTAGCACACAGCTCTATATTAAATGTTATGGTTGATGATCCATAGAGCCTCCATACTAATGCATAGGCCTACCGGTAATTTAAAAATATTCATGTAGATTCCGAGTTTTAGAAAAAAGAATAAACTACCGGCAGCAGATCTTTCCTGTCGTTTGTTACATTCGTTGAACTAAAACTATTTTCTTTGAAGTAACAGGTAATGAGATATTTTAGATCTATATACCGATAATAGTTACCAAATTATTGTGGGGCGCGCCGGCGCGGTGGTGTAGTAGTGGCGTTGGTGCCTTGGAGCCGGATGATTCCAGGTTCGAATCAATACACGTAATTATCATACATATAAACTCCTACAGCTATGTTGTGTGATCGTTTAGTGGGACTTACATCTGTCCACGTGTGTTCATAACCATCAGGGTTCAGATTCGGGATGAGGTACCACCGGAAGTTGGTTCGAAGGTAAACAGCGTCGGCAGATGAATCGGTGAGGATCTGAAATAATAATCGCAAAGGTTTAACCGTTTAACACTGCTGCGCGACCACGTGGAGCAGGGCTGTTTTAAAGAAATGTTTAGAACTGCACAACCCTTCTTTCCTTTCCAATCCTCCATGGTAAATTGCTTCCAATCAGAGGACAATGGTCGACCTTTTTCAGGCTTTTTGCTAGTTTTAACTGTAGCAGAACTGCTTCTACAACTGCGCAAATCCATTTAGAACTGCACATTTTGTGTACAACTGCACGTTAAAAAAAAATCCTGACGTGGAGCGGATGTCGAACTCATCATTTTATAATCGTGTATGGGGGATCCTTATGGGCCCATGTGGTCCAAATTAATCTACTGTCCATGACTTTACTGGCAAGGAAAGCTATAGTTCCCGAGGCGTCAAAGGAAAGTCGACTGCAGCCTGGTCGACTATCTAGATCAAGTAGCCTACGATATTCCTGTTTATTCTATGAGTGAGTTGTGTTGAATGTGCTAATAGCAAATTCCATTGATTAGTTTTGGTGATTTTTATTTAAAACTTAAGTAGTGCAAGAACGCAATAATAGGCCTAGGCCTACCGGCTTTACATGGTCCAACGTGGGCCCATGCGGGACCACTGCACGCGGGCCCACGAAAAGCTAGCTACGACACTGTATAGGTGGCTGGTCAATTTCCAACGTCTATAGCCAGACACTTCCAGGTTATCCCGTGCTCACTACAGACAACAGACTGCATTTCTATAGGCCTACATATATACATGTAGGCCTGATACTTATGTAGTCTACACACGTAGCCTATAGCCTACAGTTACACAATATACATGTATATTGTATATATTTAAAGTCTGTAATCTGTAGTATTATATATATATATTTATTTATTTATTCGTTATTATTGCATGAGTTAGTAAGAATACACTGCAGATGTTTAATTAAACTTGCTCATAAATATTATTGTCCGCACCTTGTCAGTAATGTAGAGCAGCGTGGACTGAGCAATCCATTCTCTGGCATGGATACCGGCGTCGACGTAAATGGCTGGAAGGGCGTCGTTACCATCGTTGATCTGATCACATAAGGTACAGATACAGGTACAAACAAATTGATTACGCACAGGCTTATGTCGGAGTTTAAATTTTAAGCCAACACGAAAATGCTCTGTCGCTGTTAAAATAGTAGCCTAGTAGGTCGAGATCTAAACCCGGCCTATAGTCTGTAAAATAATTGGCAACTAAGACCCATCACACGTAACCTATACCTATAGCGATTCGTAACAACATCTTGTGTAAAATAATGGACTCTTGAAATGTTTGCTGCGTTTGAAATTGTTTGCCGCACTGGAATTATGCATGTAGCGACATTGTAGCCTATTGCAAGGTTTACTAAACACCTTTTGTCTTGTCTCTTGCCTTGTATGTCTTGTCTCTTGCCTTAATTGTCTGTCTTGTCTTGACATGCCTTGATCCGCAATTTGTGCGCACTAATCACAGGCCTATACACCGTCATCCATGGGCGTAACTTTCCACACGTACACACTCACACGCACACAAGCACGCACGCACGCACACACACTTCTCACTCACTCACTAACTCACTAACTCGTCACTAACTCACTAACTCTCTCTCTCTCACTCTGTCTATCTGTCTATCTGTCTCTGTCTCTGTCTATCTGTCTATCTGTCTATCTCTCTCTGTCTCTGTGTCTCTCTGTCTATGTCTCTGTCTCTCTCTCTCTGTCTCTCTCTGTCTCTCTCTGTCTCTCTCTGTCTCTCTCTGTCTCTCTCTGTCTGTCTCTGTCTCTGTCTCTGTCTCTGTCTCTGTCTCTGTCTCTGTCTCTGTCTCTGTCTCTGTCTCTGTCTCTGTCTCTGTCTCTGTCTCTGTCTCTGTCTCTGTCTCTGTCTCTGTCTCTGTCTCTGTCTCTGTCTCTGTCTCTGTCTCTGTCTCTGTCTCTGTCTCTGTCTCTGTCTCTGTCTCTCTCTCTCTCTCTCTCTCTCTCTCTCTCTCTCTCTCTCTCTCTCTCTCTCTCTCTCTCTCTCTCTCTCTCTCTCTCTCTCTCTCTCTCTTCTTTGTCTTTGTAGCGAGCTTGTCTGCGAAAACACTGAATCTACTGAAGCAATTCAAAGTCTACTCACGGCAAGTACAGTTATATCGCGGCCTTCGAAAGAGCTGCCGATAGAGAAGACTCTGGCAATTGACGATGTCGCTGCCAGATCATTGAGGAATTGCTGTTGCTGTAACATTGAGACAGATGCACGGTCAGAAGTCAGATATGACATAAAGTGTATAAACTGCACGGGTCTTAATCGGTTTCCTACTATTTGCCGCTCAATAAATCTTCTCTATTATACATGTATATGGCGTCAGAAAATCTGTGACATTTCATGAAATACTTATTGCATATCGCTGATCCTACGACTCACTTCATCTTTAATTGGATGGGTTAATAAAGGTCGTACGGGTTGTCTTGGTGTTTGAACACCGTCCGAAAGTAAATAATGTAAAAATAGCAAAATGCGTTCACTAGCACACGATGCAAGAACTAAGGGAATATCATTTTGATACTCTTAGTCATTTGATTTGGTTGCTTGTCGACTTGCTTAATGTCCGAGTAAACACCCCCACCCCCGTATTGCGCTGCCTTTCGGCCCCACCCTCTGGGGTACTCGACGTTGGGTGCTGGGTGGAGCGGTGTGGTTCTGGTGGCACTCTGTCTAGCTGCTAGGTTTCAGGTGAAAAGCTATGAAGCTGTGGCGTAGCCTGTAGCATATACATGTATGTGTAA
Source organism: Lumbricus terrestris (assembly GCA_949752735.1). NCBI lineage: Eukaryota > Metazoa > Annelida > Clitellata > Crassiclitellata > Lumbricidae > Lumbricus > Lumbricus terrestris. The sequence goes on along the minus strand of OX457052.1, from coordinate 20,596,174 downwards.
AAATAGTGAAATTTTGAAATTTTGTCCCCACCCCCGTGTATACTTGCGGTCGCTACATAAATACCTACTTATATTCTTTACGTTGCGTTCAATTATACTCATTGAAATTTTATATCCGATGATTAGCCTATAGGCGAGCAATGCTTACATCGGCGTATCTAAGGTATGCGTTGTGTGGGAAAATTTCTCCGGTCTTCGCGTTCTCCTCAAGCGCACGATCGTTAGCTTCCATGGTCTTGTCAAAGCTCCTAAAATACCGATCAGCTGCATGTATACATGTATACTTTTGTATAGTCTATGACTATTGAAGTTATTTAGAGGATTTTTTGCAAGTGATCGATCCAATACATCCCAAACTGCACTGGGTTTTAATCGATTATTTTGACGCAAGAATCGCTGAAGCTACTGTACTGCTAAGATTGCAAGTATGGAAAGGCGACAAATTATGATATGCATAGGTCCTACTCATTACCCCTCCCATTCCCCCACCAGACGACGCTGGACGCTTTTGAAGAGTAGGCCTATACCAGTTCACATAATTATTTTGTAGCCTACTGACATGCATGCATAATTATTGCATATACATATAAAAACGCTCAGGCATACATGTACATGCATACATAGACCCATGTGCACGCATGCATACACTTACATATAATGTGCATATACGTTGGTTAGCCTACATCCGTAAACATACACACATACGAATGCATACAAGCACGCATATGCGCTTGCATATATACATACACCCTCATACAACGTATCCTGTGCCATATACATTCATACATAGTCTACATTCAAACATACATTCAAACATGCATGCATGCATACATGCATACATGCATACATGCATGCAGACGTATAAGCGAACGTACCTACACGCACACGCACATGCATGCTTACACATACATGCAGACTAACACACACAAATACATGATCACGTATGTCTACAAGAAAAATAATAACCAAGCTTGCATACTCGTCGAAATAAACACAACCGTAGCCCTAAAGATAGCCTATATCTCTCAGCCACTTATCGCTTACTGAACAGTGAATTTATGGGTTTCAAATCCTCATGTATTAAGGTCATGCTGTAGGTTTGTTGCCCGGACAGGAAAGGATAAACAGCCTGAATATTGCGAACTTCATTTGATGTGGTGTCCGTTATTTATAGGCCGAATCTAGTCTCCTTCATGCGGCGCTGAGAACTTTCTAAAATTTTGCATTTACAGTTACATGTGTGCCTGCATCGCATTTTTACAAACGTATTCGTGTTTGTAATCGTCAAATTTCTAAAGCGCCACTCGAAAGCCAAGCGCGGGGCACCAGCTTATTCACGAGCGCTGCAAAGGCAAAGATAGAATCACTTGCTTTTGGAGATCACTGTCGACCAGCGTGTATGGAATGGCGTTCTCGCTAAGGACTTCCAGGAATCGAGCGATGGCTCCTGGAGCCACAGCCACATCGACCGGTATCTTCATCGAAAGATCGTCGTCGAACAGAATGACCTACAATAAAAATTCAGTGAAAGTCAGTTTTAATATTTTATTGAATTGTAGTCTCAGCATTTCTAATGCTCCCGCTTATGTTTATTCACGATCGCTACGTCTGGTCTGAAGGGTTGTCACTTGACCAGAGATGACAGTGAAGATAAAATCAGGTTGCCGAAAAAACTTACAATTTGCCTATATTCATCAATTGTGCAGCTTCGATCCTATGACCTGGGTTCAATTTATGCTCCGCATTGCGCATGTGCATGCATGGTCATTGTATGCGACCCATAATATGATCATTAACGTCCCCTTTCGGGCATGCTGGCTGGGTGGGTATATGTATACTATAGACACTAATTTAGAACCTGCGAGAAATTGATATGGTCAAATGTGCATTAAATATGTATTTCGTGACCGCGTCATCTTAGACATGAGTGCTTTCTTGTGCTAAACGCATTTCACGCAGGCTTAGATAATGTAGGATAGGTTCTGACACATGAGTCCTGGGCCTATAATGTTTACCTGTCTCAGTCTTTCGTCGTGGTCAATGAGACCGTTCACAAGCTGGAGTTCAGCTTCGGTCTTCATCGGTCCAATCTGGTACACGTGATATCTGGAAAAAACATTTTCGCAATTAAATTGCGCGTCGGAACAGTTCGTTATTAAAAGACCCATATATTATGCCCCAAATGACAGGCTTACATCACCCACTCGCGGTCCTCGAGGGTTTGTGTGTGTGCGTATCTCGATCTCGATGATCTGTCTGTCTGTCTGTCTGTCTAGGTTGAAGTTCAAAGCAGAAGTGAATAATTTATCATTTATATCTTTATTGCACCAGAAGTAAAATATGTTTAGTGCAACAAAAACAGAAAATCACTGGGCAACAGGAAGCCCGGAAAAAATCAAAAAGCTTATGCTGACCAGGCCACTAGTAGCCTATATATAGGTCTAGGCTACACAAGTACACAATTATCATTTCAATCAACGTTTTAATGTCGCACAGTTCTACGCAACAAAAAACAAGGAAATTTTAGAACTGACAATTAGCACCCTACGAAGCACAGTAATTAACAGTCTTCGTGGTGTTTGTTCTTGTTCGAATTTAAGGCCTAATTTTACTATTCCGATCGTGTTTCTTATTAAAGTATAAGCCTAACACAGAAATTTGAATTCTATATATAGTTCGGTATTAAAGCAGTCAGTTATTTTATGGGCTACTTCTGGGAACTCAGACGTTGGAAACGACAAGTATTATTTTGAATTTTCTTGAATTCTGGTCTATAAATGTAGGCAACACACACTGTCTTACCCGTCATAGCGGACTACAGCGCTGGCCACAGCGGAGGCCAGCAGAAGCAGCAAGAACTTCATGGTGATCATTTACAGTTTCAGACCAACACCTGACCTCAGCCCTCGTTGCGTCTTTTATAGACCCACTGTGTCTTATCTTGTCGTACACATGCGATAAGAGATATTTTTGCGACATATTGCAAGAGTCTTTTCTTTTCCTGCGTTCCTTTTCAGCACAGTTAGGCTATAGCCTATAATTATGTTGTGCGTACGTAGAAGGCAGGCCTATAGCTGTAGTGCATGATTTGTCTATCAGTAGGCGCTAAGGATAGCGCACCGCAGATGGTTTGACGCATTCATATTCCCATACGGCATTAATAATAGTAGGTCTACAGCAGGGGTTCTCAAACTTTATTTTTATTGTACCCCCAAGTAAAAAAATTGAATAATGGCGTACCCCCAACAAAGTCAGATCAGAAACAAAATGCCATTGCGATGTCCTCTTGCAGTGACAGCTAAACGTCCATTTAATCATTGGTGACATCGCTTATTAGAGACGTATATAGGCCTAGGGGCAAAATTTAGTTTGAATTATATAATCCTATCAACAAATTTAAAAGGAAAATTGACCCATAACCCCTGTAAGAAAGAGCAACCTATAGTGCTGTGGGCTTGTTTAAATTAGCAATAGACTATCTGGTTAAATATCTGTCAATTTCAAACGCAAATTTACCCCATGTTTGTTTTTTGATAGCAAGAACAGTTTTAAAAGCTTCACCCAGATATGGCATTCTGAAAGGAATCACAACATTCAAAACTTGACTAGAAATTAATCCTTAGGCCAATTCAGCTCTCAGCTATTTGAGCTATATATATAGAGAGTTAGGCCTATAGAATGAGAATTTCTGACTTTGGTTCTTTCAACCATTTATACATTATTTGTTTCAAAATTATAGTAATTGGCCTAACAATAAATATGTTGCATGCACTGTGTAGTATGTGAGTCTAAATATATGTTGTGAAAGAAATAAAAGACGATGCTGTTATATGTTGCAACGTTAAAATCAATGCTGATCAAAGAAAGTCTAGAAAGATGGACACAAAGTCTATAAACTCAAAGAAAATTTATATATTTCTGGAATTTTTCGCGTACCCCTTAACGGCGCCTGGCGTACCCCAGGGGTACGCGTACCACAGTTTGAGAACCTCTGGTCTACAGTGAATTTATTGTCGAAGATTGTCCAGCGCGTGTCGAATTTTATATTCTTATCTCATGAAGTGGCTGTTTGCCGCAGGAAGTTTATTAAATAAACTTCAAATAAACTGTCAGATAATAAAGACACAATTTTCTGTCTTTATTATCTGACAACGCAGCTTTTGATGAATCTAATTAGAAATTTATTACTTTTCTTCGGGTGAGCTGTGTGGTATACGCTTTGGTGCAATCCCAAAGCAGAACATTTTAGACTTAGGCTACATGGATTCAGATGCATGCCCAATGAGCAGGTCATTAATGGCCAGTGAACTACTGTGTTGTACTGGGTATGCTTGTCGCCTTGCAGCCGAAGGTTTGCAGGTTCGAGTCCGCCTCAAGTCGCCGCGTAGGGGCCTCGGGCAAGTCCTTCACTCGCAATTGCTCAGCGCATGCAGTGTCCGCTCTGTAGTCGGGAGCGCCTCTGAGTAGCGATCTTCAAGGGGAGCTATAACAACTGCACATGCAAACAATACACGTAGGCCTAATGTAATATTCAGATAATCAATGCGGTCATTTCCACGAAGTTATATTAGGCCCTACTTATGAAATTCTCCCTCTGCTTTAAAATGTGCTTTCTAGACTTTCCTAATTAGTCTCCATAGACTTTGAGTTCAATCTGCATCATTTATGCATGCATTGATTGAAAATGTCTGAGTTAAAGTATTTACTTTTATTACCCACAATTCCAGATTTTCTGCATCTCTTCTGGATGGACAACCCATCTGATGCGACCCAGCGCTTGTGAATAAACTGGGGCCGTGCACGTGGGTCTGCCTTTAGAGCGTACAGTGCGTTGAAAATTTGAAGTTTGAAAAATCCGACACACGATGTAGGAGAAGCAGCGGGTTAAGTCTGGATCTATAAGGTCCAAACTACGGTATTAAACATGTCAAACATGCCGGCTTAACTATAGCTAACCATTTGATCTTGACCCAAAACCGAATTTGACCTCATGTAATCCTGTCAAGATCGAGTTAAGATCCTGCGTCGACGCCCTGAACTCCCTATGCTGACGCTACGCGCATTGACCCGTAGTCGAAAGTGTGAGGATAAGCAGAGATGCATTATTATACCTGCTCAGACATTGCTCCGTATTCCGTAATTGGCTTAGACTCATAGGAGCCGCCTGGATGATCTAGGTTTGCAGGAGCCGCGACTAGCAAAACAGCTCGGCGCTTAGGAAATTTAATTATTTGGTCAGAAAAAGAGTGCTGGGGACATTAAGCTATAGCTAATGCAGTATTCTTAAACTCTCCCTTATCAGGGCTTAAAGTGTGCCTGGACGGTCATGGACGGCGTCCATGCACTTGTTTTAAAATATGAACGCCGTCCAGCCACTTATTGGCAAGCACAGACTGGAAAGGTAAGGGGCGTCCAGGCACTTCTTTTGGAGAGGTAAGGAGCGTCCAGGCACTTATTTTTTCACACTTTAGGCACTGTCCCTTATGATCCATCGGGCGTCAATGTCCTAACCGTGAGACTCGTTATAACGCTAATAGCATGATTTCTTGTCGTGAAACATTTTCTTAAAACTCCCTTTAAATTGTTAGTTCATAAAATAGGCCATAGGCTGTATACAGAGTGCATCTTCTTCTTCTTTAGGTCTGCTGCCTCTCGGCAGGTCCAGATGCCCAACGACGCCACTCTTCTCGGTGTTGTGCACGCTTTTTCCTTGAGTTCTCCATATCCATCCTCCATCATCCAGTCCAAGAACATTTCCCTAGGTCTTCCTCTTCCCCTTTTCCCCTCCATTTTGCCCTCCACTACGTCTCTTTGCAAGGAGTTCTTCTGCCTTGTTCTAATTGTATTCATCAAGGATCTTTCCTCTTCACACAGTGCATAACAAAGTGAAATATCCCCAACTTCCACTATAAGATAAATTAATGACTAAATCTGCCAACCTTTTATAATTGGACGTACCTACGTAGACTGTTTATGGGGTTCTCGGGTTCAAATTCTCATCTGTAAGCCTATCACTTGTATTAATTAATAGCTAAAATATAGAAGCTTTCCGCCCTATCCAATGGAAAATCGCTCCACAATAACTACTAAACCTCCGAAATTGTTTGTCGATTGGGTAGCTTTCTTAGTTTGCTCATGGAATGTAAGAGTCTATTGTAGCCTAATCCAGAAATAGTCCAGTATATATATATATATATACAAGGTCGATGGTCGCAATTTCCCACGTCTGTTCAACAATTCCTCAAATTCAACGGTTGTTTTTGGCAGACACACGGATATTGCATGCTCTGCTACTGTTGGCAATTAAGCTACATGTAGGCCTACATGTAGATGCAACGCATTTAGGCCTATGGGTCTTATATATACGGGTTCCACCCACGTGCGAATGAAGATCATAAGTGAGCTAGATAATTATGGTCATGATGACTGGGTTGCTGCCAAGCTCGCAGCGAGTCTTAAATATTTCCTAATTCAGCTCAGTTATTTTAATTCAACAGCATTCTGGTATTGTTACCTTGTCTCTTGGTAGGCTGTATCTCGATCTCTTGTAGGCCTATACGGCGCCCTTGTAACGGTTGTGTTACTGCGCCATATAAATTGTCGCTATTATTATTATTATAATTATTATTATTATTATTATTATTATTACTATCATTATTAACATTATTATTATTATTTTTGCGCCCGAGGTACATATAATATTATGATCCCTCAGGCTTTAACAACAATAAATACTAAACGCTCTGTTGTTCTGGAGTTAACGATCATCGTCACCGGTCGATTGCGCAAAGGTAGAACGAAAGCTCTGTTTGTACAGAGCATTTTGTGATTTAAAGAACGACTGACTGATGGAAAGCATCTTAGGTGCGGTAGATAAGCTGAGCTAAACCGCTTAATTCAACAATTAGATCTAGTTTACGGGGAATCTCTCATGATTCTTGTTTGTTTAGCAGAGTGACAACTTGGCAGAAGAACGGAGAACTTGAGGCATTTCGTAACAAGCTGACGATTGACGAAATTTCCCGAAGGCAGTGTAGCCGTGGTCAGCGTCAGCTATTACGTTTGGCATATTAAGCTTACGTGTGAGAACATCAGCGCTCGTGAATAAGCTGGTGCCCTGCGCTTGACTTTAGAAATTTGGAGATTATACGATGACGATAGCATCTGGGGTGGAACCCTAAAAGACCTTGTGTTACAGAGGGGGAGACGATCGATGCGGGGCTTTGGTCATTCGTCCACTGCCGTCCAGGCTATATTATGGTGACCCGACAGAGGTCTTTTTTAAGGTTGGTATTGTTTCGTCTAATCTTTTAAACTCCGTTCTTTTACTTCTCTACCTGACTGTGAATAATCATGCTTTGCACCCTCCAGAGTGTTTTTTCTTGCATTAGGTTTCTAAGTTTCCTAACGCTAAAAATTACGATATACGTTAAGTCTATAAGTTATTTATAATGCGGGCTGTTGCGCGTAGAGCAAGGTTTCGAACCTCCACTGCAGGCATTAAATTACTCTGAAGGGACCTTGAGCAAGTCCATCGCTCACAGTAATTGTGAGTGAAAGCTCTGCGCCGTCGATGTTCTGCATTTTTGAACTTCAGATGGACGGGAATATCCGAATAACAAATGCATGCACGTAGCCTAGTTGCGTTGTAGGCCTATAAACCGTTTCGATATTTCAATATAGGTCAGGTCAATTCTGTCCGGAAGTGGTCTTGTTCGTTTTAGACTTCCAGTATGGAGAGTAGGCCTATTAATCTTCTGGGTGGTTTAAAACGTTGGATTGTTGATATAGCATGTATGTTTATTATTATTAGGCTAACTCTTAAAACTCCGTAAACTTAAGCCAAACGTCCCACAAAGTTCTCGTTCTGTTGAACAAATTTCCTATAGTATATATATATATATATATATATATATATATATATAGGCCTAATGTATATAGTTCCAACATTGGATAGCATAGTTTGGTGGACCAAGGCATTCAATGTATGCATGCATGTTTCATCAAACGATTTATATTATAGGGCCTCTTCAAACCGCTCAAACGTGATGCACCATGAATAGCAGGTGGTCGAGTTTTCTTTGCCTCAAACATCTTATCAAGACAACTCTGGGATGGGCGGAGTTTGGTTTCCGTTCTTGGAGGAGCTAACTTATGAGTTTGCGCCTTCTTGTGGGCTAAACCCGGGAAAAGATACCGTTTGCACGGTAAAAAAACTGAATCTGGGTCTTCTTGGGGGGGGCTTAGCCCCCTAGCCCCTGAGAAACTCCGCCCATGCTGGGATACTCAAAATTTTACCGTGTACGTTGCGCTCTCACCCCTCCCTTACAGGAATATCTGCCAGCGGCCATGGCTTTAGGGACTAGGTCTACAGTACTCTACTATACCCTAATACTGACGGGCCACAAAAGAAACTCGCGAGCAGTTTTCATGCGTCATTTTTAACGTAGAATTTGCGCCGAATGAAGGAAATAATCAAAGTGAATGTCATGTGACATGGTTTTCATGACCTTGTCTGACGCTAGATTACAATTTGATAGACAATTTCTTTTCCTCTCGGACGTCCACGTTTCACGTCGTCCGTCGATAGCGATCAGATCTTGTGCTGGACCTCTCGCGCAGCGACGTTAATTGCTGCGAAGATTTCGCGTCCGCTGGGAATGATGTTGGTCGGCGGAACGTCAAAGCCTCCCTCCAGTTGCGTTGCTGGTCTCACCTCTGGGCTGTAGGTGTACTTGATGTCGTTCGACTCCTTGGCCCAGTCAAAGGACCCACCGGCCGCAACGTCTGTGGTCAACAAGGTATATATACAGTTTATACACACATAATTGTAAGATGGCAACCGCTTGATGCATAGGCTAAACATGCGCGCAAGAATGCACGCATGTGTAGTAGCCTAAGCTTATGCGTATGTTATGATCAACTGCTATTGTATTGTAGGCTATTGTATTGTATGAATGCATTGAATTGCATTGTGTATTCGTTCACTGAATAGCGCTCGGCATTATAAAGCAGTTATTTCGAATTTTGCTATGACCAGTGACGTCGCCACGGGGGGTTTTTGGGGGTGGCTTGAACCTCCCCACTCAGAAAAATATGACCCACACAAGTTGCTCAAATCCGTTGAGTTTTCATTAGCCCAGGGTGTGGGGTGGTGACCTATAGACTCCTATAGTCATTAATGTTTTTAACCACCCCATGCACTTACTAAGGGTTGGCTATACGCCCCTGGCTATGAGAGTCTGCTAGGTACCGGTAACTTTAACTAATTTAAGTTCCAAGATTGCATTAATGGATAAAGGATTAAAGGAGCTATATATTGTACTACCTAAAATGGTAGAAATACATATAGCCTATGTATGTATAATACGCTCTAGTTGAGCATACATCTTGCATATAGGCTCTATATAGGTGTAGGCCCTAGGTCTATTTTCAACAATTTCAACCGTGATCAATATCCGCAGGCTGTATATAGCGTGTGTAAAGTTGAAACGCGCATAGGCAGGGTTCAAAGGCTACGTTTGTATACGTCTATATTATAGGATGACTTGAAGTCCTGAGGGTTAACTTACATAGCAGGTCTGGAGGAGTTCCGACTTGGAATCGCTTTCCGTTAACTGCGAAAAGCGCATCAGCTGCCAGCTCTCCAACTCTGAGCTATGAATACACATGTCCAGACATAATTATGGCTAATCTGCTGAAATCTTCGTAATAGTAATCGCAAACTCAAAATTCATAAAGATCCACTATACTATATATACATGTATAAGCTTATTCAGGTGCGACGTGTTGCATCCGACGAGTGTTTGTCGGACAGCGAGAGTCCAATGGAGGCCTGAGTTCGATTTTAATGAACAGAAAGGCACAGAGTCAGAGAGGAGACTGGTCAGTGGTTTTCCAGATCATAATTAAACAATAGAAACAGGTCTAAACTCTAAAGTCCTACTAATAAGCTCACAGCACCTGCCTTAAACATTTTGCCTCATTAAAAATAGTCTCAACGACGTTCCCAACATGAAAATGTAGGCCCTACATGTTCTTATGTAGATATTGAATATGCTCACGATCCTGCACATTTTCAATTAAATTAACGAGTGAGATCCTTCACCACTCCTCCCCCGTTTGAAGGGCAGCAACGCAATTAAATTTGAGGCCCCTGGTTATAGACTGCTCTTTTCAGCCAGGCATGTAGATCTCTATTGTTGACCAGCATTAAGTGAGGCGCGGTGGTGTAGTGGTGGCGTCGTTGCCTTGAAGCCGGAAGGTTCGAGGTTCGAATCCACCTCGCCGCGTAAGGACCTTGGGCAAGTCCTTCACTCACAATTGCTCAGCGCTTCGGCGTGAAACTCCGATGCAGTGTCCGCTCTGCATTCGGGAGCGCCTCTGAGTAGAGAGAGCTTGAAGGGGCGCTATAACAAGTGCACATACAAAGTGAATGTGACAATAATCAACAGTTTGGTCCTGCACGGAAATATTTTTGCAATACAACACTTTAACAGGACATTTATTGCCCTTGGCCCCTCTAAGGACCAAGAGGGGATGCTGTCAAGTGGATTAAAGTCAGCTTAAGCAGCAGAAAGTAATTGCGGTATATTCGTGTGCATAATTATGTATGCTATTCTTAACTATCGTGGCTGCACATGTAAAGTTATATAGCGCCTTTCGCAGAATGATAATTTAAAGGCGCAATTCTGATAGATGTCTTTCCGTTAGCCCAAAGCCCTCTATTATCATTTAATCCAGAGCGTCAACACAACAGAAGTGAAATATCTGCTACTAAGTGAATTTGGCAGGCACCCATCGTTGCTACTTACTTGCGCAACCCCTTCCAGTGGAACTAAAATGGCGTCCATGTCAGCCGACCAATCAGAATGCAGGAATCTGTTTACCATTGCGCCTATGGGAGAATGCCGAACTCACAGTCATAGAAGACTCTGCGTTAGCCTACCTGGTTTATACTTATTTATTGGTTTGTGTTACATCAATTGATGATGCCATTCACCTAGCCGTAGTTGACATTTGAGGATGGGATTGGATCGGTCACTATATAGATTTAAGGGGTGAAGCTACGACATTGTAAGAGCAGGATGAGAATTCGCGGGCTGGTTTAAACTTCTTCAATCTTTCTTGGGACACACAGCTAATTTAACTGTGTGTCCCAAGAAAGATTAAGCTAAATCTTTTTGCACATTCCAACTCCGCGTAGTATATTCATGTTTATATTCATTGTGCTTTCTCGATCTTGCGAGGAGTCTTAGGCTCCCACTTAGGCCAAAATCAACTGCGGATATTTTATAATATGACTCTATGAAGATATATTTGATATTAAATGGTGACCATCAATGTATAATTGAATTATTACTGATCAATATAAATAGTGAACCCTGATTAGCGAAACCATAATTATGTTCCTTTGGGTTTACCTATTGACAACCTGCATACGAATTCTGTAAGCTGTATGCCTGTATTACTTTTTGTGGTGGTCAATAAAGATTGACTGTTTGATATAAATTATCGTAGGGACTTAGTGTGACGCCCAATTATATTTATACATCTCTCCTACTCATGTGACTGCAGTACACCTACCAGCTCATTGTAGTCGGCGGGTTTGGCGACGTATCCTCCCCATGGGATCAGCCAGAGCTGGGAATATGCATGGATGGAGATGAACAGGTTTGTGGAGGCTCTGATTGAAATCAGGAAATCTCTGGCTGCCTGCGTTTCCACCTCAGAGAACGCGCGGGAACCTCTGTAGGTCTCATCGCAAGGGCTTGCACTGGCTCCCGGTCCTGTTTACACACAGGAACCACAGTTACACATCTTTTCAATTTTGTTAAAGCTATAGCGTTTAAAAAGTAGCATGCCTAATGGGAATATTGTACCGCATAAAATGCCTTCTAATGTTTAATGGCGTTGGATTAGATATAATCGAAGTTGACCAGTCTCGCAATAGAGATACAGAGCAATATTTTCATGAGAGCACGAGGCCTATTGGACCATTGTGCAGTACTAACCATCATGGCCCATGAATGTAGGGATCTATAGACGCTCCTTTATTGCTCTCTTTTCTTCCTCGTCTTCTCTTTCTCTTCTTCTTCTTCTTCTTCTTCTTCTTCTTCTTCTTCTTCTTTTTCTTCTTCTTCTTCTTCTTCTTCTTCTTCTTTCCCCCTTCTTCTTCTTCCTCCTCTTCTTGTTCTTTTCCATTTTTCTGCTACTGAAACAACCTTGGTTACCGTAATTATAACTAATCCTACTTACCACCCCAGTTCGAGTCCCAGTTACGGTTGGCGTCTGTTCCAACGCAAATGGATCCGGTGTTCGGCGATCTCGTCTTACGCCAAAGTCTGTCCTATCAACAGACAAAATACACCGACATGGAGGTCTTGTATCGCCTTCGTGTTGTCTTAGTAACCTACGCTCCTATATCTCCTAAGACATAATAAAGACAATTATTTATTGAGGCGCCGTACCGTGGCCATACCGCTACAGGGACGCTTCTCAAACGGCTTATAGATCTAACCAATAAGTTCCTCACACATAGGCCTACCCAAAGATATGACTAGTGCATGACGTCTAAGTTTCACACTCCTACATGACAAATGTAATGCAATGTAGGCCTAAAGTAATGTAATGCAATGTAATTCAGACAATTTATATAGAATCGTCAGTTAGCAAGCCACTTGTAGGATGCCTTACACGTGAAAGCATATTATCAGCAGTACTGTGAATGTAAATGTTTCAGGCTCGTGAGCCAGCGACCCGAAAGGCACGATCACAAAATAATGGGTCATAAATTTCACGTTCCTATATGGCAGACGTCTTGTAATTAACCCCAAACTACTATATAGCTAATGACCTTCAAGACTCATACTCATGTACCTTGTAGCCTATAGATAAAAATATAGGGACTTTGCAGGCTGAGAATAATTGCCGAAGTTTATGGGGAGTTTTTAAACACAACGCCGCGCTGCCGTCGCCGCGCCGCGCCACGCCGCCGTCGCCGAGAATTCGTTGGCGCCGCCGCCGCCGACGTTTGTTTGTCGGCGCCCCACCGCCGTTGACCAAAAATGACCTGTACGCCGCCGCCGACATCATCAAGTCGGCGCAGGGCTCTGTTTTTAACCCCTCCTGGTCTTTCTTAGGACAACACAGTTAAGTCCTCTTCGCGCATTCCAAGCATGTGATTCGTGGATTGACCCCTAGTTTTTTTTTTACAATACTCTTATTGGACCTCGATCGAACAAATCATAAGAAAAACTATACCCGTATAAAACATTTGCTGTTGTTTGCCAGATTCGCTGACAGAAAATTATTTCAGTTGAAGTATGATGAGATTATGAGGCAAGCCTGCATGTAGCAAGTTCTTGCATTAGATAACATTTGGTATTATTGCAAGCCGATAATTATATGGTCGACATATAATTAGTAGGCTATGCCTTCATTTAACGTGTTGACGGATCGTTTAGTGGGACTTACATCTGTCCACGTGTACTCATAACCATCGGGGTTCAGATTCGGGATGAGGTACCAACGGTAGTTGTTTCGGAGGTACACAGCGTCGGCAGATGAATCGGTGAGGATCTGAAAAAAACAATTACAATTATTGTCAAGATGTTACCATGTTATGACTCATGAGCACTATAGCTCAAACGAGGATCCCATGTAAGACTCAGAATTATTATATTTCCGAATAGGGAGACCCGTATAGCCAACTACAATGTAGCCTATAACTTGGCGTTAGCCTATCCTTGATCAGGAGCTTATATGTAGGACCTATGTAGCCCGATTTAATAACTTAGCCTATCCAAAGTATCCATGTTACAATGTTGGCTCCTGAATCAGTAGCTTACATGTAAGTTAGCTTTGCACAGCTCTTTCACCACGCAGCTCTGTCGTAACTGCTACTATCAGTTGCGCCAGCTCAGAGTTGTCTCTCGCTTTCTTACGTCTTATCAGGAATGCCACTCTGAATTTGAAAAATGGAGATCCGGCAAAAAAGGCCAGAAAAGCTAGATTGAGAAATTCAAGAGAAAATAATTTTTAATACATGAAACTTTCTGACTTGAACTTTCTGACGACCTTATGTTCTAGTCTTTCAGAGTTTCCTTCATTTCCTCTATCTTCATTCTAGTCTCTCGCTCCAAAAATATTAAATCTTGCGTCTTTTTGCTCGTCTATTCTACGTTTTTACCTCAAAATGTGTTTTTTAATCATAAAAAGTAAGAAAAACCGCCGTGATAAAAACCTAGATTCTGACCAAAAAAAACTAGAAACCTAGACAAGACCGAAAAAACCTAGATATTGGTTGGGAAAAGCTATGAGTGGCATCCCTGCCTCTTATGCTATTCTTATCCATTCTTCTGTTGTCACCCGCATCGACTACTGCTGCGCTCTCTACGCTGGTCCCCCGTCTGAGCGGCTTGAGCGTGTCCTGCGCGCTGCCGCACGCCTTATTGGTCGTATCCCTATGTTTGGCCATCTCACCAATAATATTACAAGCTTTGGCTACCGGTACCTATCCCGCAGCGGATTATTATACCGGGCCTCTACTTTGGTTTGGTGGTGCCTTTTATAGGCGCTAGGCCTACTCCTGCAAGAGCTCTAACTGCCACCACTCTGAGTTAACGGATGCGTCGTGCTCTAAATTCCTCATGAAGCAGAGACAGAGACAGAAGCCGAGAGACTGAGACAGACAGACAGACAGACAGACAGACAGACAGACAGACAGACAGACAGACAGACAGACAGACAGACAGACAGACAGACAGACAGACAGACAGACAAACAGACAGACAGACAGACAGACAGACAGTGAGCGAGGCACACAGAGAGACAGAAAGAGAGAGACAGAGACACAGAGTGTCAGACACCATAGGCGTAGGGGACATTTCGGCAGTGGGGGGCAAGGATGAAACTTTTGACTTTTGCCCGAAAAGTAAACTGAAAAATTTTTTGTTGAAAAAATCCCGTTGTTCTCGGCCAAAAAATCTGATGACCTTTTTTAGCGCTAGTGAAGAGTTGGCGTTTTTGAACGTGTAGAAATTGTTGCTTCAGTGTCGTTTGTATGAAATGTTGCTGAACTTTGAGTGAGCAAAATAATCTAGAAACTACATGTACATCGTGTGGCGTATCTACATAGTACTGCAACCAAAAGGTACCAAACTAAGGGATTTAAGCAATATTATTTATAACTAGGGCTTAATATAAACTGTAATTATTTTAGGCATAGGCGTAGGAGGCGTAGATCAGAGGGCAAATGCCCCACAAATGTCGGGCGTCTAATTTTTCGGGCAAGCAGACCCGGAAGAATCAGGGACGTCATTTCAGTTTTTTTCAGGGGGGGGCAAAACTTAGCTAGCTTATGCTTCGTATTTAGCCTATAGGCCTATATAATATTGTATATATATATATATATATATATATATAAACTGCAAACTATCGGGAGCCGGTGTTGCACGATGTCTGGATTGTCTGCGTAATTATAATAATATTCTTTACTGAACAAAAATTAATCGGGTTGACAGTTTGACAGAACGCATTCGGTTACATTATAGCCTACAGTTATGCAATGACATAAATCTCTCTCTGTCTGTCTGTCTGTCTGTCTCTCTCTCTCTCCCTCTCTCTCTCTCTCTCTCTCTCTCTCTCTCTCTCTCTCTCTCTCTCTCTCTCTCTCTCTCTCTCTCTCTCTCTCTCTGTTATAGGCAGTTGTAATCGTTTGCACTTGCACTTTTTATCTCGTTCAATGATTCAATCAATCAATAGGTCTATTTATATAGCGACCCTCAAGATTCATACTCAGAGGCGGTCCCGATTCAGGCCATGCGAGAAAAACAGAGTGACTTGTTGTACTTACCATCACACCTTTATACAGCTGCTAGCGACTAGGCCTTCTGTGACTTGGAAACAAGCAGAAAAGAACTTAAAAGGAAAAGCAGAGCACTCTCTGTAGGCTATGATTTATCAATTTAACTTATTTGACATTCACTAATAATCCTCTATAGACACTTCAATATCAGGTCTCGAAATGAACTGATCTTGGTTCTGTGACTAACATACTATATAACTTTTCTTAGGTGTCTACTTCCACTCCCAAAGCTCACGCAGAATACTATATAGCCTACTGACGCACATATATATATATATTTATATATATATATAATATAATTATGTGTATATATATATATAATATCCAACTTATTATATATCCAGCTGCTTTAATTTTCCTATCCCCTAACACTTAATGCGTCCAGTCTGATAAATTAGTCGTCACTTTCCTCCTCAGACCACATCTACTCCGGCTTCGGCATATCTGTCAGCGACATCTGTTTTCAGTGGAATCGGGCCCAGAGTAGGCTAAGGTTTCCAGTATCGGTGTCCACAATGCTCGCTATATATCATACTGCGAGACTTAGAAGTCACCTAGCTTGCTGACCCTCCATTTAGGGTCAAAGTCAGCCTTTCGCCAGCTTAAGATGTACAGTATGGACCTCGGTATAGATAGGGAGGAAGCTCCATCCCTTTCATCATCAGGATTTACGGCCCTGACTTGTACATTGTTGACCTCTCTAGGGTCTAGGGATGCTCTGCAATTTTAGCTATTTTCAAATTTAGCACACGAGATCCATTCTATCTCTTAGGAGTTTCTATCACTCTAGGAAACCACTGTGTGCAAAGTTCTGACATAAATGACAAAATGCACAGATATACACATAAAAAATAGGTTTTTTTCTCAAATTCAGGGGGGGGGCAAATGCCCCCCCTGCCCCCCCAAATGACGTCCCTGGGAAGAATAGTAAAGGAAACCTAAAATAGTACTTTTCACAAGATTTCAAGGCGATGACTTTAAAAAAGGTCATCAACTTTTTTGGTATGGGAAAAGTATTTTCCACGAGAAGTGCACGAAGTCATTTATTCCGGATTTACTTTTTCGGGCAGAAGTAAAATCTTGGGCCCCCACTGTGCTGAAATCTCCCCTACACCTATGATTTTAGGCTTGTAAGAGGCATGAACAGTTGAACACTATATACAAAAAGATCCGTCTGTTGTGCAGGGCTTTTTTAACGTGCAGTTGTACACAAAATGTGGAATTCTAAATGGATTTGTGCCGTTGTAAAAGCACTGCTGTACAGTTAAAACTAGCAAAAAGGTCATTGTCTTCTGATTGGAAGTAATTTACCATGGAAGATGGGAAAGGAAAGAAAGAGTTGTGCAGTTCTACAAATTCCTTAAAAACAGCCCTGCTGTTGTGCGAGAAGGACATACTCACATAGTCAATAATGTAAAGAAGCGAGGACTGTGCGACCCATTCCCTCGCGTGAATACCGGCGTCGATGTATATGGAAGGCAGATTGGTGTTACCATCGTTGATCTGCGAATAAAGAAACAAAAATTGAGTGTGTTTATTTGCGCAAACACAGCAATACTGTCTAGCTGTTCGAATAGCAGAAATCCGCTAAATAATTATTGACAATTATAGAGACCCGCCACATCTGCAGGCTAGGAACACAACATCTGGACTCGGAGCCTGGAGGGGTTTTGCTGTATGTTAGGAGCCATATTAATACAGCAGAGAGACAGAAAATGAGAAATGAGACATTCAAGAGAGAGTGAAGGAGAGTGTTTGGTGCGAAATTCAACTGAGCAGG
Source organism: Lumbricus terrestris (assembly GCA_949752735.1). Classification (NCBI taxonomy): domain Eukaryota; kingdom Metazoa; phylum Annelida; class Clitellata; order Crassiclitellata; family Lumbricidae; genus Lumbricus; species Lumbricus terrestris. Next base: position 20,578,526 of record OX457052.1, on the reverse strand, counting down.
TCTAAGATGCTTGTGGGAGTATGCTATATAGGGTACCAGATGCCACAGAAGAAGCTGATCAAGGGATGTGCAAGCTACTGGAAATGGCTAATAAGGAAACGTCCTTGATAATGGAAGATTTCAACTATCCTATTGACTGGGAAACATTGGAAGGGGAAAGAGAAAAAAATAGGATGTTCTTGGATTTTGTTGATGCTCGCTTTATGCAATAGCATTTTATGGAGCCAACAAGAGGAGACAACATTTTGGACTTAGTGATAACGACTGATGAAAATATGGTAGAGAATGTGAGTGGGGGCTCAGCATTTTAACACTAGTGATCATCAGGTTGTAAGACGGGAACTATAATGTGCAGCAGTCTCAGGAAGTGAAAGCCTATATGAGCACACTCAATTACTTTAAGGCAGACTATGAATTAGTAAGGAAAAGGTTGAAGGAAAAGGAACTAGAAAGTGTGGTGAGTGGAATGGGAGTGAACGAAGCATGGAAGAAGTTTGCGGATGACACAAAACTATGTAGAGCAGTGGGTAATGAAGAAGAAGCAGAGATACTACAGGAAGATCTAAGAAGAATGTTTAGATGGTCACAGGACCGGCAAATGCTCTTTAATTTAGAAAGTGCTCAGTGATGCATATGGGGAGAAGAAACCAGGAGTTTGCATATGAAATGGGGGTAAGGTACTGAGGGTGAGTGAGGAAGAAAGGGACTTAGGATTGATTATGAACAAGATTGCAAAACCTTCAAGGCAATGTGCGGAAAGCATCAAAACAGGCAAATTCAACATTATGCATGATAAAAACGACAATAGTTACTATAGAGACAAGGATACAATACTGAGGTCGTATAAATCACTGGTTAGGCCATAGTTGGAATACTGCATTCAGGCATGTAATCCATACCTGAGGCAGAACATTGAAAAACTGGAGAAAGTGCAGAGAAGAGCTACGAAGATGATTTTGGGTTACAAAGATTTGAACTATGAAGAGAGGTTAGAAAGACGTGGGTTAACAACACTGGAGAGAAGGAAGAGCAGAGGAGACCTAATTGAAGCAAACAAGATCATTAATGGAAAGGAAGCACTAGGTTGGGAGAAGTTCTTTGAATCAGCACCAACCTAAGCAACTCGGGGTCATAGGTACAAATTGTTTAAGAAGCCGAGAGGAACATTGGGACAGAAATTCTTCAGTGCTAGAGTTGTAGACATGACATTGTGGAACAGTTTGGATGACTGTGGACACGGTCAAGGCGTTTAAAAGACAGCTAGGAAAATCGGGCTAGTCTATGCCTTGTCTTGTACTGCATTGCCCTGTCTTGTCTTAAGTTGTCTTATCCCGTATTCGACCGCCCTTGTCCAAAGATTTACCGCACCAGTCTTACTCGGTCAACTTCTGCTCCATTGTTCTTTTTAAAACACCAGTTCAATTCAGTATCCAGTTCGTGACTTTATGTTATCATTCCATCTATCTTGGTCCAGGAAATGTTGGATAATCTCTTTCCCACCATACAACCTCCATCTCTTCTGCAGCACGTGCCTCACATATAGGCTAAATTCTCGTAAGCTAAGAACTTCTAAAGCGCCATTTGATAACTATGAGGCACGTAGGTAGTAGCTCATTCACGAGCGTTGAATCAAGCGAAAAATGGATTCTCCAGAGTGCAGTCAACAGAAGTCAGAGGTGTGACTTCCAGATGTTCAGATCAAGAGATGAGACAGATCAGTTACTTTGGCGGGACGGGGCGTTTACATAGGATGAAAAGAATTGGAAGAATCATTCTGACTGTGGTAAGTCCAAGTGAGACTTCTTGAGGGTGGGGGTTCAGTTTGAGTAGAAAGCGGGGTGATGAGAGAGCGAGAGAGAGAGAAATAGAGAGAGAGAGAAATAGAGAGAGAGAGAGAGAGAGAGAGAGAGAGAGAGAGAGAGAGAGAGAGAGAGAGAGAGAGACAGAGAGAGAGACAGACAGAGAGAGAGAGACAGAGAGACAGAGAGACAGAGACAGAGAGACAGAGAGAGAGACAGAGAGAGAGAGAGAGAGAGAGAAATAGAGAGAGAGAGAGAAATAGAGATGTAGAGAGAGAGAGAGAGAGAGAGAGAGAGAGAGAGAGAGAGAGAGAGAGAGAGAGAGAGAGAGAGAGAGAGAGAGAGAGAGAGAGAGAGAGAGAGAGAGAGAGACCTCAGGCGGATAACGTATAGTGTGAGTAGCAATGATAATGGAGACAGTCCACTGAAAGATTGAGATTCTTCCAGTGCTGTGATGCAGGTTTGGGTTTGACTTGGCTGGAGAGCTTCGGACGAGTATAGTGACCGCGGGGTCGAGAAAGACTGAAATAGGAAAATAATGATCGGGTGGAGCGGGTTGGCTGGATAGCCTAGTGAAGAGTTTGCGTCGGTAGTAAAATAGACTTGCTGTCGCAAATAAAGGCTGAAATATTGTGGGGCTGTTAATGACAGGACTTTAATTAATTCGAGGACAATCCTTTACCTCTCCTGTATAGGCTCCAACACACTCTCGCGTTTGTCTTCCACCTACCCACTCCCACTTACCCACCCATCCACACGCGCCCACATACCTGCATATTATATGCAAAGGTATACAGTGATAATTATATAACTTTCTTCCATCAGAGAGATTCGCTGCCATAACACGGAACGACATAGAAAGTCTATTTTAAGCAATAATATTAAAATACTTACGGAAAGTCCATTAATAATTCGTCCCTCGTATGATGTGCCGATAGAGAAGACTTCGGCAATTGACGATGTCGCAGCCAGATCCCTGAGGAATTGTTGTTGCTGTAACATTGAGACAAATGCACGGTCAGAAGTCTCATCCGATATAGGGCATTAAGCGCATAAACTGCACGGGGTCGGAGTCGTCTTTTTACTCTATATATTATGCAGCCCATGAAATCTTCAATATCAAACTTGACATAGGGCATAAGAAAACTCAGGAGATTTTAAGAAATGAATTGAATAAATCTCTGCATGGTTGATTGATTCTGTGACTGACTTCAATTATTCCAAATACCAGAGTTTTACATAATATATCACATTACATTTTTACGATATCGTATCCGATAATCATAATTATGTGAGCATGCTTACAGCGGCGTATCTAATGTACGCGTTGTGCGGGAATATTTCTCCGGTCTTCGCGTTCTCCTCAAGCGCACGATCATTGGCTTCCATGGTCGTGTCAAAGCTCCTAAAATACCGATCAGTTATAAAATTATGATATCATATTAAGATGCGTAGAGGATTCGTCGCTTAGAGTCCTTGCAAGTGATGGGCTATTAGCCCTATAACACTCCTATTACACAAAGGATTTTAATCGATTATTTCGATGAAAGAATGGCTGAACATATACTATTGCTGCTAATATTGTAATTAGTAGCCTAAAGAAACGTGTCCAACTACGATACTCACCCTCAATCCCTCATTACCCGTAACACCTCTCTCCCGTCCACCCTACTAGACGACAACGGACGCTTTTGAAGAGTTCAAAGCATAGATCTATAGGCTACGTGATTTGGTGTAGGCTAAGCTTAATTTGCGCCGGAGTTTTAGCCGCAGTTCTCTCTCACACAGTTGAGAACTTTCAAAGGATTGAATTTACATGCCCATTACATTTGCAGATGCACGTTACATTTTGCAGATGGAATAATTAACTTGCTTCTGGAGATCGCTGTCGACCAGCGTGAATGGAATGGCGTGCTCGCTAAGGACTTCCAGGAATCGAGCGATGGCTCCTGGAGCCACAGCCACATCGACCGCTATCTTCATCGAGACATCATCGTCGAACAGAATGACCTACAATAAAGATTCAGTGAACATTTTAATAATCGTCAATAATTTCCAAAACACCGGCTGATCATTCACGGTCGCTGCGTCTGGTCAGAAGGGTTGTCAGAGATGATAAGCGAAGATGAATGCAGTTTGCCGAAAAAACTTAACACTGACTGAGCTATTAATTTTCTATGGGACTAGTTGCAGTTTTACATCCGTTACGTGTGTTTAATATCCATTCTGCTATTGCATGGGTTAGTATAGGTCTATGGGTAGCCTATTGTGTGAGACCCATGCATAGTCCTATTATTTTGGGCTCCCACGGGCCTCATATTTCCATGTGGCATATAATAAGGTGCTTGTGGGTCTGCTGGTAGTATGGGTATACCATGGGCCATATTTAAATCGTGCGCAAAATTTGTGTGGCTTAACTTAGCATATCCCTCCCGTGAACATTACCCTAGGGCCTATAGCAACGCCTTCTTATTCTGCTAAGCCCGTTGCATGCTGGCGTAAATATGGAATTGCATTGTAGACCTATTGAACATTTGCAAGGCTCCTCTAGGATAGGGTCAACCATTCCGAAGCCCTTCCAATGCGTATACAAGCCCCAAAGATGGATAAAAAAATTCGAAGGGGGCCAAAAATGTTCGGTCTTTTTTAAGTCATACAGTGTTCTTAAGTCCAGTGGCGGAGACCTAGGGGGGGACAGGGGGGACGGTCCCCCCCAATGAAAGTGTTGGGGGGACGGCCCATGCATTTGTCCCCCCCAATGTTTGAGCGTCAAGCCTTTTTTGGGCGGGGAAAATAGAAAATTTCTTTGAGATTTTGGCCGGATGACTAAAAAAAAAAAAAAAAACGTCATCAACTTTTTTGGCGGCGAAAATAGAAAAATTTCGTCGAGATTTTGGCCGGATGACTAAAAAAAAAAAAAAAAAAAAAAAAGGTCATCAACTTTTTTTTTTGGCGGCGAAAAATTTTTTCCCCGAGATTTCGCTCGTCGTCAGAAATTTTTCTGAAAATCTCGCGTCTTTCCGTCCCCCCCAATTCTCGGCCCAGGTCTCCGCCTATGCTTAAGTCACTGTACGGGCCTCGTGTACGGACCTCATGGGAATACGGAACAACTCATGGGGGGGCACATCAACTTTCCCAGCCAGAATAGCGGCTCAAAAATAAATATATTTCCAAATGGGGGGACATGCCCGGATCGGCCCTCCCCTGGGTCCGCCTCTAACCAGCCCCACTTTGAAACGAGAGACGGATGGAAATGGTCTGCCAAACAGAATTGTAGAGTGAACGGAAAATCGGGAAAAGGCGCATCCAAAAGAGAAGGACCAATATTGAGGTAAATGGCAGAGACTGCTCAGACTGGACCAGAGCAAAATTCTAGTATATATATATTTTATATATATATATATATATATATATATACGACGGATAAAGAGGTCAAGTCTATGGGAGGAACGAAGATGTGTAAGCTTATAGCATAGCACCTCACTAATAAGGCATAGGCTAATATGCTTACCTGTCTGAGTCTTTCGTCATGGTCAATGAGGCCCCTCACTAGCTGCACTTCAGCTTCGGTCTTCATTGGTCCAATCGCGTACACGTGATATCTAAAAAGACATTTCCGCATTTAAATGGTATGACGAGGCAGTTCGTTTTCGTGAAATATTATACGTCTAGGCTATATATTTTTATAATTATATGATCCATAATAATAACAGTGGTTAGGCTACATCTGGGCCTGATTAACACATTTGGTTACCCTGTTCGGTAAATTTGTGGGCCCCAGCCTAAAGAATCTCAACAGAGGGGTGCATAAAACGTGCTATATTGAACGACGGAATTTTTCGGCAATGCCAAAAGCTGCAAAATGCACAAGGTGCTAAGAAAGAAACGCCAAAAAGTCTTTCTGCATATGTTGAGGCCCATAAACTGTTGGACCTTTAGTCAGACGAATATGATGAACATGCCTTAAACTGGCCCTATCTTACATCATGCACCAAGACAAGGAATATATGTGCGTGTGTCTGTCTGTCTGTCTATCTCTCTGTCCAGGTTGAAGTTCCACACAGTCAGCGGCGCCCCAGAATTTTTTTCCTGAGCGCACACGTCGCACAGCTTGCACAAATATGAAGCGAACGGCGATCCAAGCGATCCGAGTAGCCTAGGCTTAGCGAGCTGTAGCCTAATATAGGTCTACTGCCACTGGCGATTATGAAGTATCGCCAACCAGGCCCGCCGAGAGGGGGGCAGGGGGGGCAAATGCCCAGGGGCCCGGCGACTTTTAGGGGCCCGGAGGGGGCCCGGGCAACAGTGATTAAAATATGTTTCATTATGTTGATTACGGGCGCCGGTGTCATGAAACGGAATATCCCCCCTGAAAGCTATCCGGGGGGATGAATTAATCTATCCCCCCGGATGGAATTAACCGGTCTATACTATCCGGGGGGATAAACCATTCTCATTCTATCCCTTTTTTTGAAAAATGCGCATAATAAAAATATTTATGCTGTAATCAAAATTTAAAGTGACTCTAATTGTTTTAAGTGTCCTAGGCAATGCTCAGATAAAGGCAACTCGAAGTTATTTAGTGACTCTGAGTGTTCTTAAGTGTTTTAAATGTTTAAAGTGCTCTAAAAACAGGGCAAAACAAATTATCTAGTCGGAATAAACATACCTGTTAGTGTCATTGTTCAAAACAAAGCAGATGAAAATTAATTTGCAAAAAAACTACACGCGGTAGCGGTTTTTCGACTTTTGTTATTTTGGGGGGATACAATTAATACGGGGGATACTCTATTTCGTGACACCGGCCCTACCTATAGGCTAATCACTTATATTACTTAGCTTATTGTTTGTGATTTATGTTGTTTTAATAATATAGCCTAACAGGCTATAACTGTTGCATAACTACAACTTTTGAATTTCAAGCAACTGTCCGTTAGCCTACCTTGTGGCCTACTAATTATAATCAGTGTTTTGCCAAAAAAACACGCTCACATTTGTCTCAGAACGCTCTTCTGCTAAATTATGCGTTGTCAGATTTCAATCATAAGTGAACAACTCTAAAATAATGATAAATTTCTTTCGCAACGATGGAATATCTTATAAACACAATCCTTGAGCACAAAAACGAAAAGAAAAAGCTAATAAGTTTGAAAAGGCAAAAGTTGGTAAGCTTACTAAATCAATTCAGAATCTCGAAAGAAGGCAATCACAGTCCGTAATTTGGTCTAGGACCTACTCATACATCGGTCGATTCTAGTGAATTAAACGTGCATGCATGATGATCGTATAAATGATGGATGAAAATGAAGTTTATGGTGCTAGTATCTATAGTAGCCTATCTTAATTCCAAAAGAAGACTTTATAAATAAGAATTATGAAAATGCTGAAATTATAGAAACTGTCAAAAGGCTCTGTTTTGATGTTGGCACTCTGCCGCCAGGGCCTGCGTTTAGGCCTATACAAAACGATTGAGACGATAATAAGCTGCTATTATTATATTAATTAAGCTTATAAGAAACGGTCCTCCAAGACATTCGGATAATTTTCCAGGCGATGAAGAAAGAGCATTTCCGAAGCAGTGGCGGCTCTAGGGGGACTAGGGGGGCTAAGCCCCCTAAAAAGGCCATCCATTTTTCCTCCATGCAAAAATAAAAATTTTGGACGATTTACCCCTTTTAGCCCCCCCCCCCCAAAACTGAAATCCTGGTAACGGCACTGTTCCGAAGTGCATTTCTTAGGTTAGCAGACAAGATGGCGAACTACCAGGATATTTTAAACGACTTTGCTGCAGTTAAATCCAGAAGGGTTGCTTGCTGATTACCATCATTTGTAGATAAAAATTCTTACCATTGAAATCATAAATGTAAGCATTAGCGTACATTCACACTCACATAATTGTTATTTTTGAGCAAATTTGCTCAAAAAGCCTAGAGATAGTTTGGGGCCCGTGACGGCTCAGCCCAGGGGCCCGGAAGTTCTGTCGGCGGGCCTGTCGCCAACATATGCTTTTCCGAGTAGCCTATCATTTTGGGTATGGGCCTACGCATAGAACTAATTTCGGATATTAATAGTGGTGACGCTCTCATAATGTCGCGAAAGCTCATTTGACCTGCCTATAGCCTATTAGGCCTACTCTGCTGAAATTTTATAGCTGGCGTCGCCACTGGGATACTAAAGCAAGTGAAATAAAGTAGGTCTATAATTTTCCATTCAAGGGCAGACAGCTGAAAATCGTGAAATAAATAAATGAAACGCATCTTTAATGTAAATAATCATGTCTAAAGATTAGACAAATAGATTCACAATAGGGCTATCGCAAATTCTACGATTATATTTACGAGCGTACGCGTGATCAAAATTATTCTTTCCTAAACAATTAATTGATCTGCTAGACTAGGCTACTATAGGCTAAAGTTTATAAAAATCGTTGTAGGATATCAGAAAGGCAGGATAAAGATACTAAGCGTGCGAATAGATTTCTCTTGCGCGTGTCTTTGTCAGATTGAAACACGTAACCTACGGGACTGCCAACGAGCAAACACGACTTCCAGATCAATTGTGTGACCAGAATTAAAAAGACGCCCTAATTCTTATCAGGCAGCTCAAGTGGTCAACCTGTTGTCGAGTGCGCATTTTGTCTTCATTAAAGCCAGAATTGCGATCTCGCCACAAGGCTTTTCCTTATAGATATAGGTCCTTAGAATGCAGCACAATTTTTGAAGACTGCGCTCATAAGCTTAGGCCTACTCATAGAATTCTTCATTTAGGATTTAGTCACAGTTAAATAAAAAAAAAACATGTCTCCGATGGGCATCCGTACGTAGGGCACTGTAGGACACTACATCATGATAAAATGTCTTTAACCAAAATTATCCAACAATAGAGAGGCTGAAAAAGAGATATAGATAGACTGCGAGTCAGCGAAAGAGAGACAGAGATCGAGAGACAATCATGAGTGAGAGACAGAGAAATAAACAGAGATAGACAGAGTGGTGTGGGATGAATGCGCAGGAGCTGACACACCGAGCACGGGACAGAGAATCATGGAAGAGAGTAGTCAAGTGTGCAGTGGACACCTACGGGCTGTCAGCCCATGGACAATGAAGAAGAGAAGAAGAAGAAGAAGAAGACAGAGACAGAGAGGCAAAGAGAGAGAGTGTGTGTTTGTGTATAAGAGAGAGAGAGAGAGAGAAAGAGAAAGAGAGAGGGAAAGAGAGCGCGAGACACAACAGGCGCGCGCGCGAGAAACAGGGCGGATATTATTTCAGGCAGTTTAACGCTCAACTTGATGGGCTAAAGAGTTGCTGTTGGAATAATGATACACATTCTAGATGGCGCTAGCATAGATGACTGTAGATGACTCTATATAATTTAGTCTATGTTATACGTCACTTCCTCCTTCTCCTCCGTTCCGTGTTTGTGCTATAGTAGTTAAGATGACATGTGACAATCTTTATCTCCTTTAATCGTGAATAAAGCTCTGCATTCCAACAGGTTATGTGCCCAGGTCGAACGCAGGACGACTGGTTAATTCCCAGGACGACTGGTCGACTAATATTTTTCGAGTTTTCTCGTTAATTATCCGAGTCGATAGAAGCTGAAGTTTCTTCTTGTTCTCGCGTCAAAATGGCGGCATTGGAAGAACTACAGCAGCAAGTTTTGAGAATTCAGGAGAAAATTAGCACAGGAACAGGTAATGTAGCGACAACAGTTACTACAAATTCCGTCGGAGGTTTACCGGAAGCGAAGCATCTTGATGGCAAAAATTATGGTGATTGGAAATTCTGGATGCAAAATTTCTTAATTGACGCAGGTTTATGGCGCTGTGTTTCGCCAAAAGAGGGACAGACTGTTGATCCGGATTTGGACTTACGTGCGTTAGCCAAAATCAATCTCAGCCTAAAACCATGTTCAGCCAGAGTCACGAAGAAATGCCAGACTGCGAAAGCTGCTTGGGACGCATTGAGAGGTGAATATGAAAGCACTGCTCTTGTTCGTCTGATTGGACTGTATTCTAGTTTGTTTAAGACAAATTTTGAGAACTTTCCTTCGATGCAGCAGTATGTAGATCACATTTTGTCAATTGCAGAACAATTGGAATCAATTGGTCAACCTTTTCAGGACAATGTTGTTGGAGGCATAATTCTTGGAGGTCTTCCAGATCAGTATAGGCCTTTAATATTAGGCATCCAAGGATCAAAGCAAGACACAACAGTTGAGTTTGTAAAAAGTCTTTTGCTTCAGGACAGTGTTAAGGAGCTAGGAGCAAGTACGACTTCGGTTGCAACTCATTCAGCATTTTCAATGGGCAGGTCTCAAATGAGCAGGTCCCACAAGGGCATGTCCCAGATGAAAAGTAAGCCAAAAGGACCACGTTGTTTTGAATGTAATGGTTTTGGTCATATTCGTTCGCAATGTGTGAAGGTCAAGGTTAAACCACATAAGAATTCAGCCAACGCGAATTTTGGTGCTGTGTCAGCCCAAACGAATTTTTCAGTTTCATCGGTGCAGCCTACCTCGATGAATGATGATTGGTATCTTGATTCAGGTGCCACGGTACATCTAACATCTCGACTTGACTTGCTTAAGAATTTTTCTTCAGATTCTAGTCAAGAGGTTGGAATTGCAAATGGAACAAAGTTAAAAAGTACTGGAATGGGAAAATTATCGATTCCGTTGTCAACAAAGAAAACAATGGAAATTTCGGATGTTGTTCATGTTCCAGATTTGGCTATAAATCTCTTAGCAGTTAACAGAATTGCTCAGGAGGGTAAAACTGTTTTGTTTGACAAGAAAGGCTGTCGCATAGTTAATCAGCAGGTGAAGGTCAATCCAAAAAGTGTCATTGGAACTGCCACAGAAGTCAATGGACTGTATCGTTTGAACTGTAAGCAATCTCGTATGTTTGCTGCGCTGTCAACGAACTCTGTAAACTTATGGCATCGTCGCCTTGGACATCTTAATCGGCCTTCTATGCGCCTACTTCGAAGCACTATGTCTACTGGTGTTCAGTCTGAAGGGACGGCAACTATTCCCTGTGAAATTTGTGTGAAAGGCAAACAGCATCGCAAACCGTTCAAGAAAACAGGAGCCAAACGAGCGAAGCACGTTCTTGGTCTTGTTCATTCTGATATTTGTGGTCCAATGCATGTTTCATCAGTTGGTGGAGCACGGTATTTTCTGACATTGATTGATGATTTCACGAGACACTCGGTTGTCTATTTTCTGAAATCAAAGACTGAGGTACTGGAGAAGTTCAAGGAGTACAAATCTCTTGTTGAGAATCAGACTGGTAAACGTATCAAAACTCTTCGAACAGATAATGGTACTGAATATGTCAATGAGAATTTTCTGAGTTTCTTACGACGTAGTGGAATTCGTCACGAAACCACGATTCCGTATACTCCTCAGCAGAACGGAGTTGCTGAACGTCTGAACAGAACTTTGGTAGAAAGAGCTCGAACAATGATTCTAGAATCCGGAGTAAGCACAGATTTTTGGGCAGAAGCAGTAAATACAGCCAATTATCTGAAGAATCGGTCACCTACAAAAGTCTTACCAAATATGACACCTCAAGAGGCATGGACAGGAGAAAAACCTGACCTAAGCCATCTTCGTGTTTTTGGTTGCAAAGCTTTGGTGAAAATTCCTGAAAATAACCGCAAGAAATGGGACTCTAAGTCAAAAGAGTACATCTTCGTTGGTTACTGTGAAGAAAGCAAAGGTTACAGAATGCTTCATCCTGTTACAAAGAAATGCACTCGATCCAGAGATGTTGTTTTCTTTGAATCTCAGTTTCCTGTTCGACATTCGTCTTCAGATGATCCTTTTCCAGATGTTGCGGATGACAACTCATCGCAAACTGTCACTTCAGACATTCATAATCAACAGCAGTTTCAGAATACCCAAACTCATGTTGAAGTGGGGGAGTCTGATGGTTCAAAGGAGTTTGGTGGATCAAAGACTAATCTTACTGATGGCTCGAACACTGGCTCGGAAATAAACTCTGTGGAAGAAGATTCTGATGGATCAAATATTTCAGTGGTCAATAAGGACATAACTGATGATGGAGAAGTGATACGAGACACATTTGAGAGGCCAAAAAGAACTCGTATTCCAAATAAGCAAATATTCAATGAGAATTTTGTTGTGCATCAAGCTACATTGTGTAAAAGTACTGATCCAGCAACTGTTGAAGAAGCACTTACTTCTCAATATGCAGAAGAATGGAAACGTGCAATGGAAGAAGAAATTCAGGCACATGTTGAAAACCAGACATGGACATTATCTGATGTACCTACTGGGAGAAAAGCAATTAAGTGCAAATGGGTCTTCAAAACAAAGCTGAAATCTGATGGTACAGTTGAGCGTTACAAAGCTCGTTTGGTGGCTAAGGGATGTTCACAAAAACCAGGCATTGATTATGAGGAAACGTACTCGCCGGTTGTACGTTATACTTCCATTCGTCTTCTGATGGCACTGGCTGCAAAATACGACCTTGACATTGATCAAATGGATGTCACAACAGCATTTTTGCATCCTGAGCTCGAAGAAGAAATTTACATGGAATTGCCAGGTGGTTTTCGGCTGAATGGTAAAACTTGTCGACTAAAGAAGTCAATTTATGGTCTGAAGCAAGCAAGCCGAGCCTGGAATAAGAAATTGGATAAGTTGTTGAAAGAACTTGGATTTGTGCAATCAAATTTTGACACTTGCATTTACTACAGATGTGAAAACGGAAAGATCTTAATCATTGCAGTGTATGTTGATGATCTTTTAATTCTCTCGAACAACAAGGAGGAGAAACAGAATTTGAAAGCAGATCTAATGAAACGTCTCAAGATGAAGGATCTTGGTGAGGCACACTATTGTGTGGGCATTCATATCCAAAGAGATCGTGATACAGGAACGATATCACTTGATCAAGAGAAATATATTGAACAAGTGCTCAACCGTTTCAATATGACTGAGTGCAATGGGGTTTCAACTCCACTTGATTCGAATCAGGATTTGTTTGGAGAAGAATATTTTCCTAACAGTCAACAGCAAGAAGAAGAAATGAGAAACATTCCTTTTCAAGAAGCTGTGGGTAGCCTTATGTATGCAGCACAGGCTACAAGACCAGACATCGCATTTGCAGTGGGGGTCATGAGCAGATTCAATAACAACTATGGAAAAACTCATTGGGTTGCAGTGAAAAGAATCTTTAGATATCTTCGGCAGACTGCAAGTACCAAACTAGTGTACAGGAGAACCAATGAAGATTTGATTGGGTTTTGTGATTCTGACTGGAGTGGTGATAAAAGGGATCTGAAATCAACCACAGGATACACTTTTGTTTTAAGTGGTGCCGCAATAAGTTGGAACTCAAAGAAACAACCAACAGTTGCAAAGTCAACAACTGAAGCAGAGTACATGGCTTTAAGCATGGCTGCTACAGAAGCTATCTGGTTAAAGGGACTTCACAAAGAACTTGTTCCTCAAGCTTCAGATGTCGTGGAGATTTTCTGTGATAACAAAGGGGCGATTGATCTTGCTAGAAATCCCGGATATCGACCCAAGACCAAGCACATTGCTGTGCAGCATCACTTCATTCGATACAGAATTGCAATTGGAGACATTCTGGTTAAACAGATTGAAACAACAAATATGGTTGCTGACTGTTTAACGAAAGGACTGTGTAAAGATTTGCATAACAAATGCATTTCTTGGATGGGGTTAGAAAAATAACACTAACCTAATTTTCTGAGTGTGTATAAAGTGGGGGTGTTGGAATAATGATACACATTCTAGATGGCGCTAGCATAGATGACTGTAGATGACTCTATATAATTTAGTCTATGTTATACGTCACTTCCTCCTTCTCCTCCGTTCCGTGTTTGTGCTATAGTAGTTAAGATGACATGTGACAATCTTTATCTCCTTTAATCGTGAATAAAGCTCTGCATTCCAACAGTTGCCAGACAGGTGAAGGCCGACAGCAGATTGAAGTGTATCTGAATGTATCATTAATGTATCTTAATTTTAAATCAACATACATGTAGGCTTGTAACTGAGCGTTCAGTTGACAAGTATGTAGTAGCTAGGTGACCTATCATAGAGTATCATTTAATCTTAAAGCAGGCTACATGCTGTGGATTGTACTCTGCAAAGGATGACACATTATCGGAACCTGTGGTCTTTTGAACGCCGTGCGCACAATTTTTAAACGCCACTCGCACTATAGACCTAGGCCTATTATATGCGACCTTTTTTTAATTATGCTACTGTAACAGAACAAGCCTGTATACATTCACCTCCAAGTGTTAGGACGTTTGAAGAAACTTAAAATAATTTTTTTATTGTCTTGTTAGCTTCATTTTTACATAACCCCAAAACAATGCTTTCCCGGCGAGACTAAATCACGAAGATCCACGAAAACACGCATTGCCACGAAATTGGATAGCTCTCTATTAGCATGTAGCAAGTGACGAAAGCAGACAGTGGCCTAGAAGGACCAAGTTGCTACATTGTTTGAAACGATAGATTATTATATAGATTCAATAGAATAAGAATTACATATATCTTATAATGTTTTACGCTTTAATTTGTAATTATAAAAATTAACCTGTCAACGCTGTAGGCACTTTCGTAAGTGCGTAGGTTACGCCTGCGGGCGCCGCTGCACGCAGTTACTGTAGTATATATATATATATATATATATATATATATATATATATATATATATATATATATATATATTACAGTAACTGCACGCAGTTACTGTAGTATTATATATATATATAATTGGTCCTGGGCACGACGTTAAACTGCATCCATCCTCTGCCACAGGGAACCAGCAACTTCCCTGTGCCGGTCCTAAGCCCGGACAAAATGAGGAAGGTTTGCCAGATGGGTGGAGATACACTGGCAGTAAAAGACCAAGACCATAGAAATCCCCAAAAACCACGACACAAGTGACATAAGATGGGCAACATGGCACGAGACAGACTCAAACAGAGAGTGGCGCCGGACACCTACGGGCGTTTAGCCCAAGGATTTCGATGATGATGATGATATATATATATATATATATATATATATATATATATATATATATATTTACATCGTTCCCTTACACAAACTTTAACTGCACATCTTCTTGGTGCTTGTTCTCGTTCGTATTTCACTTCAAAAAGCTGAATGTGCATTTCAACCGAGAGTTAAGTATAGACCCTAATACATAATTTTGTAGCCTAGCCATAGACTTATCATCGGTGTCAGTGGCGGTGCCAGGATTTCAGGTTTGGGGGGCTGAAGCACGGAGGAATTTTCCAGTTTGTCCGCCAACATTTCTTACGACTTTTTTCTTTAGTCATCCGCCGAAATTTCATGGAAATTTTCCCTTTTCGTCCGTCAAATTTTTTACGACTTTTTAATTTTTTTAAATATTTCTTTTAGTCATCCGGTCGAAAAACGTGGAAATGTTTCAATCGGCCCTGTGCGTCCCGTGTCCCGGATTGATCTCAAATTGTCCCGGAATTTGTGGTAGAAATTTTTTTGTCATTTTGCACACTAAACTCGACAAGTTTATGATAATTTTGCGTTCTTGCTGTTAAATCTAACGTTGTTGGCTGAACATAGAAGGTTGGACAGTGCTGGATTCAAGTCTTGAAAACTTTACAAACCACTGACACTCTGTAACCTATTGCGTCCTATGTAGATCTACAGTAGGCTAACTGTTAGTCCGTTTTAATGCATTTTGAGAGACGACGTGTTGAGTTTTCTATGACTTTGTGTCTATATATGCAATATAGTCTATGTGGACACACTGTACAGTGTAAATTGGTATAAATGTCATATCTAGTGACTGCGGGCGTCCCGGAACGGCGAAATCAAGAGTTGGCAGCCCTAGGACTTAGCCTTTTATAGGGGGTGGGGGGCTTAGCCCTCCCTAGCCACCTAGCGCCGCCACTGATCTGTGTTAGGCCTACAAGAGTCAATCCCGATTGGAACTGCAGATCGATGTTGGAAACGTTAAGTATTTAGACTTAACTTGAATAAGCTGGTCTAAAAATTGTAACCAACCATGGGCGGAGACTTAGGGGGGACAGAGGAGACGGTCCCCTTCAATGGATGGGGTGGGGGACGGTCCATGCATTTGTCCCCCCCCCCAAAGCAGAGTGTTGAAGTATTGTTAAGTGGCGGCCATCTGCACACACTTAACGAAACACACGGCGAACAAGAAATGAGAGTGACGAGGTGATGACTAAAAAAGGTCATCCACTTTCGATCGACATATCGGATCGGACGGATGACTAAAAAAAGGTCGTCAGAAATTTTTGCCGGTGACACGAAACGGAGTATCCCTCCTGAAAGCTATCCGGGGAGATGAATTAATCTATCCCACCGGATGGAATTAACCGGTCTATACTATCCGGGGGGGATAAACCATTCTATCCTCTCGTTTGAACAATGCGCATAATAAAAACATTTATGCTGTAATCAAAATTTAAAGTGACTCGAATTGTTTTAATTAAGTGTCCTAAGCAATGCTCAGATAAAGACAACTCGAATTTATTTAGTGACTCTGAGTGTTCTTAAGTGTTTTAAATGTTTTAAGTGCTCTAAAAACAGGGCAAAACAAATTATCTAGTAAGAATAAACATACCTGTTAGTGTAATTGTTCAAAACCAAGCAAAAGAAAAGTAATTTGCCAGACAAAATACACGCGGAAGCGGTTTTTCGACTTTTTTAATTTGGGGATACAGTTAATACGGGGGATACTCTATTTCGGGACACCGGCAAAAAGATGGAAAATTTGTGTCGGCGACTCAGCCATTCATCCACCCAAAATCTTCGGCCGCCTTTTCGTTCCTCGCAAGTCTCCGCCCAAGTCTCCGCCCGTGTAAGCAACATTATTATAGGCCTAGCTATGCCTAATAATTACTTCAGACGGATAATGTCTTACCCGTCATAACGGACCACAGCGCTGGCCACAGCGGCAGCCAGCAGAAGCAGCAAGAACTTCATGGTGATCGTTGACAGTTGCAGACCAGTCCTGACCCTGGCCCATGTTTCGTCTTTTATAGACCAACTGTGTCTTATCTAAACGGATATTGCGATAAGAGTTATTTTGCGACATATTGCAAGAGGCTTGTCTTTCCTGCGTTTCTTTCAGAAACAGTTTTAGCCTGTGCAGTGCACGTAGGCCCTGCATGTATGTTCTAGGCCTGTATCTGCCACATGCTTTATCTATCGGTAAACGCCAAGGATAGCGCGCCACAGGTGGTTTGACGAACTCATTTTCCCCATAATGCTATATAGGCCTAGGTCACAGGAAATTGATTATATAGGTGAGATTGCACTCTAAACAGACGCTAAATATAACATAATATACGCTGCAGTTAAATAATTTACCTTTGAAACTCTCCATCTGCTTTTAGATACCGGTAACCATTATAATTACGGTCCTAATAAATTGTCATAAAGGCTTAAACAGCACCGTCTATCAAAAGTACATTATTCACACATTCATTCTAATTCATTCAAGTATTTAGATAGCACGTGCCTCTTCAAGGAAACTACTCAAAGGTGCTCCCCGACTCCAGTCTGTAGCGGAAGGAAATATAGTTTAAGTGCTTATAGAATAGACAGGACAATGTCTATGTCTATGTCTATGAATTGCTGGGATCAATCAAAATATGCCTATGTCTATTAGACATCGACAAATTTTTATTGATCCCAACAATTCAATTGTACATGTATACTTAACAAAGTATAAACAAAATCAGCAATAAGCAAATACTCACAGTGAATAAGTAGAATAAGAGTGAGGGAACAAATAGGCACACGGAAGGGACAAGTCCCGCTAAGTAGGGAGCCTAATAATTAACAAAGTGAGGCGCAAAAGTAAAAACTGTATGTGTATAGGGAGAATTTGTCAGAGATTGGAATGGAGGCGGAGCGCAACAGGCAACCCAAAATAATTACCCATTCCAGGGCCACCCACTAAGAAAGGACGCCGTTGCATCATATAGTATAGTCTGCGAGTGAGGGACTATAGGAATATAGAGCTGATCGGAGAGCAGACCACCATTGAGACAGCAGAGCTCCTCAGCGTTTCCGAACACAACTGAAAGCCCCACATCTCTGACACGCTCATCATATTTTCACTTAAGACGCCTCAGAGTCATTCGTCGCTCTGTCTCCTCCTCCATCTTCACTACCTTAGTTCATGCTTTCATATGTTCTCGTATTGACTATTGCAATTCTCTTCTCATTGGTCTTCCTAAAGTTCGTCTTTCACCGATTCAGTCAGTTCTCAACTCAGCTGCTAGATTAATTGCCCGCCTTCCCAAGTACTCTCACATCTCTACCTTTATGTTTGATGAACTTCATTGGCTTCCTCTACGTGCTCGCACACAGTTCAAGATCCTCACTCTGATCCTAAAGTCTCAACGGGGTCTTGCCCCAAAATATCTGACTAAAACCTTACTTCGTCCTCACTCAGCTTCCTCCCACCGTCCACTTCGCTCATCCAACAGACTTGACCTATTGGTTCCCCGGTCTAGAACTGCTATGGCTCAGTCTCGATCTTTTGTCTCAATTGGTCCTTCTCTCTGGAATTCTCTGTCTCCTTCTGTTCGCTCAACTCTTCTGTCTGTCAGTCTCTCCTCTGCTCTGTCTCTTCTCAAAACCTGCTTCTTCTCGCGGGGCCTTGCGCACTGGGAGCGCCTCTGAACGGTTTACCCTACTAGAGGCGCTTTATAAATGTTTAAATACAATACAATACAATCTCTGCTGAGTTTCCAATATTACAAATAGCAGACTTCAACATATTATAGTACATGTAAGTACTATTATAATTAACAGTGATGAAAGCTATTCATGACCTTCACTGGCTTCCGATCTTTACCCGAATCAGATACAAGGTCCTTCTCCTAGTTAGGCCTACTAATTAAGTCCATGCAGGGCCTATAGCGCTTAAATAACTCTGCGACTTGACATGCAAACCTCTTTCTGCAAGATCTTCAAGACCTCTTCGTCCTGTTGACCGCCCTGATCTACTTGTACCTATATAGAGGGTGGGCCAGCAGGAATGCAACAACTTTGACGCCTTATAACTTGAACAGTTTTTATTTGAACATCTTGTCCAATATATCAGATTGGACATAATTATCCATTTTATCACTCTGCAAAATATCTAAGAGATAAGCTTACTATCGTTTGTAAGTACGCTCAAGGCGTCGACGGAAAGATTTGAAGGCCTGGAGATAGGAGTTATACCAAGGGTTGTTAGAGTGAGAACCAGATTTGGTGATAGTAGGAGCGTGTTTGTCAAGAATCATGGAGAGAGTGGTGTTGTAGGAGGACAGAAGGTCATCGAGAGAGGATGGGGGATTTAGAACGAGGTCTGAAGAGGCAAGATCGTGCTTGAAGGCTCCGATGTTTATGGACCTGATGCGGCGGAAAGAATGAGAGACGGGCTCAGAACGTGGAGTAGGCAGTATGTTCAGTGCCTAAAGTGTGGAAAAATAAGTGCCCGGACGCCCTTTACCTCTCCAAAAGAGGTGCCTGGACGCCCCTTACCTTTCCAGTCTGTGCTCACCAATAAGTGGCTGGACGGCGTTCAGACTTTAAAACAAGTGCATGGACGCCGTCCATGACCGTCCAGGCACACTTTAAGCCCTGAGTATGTTAAAATGTGTGAAAATGGCGTAATGGTCAGAAGGTGTATCAACAGAGAAAGAGATGTTTGGCGATAGCTTTGAGAGAGATAATGTGATGATGAGGTCAAGTGTGTGGTTGTGAGAGTGGGTGGGAAAGTTGACATGTTGGACCAGATTAGTATATAGATGACAATCAGCGTGAGGAAGTCAGAAGCAAGTGAGTTCGATAGATTGTCAACATGTATGTTGAAATCCTCTGTTATCAAGAATTCATGAGGAGTTGTGGCAGCGATGGAGAGTAAGGCGGTAAATTCTTGCAAGAAGACAGAGTTAGGTTTAGAGTGTGAGGAGGAGGAGGGAGGGCGGTAGACATTGAAGATGGTTAGGATTGAGTTCGGGAGTTTGAGAGTGATTGAGGCGCATTCGAAAGATTTGAAACAGTAGCCAGAATAAGACGAGCAAGTTCACCTTCGATTATTTTGTCAATAGCCTCCCACCTCACTATAGATGTTGGATAGAAGTCGGAGCAGCGCAGAGTTTCGGGCTATAGTGGAACTTTCTGTAGCCTAGCCGGATTGGCGTGGACGAAGTAGATTGGTATACTCACTAGGTGCATGGGAGCCATTGGGAGACCGAACCGAGTTCAAAGGTCAAACATGCATGTTTAGCTGCTCAAATGCACTTAACCTGCCCAGCCTCCACGACGATGCGAATAAGCTGGTTGTTGGAAAATAACTGGGGGGGTTGGACCATTATCCACTTGAAATTTGGGTGTGAAAAACAGATTTTACTATGGGGCTCTAAGAAAGACTGGGGGGTTGAAACCCCCAACCCCCCGAGAATTCTCACCCTGGAGTGAAGGACTTGCCCAAGGTCCCCACGAGGCGACTTCAGGGCCGGATTAAGGCATGTTCAATATGTTCGACTGAACAAAAAGGTCATCAGAATTTTTGGCTGAAGATCCCCCCAAAATTTTCCAAACAGTCCCCCACATTTCTTAATCTGGCTAAGGGCGGCTTGAGGCCGATTCGAACCTGCAACCCTCTGGCTGCAAGGCAACAAACATTTATCTACCCACAGCTCCGCGCCCGACGCAATGTAAGTAAGTAAGTATTTCTTTAATGTATACCAGCTGCAAAACGCACTCTGGTTTGCAAGCATAAAAAAACACGACACATAAAAACAAATCTAGCAGCCATCAAGGGTGCCCACTCATATAGCCCAAGCCTATTGATGGTATCACAACAGCAGAGCCATCCTTAGGCAAAACGCCGCTCGAGAAGCACTATAGCCACCACCGTCGAACTCCTTCGCGTTGGCTACACGAAGAGTCCAGCGATAGCAATTAGAATAAGATATAAATAGTGGCAAATCGACTTGCCCTTTTCTAAGCTGTCTATGCTCAGTAATAATATTTTATTTTTTCGTTCCTTGGTTTACTTTGCTAATCGGTTTCCTCTTCGTCTTTACATCGCGCTTTCTTACTTGCAAATTTTAAACAAATTGCAAGGGATCCAGCTTAACAAAGATGGCGCATGGGATGTTACTTCCGGTTTATTCTGACAAACCACATATAGTATATTGGACAAACTGTTTAGTCACGATAGGAATCAAGTTTAAGCATTTGCTTCTTATATTTTGTTTAGAAGCACCAGCTGCCATGTCTCCGACAGACCCTAGTAAAATTTCAAACGTAATCGTTCATCCATTGGTGCTACTTAGCGTTGTCGACCATTTCAATCGAATGGGTAAAGTCGGCAACGTGAAGCGAGTAGTTGGTGTTTTGTTGGGTTCGAACAGGCAGGGTGCCCTCGATGTCTCAAACAGCTTTGCCGGTATGTTACAGTATTCTGAAACGGTAAACTTGATATCTTCATTCACGTATATTTAGACGTTTGTAAAGCTTATTTGCTGTAATAACTTCATAGTCAAACTTAGTTTTATGTCTCAAGCCGGTCTATCGGAATCGCCGAAAGTGTTCTGCCGAAAACTAGTTCCGGTGCGGCCCGAAACCCGATTCCCCGAAATAAATCTCGGCGAAACTATAGTATCCGGGACCGATGTTTATAACATTGTCTTAGTATAGTATAGTATATAGGATCTAATGACGACACTAACACTAACCCTAACCGACCCTCACGACGCTTAACCTGACCCTAACCGACCCTCACGACGCATAACCTGACCCTAACCGAATTGGAAATTTCCAATGTTATAAACATCGGTCCCGGATACTATAGTTTCGCCTAAATCTCGACCGGATTAAATCGATTTTTGAGTAGGACCCACATGTTGGACACTAAACTCTGGGCTTATATAAATTTACAACCTGGGGCGAACATTGCTTACTTATTTGCACAACGCTATCATTGCTTAATCAAAACAGATTATTTAGGCCTACCAAGAGGGTAGTCTTTGTCGTGAGTGTTGGTTAGTATAGGATTAGCGTCGTAAGGATCGGTTATGTTTAGTGTTAGGGTTAGTGTCGTCATTGGAAAACTCTGGTGAATTGATGGAAATAATTTCTGGTGAAATAGAAGTTGGATTGTCGAAAATAATATAACTGAATGAGAAGTTGGATTTGGCAATTTTGCCGAAATGGAATGGCTCTTATAATATAATTATAGTCTATATGTCTCAACGCCGCTTGTGCTGGCAAAAGACAGTACATTTTTCACTTCCCGGATAGTAAATGTATACCAAACTCCGTTATCAATAACACTAACAGGATCCATTATGTCATATATTTAATTTAATTCTGAAACGTTTTTCGGGAGTTGTCCGTTTTCAATAATTTAAATGTTTTCGTTAAATTGGGCTTAAATTGTGCATTTCCAGTGTTTTGGGGGATTCTTGATTCGAGGATTCAGTTTAACCCCACTAGGTTGAACCTGAATCCTGATTTGCCAGAAATGAATAAAATTTATGCACAAATCGCCAAGTCCTGACAGCAGTTTTCTGCCATGTGTTCAATTTATGCCAATAACTTGTGCGAACCTAAATGCCAAATGTGACAACAGTACTGTTCGAAGCAATGAAGCTCAGAAGTGATCACGCTACAGTGTTGCAGATGCAGACAAATCTGCCGTTATTGTAATCGCAAAATACGTACATTTTGTTGCCACTTTTATTTGGATGACACTTATTTCATATTGGATTTCATTTTAGTGCCATTTGACGAAGATGGAAAAGAATCGGAGGTGTGGTTTCTTGATCATGACTACCTGGAAAACATGTATGGCATGTTTAAAAAAGTTAATGGTATGTGCCACACTTTTCTTATGTTTTTATGATTATTCAGTGTTTGGAAGTTGACAAGGCGCTATAGACGATGCTGAGATGGTATGGACATGTAATGAGAAAAGAATAGGATAGTTGTTGTGTCAAAAGAATCATGCAAGTGGAGGTATATGGTCAACATGGCCGGGGTTGACAGAAGAAAAAGATGGAGGGCGTGATACAACAAGACATGAAAAGCTGTTGAAACTGAATTCTAAAGAAGACACTGGAAACAGAAACAAGTGGAGGAGAAGGATCCGAGTGGCTGACTCCTTTCCAGAGGGAATAATTCTAACCTGAAGGGAAGGAAGACAATATTTGGGAGTCTTTTTAAGTAAAATTTTTTTAAAGTCACAGATTCGGCTTCAGTTCTAATTTTTTTTTAGTTAAGCACATGGTAAAAGATTTGTCATTTTCTGATGACTTGGAGCAAATTTAGGACGAGAGAACATTACGAAATGCTTTTATCATACTGGTAAATGTGATTTGGAGATGTTGGTAAGTCTCATCTTTGTTTTATTAGGAAATTGTTTCTTGTTTCTTATTGATTTGATTGATTTAAAGATTTTTGTGTGGAGATTTACGATGTTTTTTGTGTTATTTATTAAATTAATAGCTCGTGAAAAGATTGTTGGCTGGTATCACACTGGACCAAAACTGCAGCAGAATGATGTCATTATAAATGAACTCATCAGAAAATACTGTCCAAACTCGGTAAGAAAAAACTGAATCTGGTTATCAGATAGAAGACAATGGGTGGGCATGGGTGATAAACATGCTGGGAGGGCGACAGTGCGAAGTGGAGTGCCGTAAGGATCAGTGCTGGGACCATTGTTTGTGCTTGTTATTAATGACATGGACGATGGGATTTTAAAAAATTTAAGTTTGCAGATCATGCAAAAACTGTGTAGAGCAGTGGGTGGTGATGAAGAAGAAGCAGAGATGCTGCATGAAGATCTACGAAGAATGTTCCGATGGTCACAGGACTGGCAAATGCTTTTCTATTTGTAAAAGTTCTTAGTGATGCTTACGGATAAGGAAAACAAGGAGTCTATCATCCATATTTATATATCCAATTTCTCCTCCGTCAAGTGCATGCTGACGATGAGGTCTTTACAAGACGTCTCCAAGTTGCTCTCTCTCTGAGTCTTGTCCACCGCTCTTCGTATGTACATACCCTGCGTTTCTAGGTCCTCCATCACGTTCTTTCATCCATGTCTTTTTTGGTCTTCCTCTGCTTCTCTTCCCCTCTGTTCGTCCACCTGGTATAGGACCAAGAAACCTTTACCATATAATATTACATATATATAATTATATAAAATGGGGGTAAGGTATTGAGAGTGAGTGAAGAAGAAGTGACTGAGGAGTGATTATGCACGTACTGAAGCAGCAAAGACGGCTATTTCAATGACAACCGCCATGCCATTCCAGATTTTGTAGCAAACTTTTTCGATTGTTAAGCTTTAGGTATTATCTGGTGGTGGCCCAAACTCTAAATACACTTGGCCTACACTTGATTGACATGAATTTGAGTTAGGGAGCGGACATTATAACTTTTAGTTGCCAGAAGTGAGAAGTGAAATTGGATCTACAGGTGGCAGATTGTTATGGTATGCTTCATAAAGTTCTGAAAACTTTTTCTGTTGTGCAAATGTACAGGTTCTTGTAGTTATTGATGCCAAGCCTAAAACCCTGGGTTTACCAACAGAGGCATACATTGCTGTGGAAGAAGTGCATGATGTAAGTGTTATACTCTTTAAACTTTTGATTCATTCATTCATTCGGACATTTTTATAGCGCTCCTTCAAGAAAAAACTACTCAGAGGCGCTCCCGACTCCAGCGCGCCCAAAAAGAACAGTTTTAAGTTTAGTAGGGAAGGATCCTGGTAGAGTCCCAGGGTGTAGGCGCAGCTCAAAAGGAAGGCCATTCCAGACCACTGGTTCAACCACAGAAAAGGCTCGATTCTTCATGGTAGTAGTACGAGCAAAAGGAACTAAGAGGACTTCCTTATCAGCAGAGCGTAGCTGACGACGTCCTTGGATACCCAATGTAAAGCTGCACATTGCTCTCGGAGGTAAATTGGGGCGAGGCCCTGACAACATCGCCATACCAATGCAGCTACCCTGAACTCAATACACTGGTGAATAGGGAGCCAGTGAAGTACCTCAAGCATGTAGTTTGAGACATAACCATATTTAGGGATTTGCCAAATTAGGCGCGCAGGAGAGTGCAACACCCGGTCAAGATGCCCCATGTCTATTGTCTAACATGCCACTGCACATACCATGTGATTGATTGTACATGTGATTGTAATGTTTAGCATGTTGAGGCACCTTTGTAACGGCATGGCTGTGTTATGGCACCATAGAAATTTGTCATTATTATTGTTTTTAGTATTATTATTTATTATTATTATTGACACTTGGAAGAAAAAGACAGGAGCAGTTACTTAAGAGACAACCTTTTATATGAGGTGTTAGAGATTGTTTTAAACATCGACATGTGAGGGCATATGCCCTGCCCTCTCCCTTACCATATGATCTTCACATAAACAGTTTAATGTTGGCTTACTCATTATAGCCAAGTTGTCTGTATATTTAGGGATGCATATGGAGCCAAAACTGCTGAGCAAATTTCGGTCCAGGCAGAGTTTTGAACCCTCACCTTTTGGTTGTCAGTCTCGTGTGCTAACCAAATGCTAAACTATCCAACACAGAAAAACTGTAAGATCCTGGATGTGTCACCAAAAAATTGGACTGAAAACAGGGTCTTTCCTTGCTACAATAGTCTTAAGGCTGACAAATTGTAGCATCAGTTGCAATTTTTAACTCACTACTTTATTTTGTTTCTTGTGTTGACAGTATAAAACCTAAGGTTGCTCCCTCATATTCTCTTCCGAAACCAAACCCTTGTTGGACTCATAGAGAGATCTGCTTGCCAATGAGCGTCTGCTTCAAGTTTGGTTTTTGGAGAGAATGCGACAGAGCAAAACCTTGGTCTTTAAGTCACACTAAAGTGCATGCTTTGTACGTTTTTGTACCGATTCCGATAGAGCCGTTGATGTGTACCCAGAAATCTTTGATTGTCTTGTGCAATCCATTCAAATTGTACAGTTTGAATAAAGTTTCACATTTTATCAGCTCTTTCATCGATGAATTGCAATGGCAGGTTCCAGCTTGAACTTTGGTGTGTTTGGACCACCATATTAGCCCAGTATCTGTTGGTGAATGGTTTTAAGTTTTATTACCCAATTCTTGTTTGTAGGATGGTACTCCGACAACAAAAACATTTGAGCATGTTCCTAGTGAAATTGGAGCTGAAGAGGCAGAAGAAGTTGGAGTGGAGCACCTTCTCAGGTAAGGAAACAATGAGGGTTTTTGATTATATATTTCGCCGCCTTAGGATTATAATGCTCTATCATGATTTTTTGAAAAAATCGAGTTTGGTATCAATTTCATCAGTGGAGCATTTGCTCTATCATTAGACAAAAAAGCTAGTTGATCGAAGCGGTCGTTTCTTAGTTATAAGTCAGTGTTTAAATGCTCTATCTTGCGAAACTGTTTCCAATCTAGACTTTGTTAGTACTATAATGCTCTATCATTGGCATCCAATCACAAGGTTGGATTCGTCATGTTACAGCAAAGCGTTACTGAATAGACTTTGTTAGTATTATAATGCTCTATCATTGGCATCCAATCACAAGGCTGGATTCGTCATGTTACAGCAAAGCGTTACTGAATAGACTTTGTTAGTATTATAATGCTCTATCATTATTACGACTACATGTACTTTGTCGTTTGGGATTATATTGCTCTAACATGCATTTTTTCCACTTTTTTGCTATTTTCTATATTTTTTCACTTGTTTTCATGAAAATAAACATTATTTTTGTAAGTAAGTCACCAGCGGGTACCTAGAAATGATGATATTATCCTTCAAAAGAATCTAGTTTAGAATTCTTGGCTTAAAACAGTGCCAAAACTTTGAAGTCGTTTTTCTCGGTTTCGCAAAATTGTATGATAGAGCATTATAGTTCTAAGGCGACGATTTGTTGCAAATGATACAGACATGATTGTACATTACATTTGACAGATTGCGTACATGTCATGTGTGTGCGTCAGCTGAATATCTGTAATTTCCAAGACCGCGCTCTGAGCACTGTTGCTGACAGTGACATTCATTCATTTCATGCATTTAATCTATGGTCTTATATTGCACCCCTTCAAGAAATCTACTCAGGAGCACTCAGAGCCCGGTCATGGCAAAGGAAAAGACTTGAAAGCTTTATGAAGCAAAGTTTGATTGGTTCGATGTAATAAACGCAACATGTAATGTAATGAGCAGTTATGCTATTTCTGTCTACTGCTCTCTGTGATAGTTAGGTCTTTGGTAATACAAGTTCAACAGACTTTTTGCTTTTATGGTTGAAAATATTACTATGGTTCAGTGTATTGTTCTAGGTATGGAATAATAAAGTTGTGAAGTTCACCCATTGACACAGCGGATTCAATGTTACGGACCGTATGGATGTTCTGTGTTTCTTGAAGTATTTGATTCTTGCAGTTTTCACTTTACTTTCATGTTTAATGTAAAGTGAATTTTGTCCGAAGGCTTAAATTCGAGTTGTTTACGTACAGAGATATAAAAGACACATCAGTGGGCACACTGTCGCAGCGTGTCACGAATCAACTGATGGGCCTGAAGGGTCTTTTCCAACAGTTGCAGGAGATCCATTCGTACCTGGACAAGGTCAGTACAGGTCAGCTGCCGATCAACCACCAGATCATCTACCACCTGCAGGACATCTTCAACCTCCTGCCAGACGTCAATCTCCAGTCGTTCGTTAAGGCCGTGTACGTCAAGACGAACGATCAAATGCTGGTCGTGTACCTCGCCGCACTCATTCGTTCCATCATCGCCCTGCACAACCTCATCAACAACAAGGTGCAGAACCGTGACGCCGAGAAGAACGAGGGTAAAGAGAAGGAGCCGAAGGATAAGAAGAAGGAGGAGATTAAAGACAAAGGGGACGGGGACAAAAAGGAGGCTGCAAATGCGAAGACGGCGGATGCGCAGAAGGACAGTAAGGATGGGGCGGCGGCGAAGAAAAAATAGCGTAGCAGACTTAACTTTAGGTTTTAGTTCTTGTTGATCTAAAGAACCGCTTGGTTCCTTGGTTCTTTGTGAACAACTCTCAAATAGAACTTCTGACGATTGAATTGTTCTGCTTTTCTGGCGTCATCTGACATCTTACGATTGCCAATATCGGATGTTCTTTTGCATCTTGAAACTGAAAATATACTTCCCTGGATACATGCCAGGTGATGAATTTATTGCTGTTGTTATAACATCCCAGGAGCAATTTAGAGGACAATTTCCTGAATGCAATTTCTGTCAAATAAATTCAATGACAAGTGAGTTACTTAGGATTATCTGTAAAATCTGCAATTCAATGCCAACACTCTGGATGCGATTGAAACCAGGTTCAGTCTGTGTTCGATATGACTGCGACTGTAATTCTCTTTGTATTCTAAATGTTTATGTGATGCGGTGCCTACGTAGTCTTAACTATTGGCACCTTTTTCCATCTTTCAGAAGGCCAGTTGATTTCGGTTGAGTTGAAATCATATACAATCACAAAGATTTCATTTCAGAGTTATTTCAGAGTGGTTTGTAATGTGGCAGGGGTGGATCCAGGGGGGCCAATCCGGCCATGCTCCCCCTCCCATTTAGAGATTTCTTTATTTTTGACCAGCTATTTTGCTCGGAAAGTAGACGTGCCCACTTCCCCCATGAGTAGTTCCGTAGGACTTTGACCCCCCCTTCGAAAATTTCTGTATCCGCCCTTGTAATGTGGTAATAGTCGTATTGAGCTGAGAGAAGATAGATGTGTGTTCTGTTGAACTAAATTGAGAATAGCACAGAGTTTCAGAATGCTAGAAGGAATATGTGTCTTGAATCTGGAAACCTTTGTTAACGAAAACTTGAGGTTTCAGCTAACTGAAACAAAAACTAAGAAAAACACTAATGAAATAAAAACTGAAATTTGCGAAACTGAGCAAAACAATAACAGACTATATCCAGAAAAACAAATAAAGAAAACTTAGGGAGTACCAGGATATTCAGAGTCTTTGGACATAGAGCAAAAGTAGAGAATCATGCGATATCCTTTTCACATTTTACATTTTTCGGTTTGCTCAGTAATTTTCAGATGTTTGAAATTTTATGAAGTCTTCATAAAACTTGACATGAAATTTTTTATCGCATTGATCATTAAAAGTTATATCATTATCATGTATGATACAACGTGGCATGTTTACTATACTGCAGGAATAATAGTTATTGACTTTTGCAGCAGGCCCAATTTGATGTGCACTTTTAATGGCTAAATATCATTGAATGAATAAGTGGAAGTAGAACTAAGCCCAAAGTAATTGAAACTGCAATATGGAAGTTCAGTGACGGATCCAGGGGTCAAATTCGGCCATGGCCCACATTTTTCACCAGCTTCTGCCTCTGCCTCCACCCCGCCGCTGCCCCCCCCCCCCCCATTAGGTTCATACAGGCTTTCAAAAATGCAGCGGGAAAGGTGAAAGAGAGAAATTTTCTGTATCCGCCCGTGTGGAAGTTCCAGTTTTTTTATTAACTGAAGTCAAAGTCAATACTAACATTTGTTGAAATAACCAATTTAGTAACAACCAAGACATCTAATTGTAAAACTAATAATTACTGGTGTCATTACTGTGAAACTTTTCCAATACTCAATATCTTGATCTATTGTTGTGAAATATTTATTTTAAACTCCATTTATTAATTCCTATACAGTATACACATTTTAGGCTACTCATAGTACTCAGTGCACAACAGCTACAAATATTTCTGACTTCCCATTGTGAAAGTTACTAAATCTGCAGCTCCTTTTGTGTTTGTTGCAGCCATGGGTGTATTCAGGGTGTTTACTGGTTTAAACCTCTTCTGTCTTTCTAAATGAATGCGTCACTGGTATTAAAAACTAAAAATATGCAAAAATAAGACCATGGAATGGAATGGAAACTCGTTCCCTCAAAAACTAAACTCCAAATTGTATTCATGGCCGGTTGCTACTTTCTTGTTTGCTGCTGGAATGTGAAGAGTCTATTGTAATCCAGAAACAGTCCAATATTATAATTTTCAATGGCTGTAAATTCTCACTTTCTCAGCAATTCCTCAGAATTGTTTTGGCAGAGAAACTGAACTCGCCCCGCTACTGCTAGCAATTAGATGCAACGCATATGGGACCGGGCCCTATACGGGTCCCACCCACGTGGGTCATAAATGGGCCGGATGTAGGCCTAGGCATGATGACCTAGTCACTGCCAAGTTCAGTGACTCCTCAATATTTCCTAATTCAATTCAGTAAAATAATTATTGTAATTCAACAGCATCCTTTCTTTGTCCCAGCGTCCCTCGGCGGATCTCTGTCCGAATTGAGCAGTAATATCCGAGCAGCATTTTCCCTGGAGTCTGTCCGGTGCAACAGAGTCCTTGCAATCTCGACAAACATCTCTTCCACGCCGTCTCCCGTTCTACACGAAACGGTGAAGATGCGAGTGATAATGTCGTCGAATTGCGTCAACAGATTTACGCAATCTTCCTGAAGAACGCGGTCGCTAACACCACCATCATCGCCATCTTCTTCCGCCATTTTCTTATCGGCCATATTTCCGCAGACGAACACCGCTGTTGTTCGGCTGTGTTCGATGGCGTCGAATATGTGCTGCTGGGCAACGGCGTTAAAGCTTTCTTTGCTGTCGTAACTGAAGCAGACGATGACCGCGTTGGCTTTTGAGTAGTAGCTCTTCGACAGCGTTGAGAAGCGCTCGATCCCAGCAGTGTCCCACAAGTCTATCTGTTACAAATGCAAAGAAGGCGGCAGTTGAGTCATTGAGTGTCAGAGGCGGATACATTGGGGGTGAGGGGGGGGGGCAATCCGGCCATGGCCCCCATTTAAAAAGTGCATGGGACATGGCCCCCATTTGTCTTCAACAAGCCATTAAATCAATGCAGCGGGAGAGAAAAGTATAGGATATATACTAGAGAGGCCATAGTATAGCCTATTATTACTTGCAGAGATTGCTTCGACCAGAAAGACTGATGACTAAAAAGTCATCAGATTTTTTTCTGGCAAAGATCACCGAAAATGTTGGCCCCCTCGAAAATTTCTGTATCCTACCCTCTTGAGTGTCGACTGTGGACTGGTTTACAATAGGCCTACTGCAATTCTCTGGTTATTCGTGAAAGATAGGCTAGGCCTAAGCCTTGAGTATTTTGAAAGCGAGCCTTGTAGGCTTACCAGGAACATGAGAATTGAGGAAAACTAAATCTGGCCAGTGGTACGTATCTAGGCCTAAGTCTCCCAATTGGAATGGCACATAGCCTAGGGCAGATCCCGAGGGACCGCATTGACACATTGGATCCTAATTTTGCTTTCTGCCTATTCTTTCCACTATTTTCTCATTTCTTTTTTAGTAGGCCTATAGGCTTTAATCTTAAATTCCAAACAAGAGTAGGCCTATAAAATTATGACGTCGGGAAACTTCTAATTAAGTTACTTTGGAGCCCTCCTACTCCCTACGATTTTGTTTTCGCTTTGGGTGTCTCAGTAGGCTCCTATTGCCAGCCCTTCCATTCTGTGTGGCATTTATAAGGCCAGGGCTGTTTTAAAGGAATTTTTAGAACTGCACAACGGTACGTACGTGCCACAAAGGCCCACAACCCCTGTTTTACTTTCCTATCATCCATAGTAAATTACTTCAAATCGGAGGACAATGACCATTTCGCTAGTTTTAACTGTACAGAAGTGCTTTTACAACTGCACATTTTGTGTACAACTGCACGTTAAAAAAGCCCCGTATAAGGCTAATACTTAGGCCTACTCGATGAGGCTTGATGCAAGCATATTTACATGCCCAACAATGCATGAACAATGTGCAACCATAGCCGTTGGGTGTATGTGAAGCAAGGGCTTCCTTTGGGGGTCTTATCCTATGGGTCTCTCCTGTAGAATACGAGCCCCGTATCGCCAATTAGCCCTTATAAGGTATGAGCAAAACACTTGTGGAGATTAACGATAATTATGCATACATCTCTATAGGTCTATAATAGGCTTTCATTAAAAAGATAATAGATAGAGCAACGCACTTTCACCATCTTGTTGTCTTCGTGGAAGATGCGGCTACAGTTGTCCAGAGGAAGACACGTTGACTCTCTTCCGACCTCGCCCGTCCCACTGTGGAATGCGCTGTTACGGAAATGATGGAAAATGGACGATTTTCCGACTCCATATTCGCCCGCTAGGACGACCTTGAAGCTGGGTATCGCACTGGCCATCGCGTCTGAAATGCAAGAATCGCAAGTGATATGGTGATAGGCCTCTAAGTGAAACTTATCATGAGCCTGGCTTAATAATATATAGGCCTAGTCCTATCACGAAGCAAACTTACTTAAACGGACAACTATGCAGTGGTGGGCCTATGTGAAACAGGACGTAGGCTTATATATACATGATATAGTCCGTGCAATATGCTGGTAATAATTATCCCAGCAAGACTTTGTGCAAGTCTGTATAAGCAGCAGTAGGCCCAGGGTGGGAATTGGGGAGGGGTGAGTGGGTTTCAACCTGTTGGTTTTTCTTAGTTGATGATGATGATTACGATGACGATGAGGATGGTGATGATTACGATGACGATGACGACGACGACGATGATGATGATGATGATGATGACGACGACGACGACGACGATGATGATGATGATGATGATTATTACGATGATGATGACGATGATGATGATGATGATGTGTTCTCTGCCCGAAGGCAGGTTCATTGGCTTTTATGTCTCTGGGGATGAATGAGGTGGTTTCCTGTTGCCTTCTACACGGAAGTAATTGTGGGCGAGCAACTTGTCCAAGGTCGCTACGCAGTGGCTTGAGGTATACATTCGAACCTGCGACCATCCATGCAATCACAAGGCGCCGAACCTACCGCTGCTCCACAACGTCTTTCTTATGACCCACAGTAAAATCTCCTTTGCACACCTCAACTTCACCTGGATCATAGTTTTTCCAGAATTCCCATAGGCCTACTGTCGATCTAATTGTGCGATTTAAAATCCAAGCCTGTAAGGCTGTGACTATACACGCTTCCTTCGTTCCAAAACGTATTACTATTTTTTCCTCATTTCTTAAAATGGTCTACGGACTATGTGTGCTCTGTAGGCGTAATGCAAAGTGTGATCAAGTAGGCCTAATACTAGCCTATAAATGTGAAGAGGTTTTCACTTTTCAAGTAGCCTATAGCCTAAGTATAACTTACTGAAGTTCAGATTGAGAAATGCCGGGGTCGGGAGGGTT
Organism: Lumbricus terrestris; assembly: GCA_949752735.1. Classification (NCBI taxonomy): domain Eukaryota; kingdom Metazoa; phylum Annelida; class Clitellata; order Crassiclitellata; family Lumbricidae; genus Lumbricus; species Lumbricus terrestris. The sequence goes on along the minus strand of OX457052.1, from coordinate 20,545,407 downwards.
CAAAACCAGGTCTTTATTAGGACCCTAAAATTTATAGCGAAGTCTTCTTTGCACATCACAATTTCCACGGTGATCAATGATCATGGTTTGACCCCCGTTATTTTCTACAATTCTGATACTGCTGAAGCCTTGCATTTGCAATGGAAGATTTAAAGTCTCTTTGTTCTGTTCTATGATCTATTAAGGAAGCAAGACCGTCAAAACATCTGCATGGTTAAGGCAACAGTTAATCGGATAACGGCAGAGCTAATGCATGGTCTCCTCTGAGTTGTTATTTGACAGCGTTGCTGGAGCTATATTTATAACTGGACGGCTGCTCGTGACAGCTGCTTTCTATTGCGGCGGGTGGCACACACACGTGCTCCCTTGGGCGAGAACTCATGTACGGTGTCCAATGCTCTCTTGTAGTTTGTACACAATTGGTGTTCGAGGCTGTTTTTGATACTCGATTGGTTTCACAATCTATGAATATTTGATTAGTAAAAACTCACAGTCTTATTAAATTTTGGTCGAATTATGCATGATCAATCATCATCTGGAAATGAAAGGGTCAGCCTAGGCATTTAGCCTTAATTCTCTAAGAAGATTGATCGATCGATTGATTGATTGATTGATTGATTGATTGAAGCGACTTGCCCCAGGAAGTATCAGGAACCCCAAATTATTTGGATTGCTTAGGCCAATCTGTTTTTTAAGAGATCGCCTCGTTCAAACATTCTTGCGCTTTCTTATTATGCGTCACATAAAAACTCATAAATTAGGCTATGATGCTGTCATGATAATGTCATCAGCTGTGGTCACTTTAGTGATACGGGGTACAGTTGGTAAAATTGCAAAAATGATTTGGATAAGCGAAGTTGAAATCAGATAGCAGTGTACGATATTAGATGAAATAATTGCATTGTTTATAATTATGGTGAAGCATCAGGAAGTCAAATATATAATAGGATCGTAAGAAGGTTTAAATGTAGGCCTAGACTCTCTATAGGCCAATACCGACTCATACATGGTTTAGCTGTTGTTATTCACTATATTTATTTCGTTTTACGCAGGTTCTTACAGAGGAGTCTATTATAGGTAGACCTAGGGCTAGGCCTACAGTGTATGAAATTTTTAATCATACGCGTGAGCGAAGGTTACGTTTATAGTGCAAAAGTACGGGCTCGAACTCCACCTAAGAGGTCAAGACGGTTGCTTTTTTCTCCATTTCTTTATCGACCCTTCGAGCTTACTATACTCAGAGGCGCTCCCGAGTACATCGCGGACACTGCATCAAAGTTTCACGCCGAAGCGCCTGAGCAATTGCGAGTGAGGGACTTGCTCAAGGTCCATACGAGGCGATTTGAGGCCGATTCGAACCTGGATTCTCCGGTTCCAAGGCGCTGACGCCACCACTACACCACCGCGTCCAACATGTGAGGATCATCAACAAGTTCCCTTAATACTTAGCGGCATCGATCGATGGTTGTTTGTTATTTAGCGGCGCTATATAAATGTATGATGAGCAGCAACAGCAACGGAAGTAGTGTTTGTCGACGGTCTACCCACGGACTGTTCAGTGAGCCGTTCCATCGCTGCCAATATGCGCTGGCTCCCTTCCCTCTGCAATTAAAAAGCGGACAATCCATCGCGACAAACGATTCTTCTATTGTAATTGTCTTTGGTCGCTGATGTTGGTATTTGTTTCTAGTATTACTATCTCGGTCGTGGAGAATGGAATTTGCACTGGGATTACAAAGAAGGTATCCGATTGGCTGGAAAGCGAGATGCACACGGACAAATGGATGGATGGACGGATGGATGGATGGATGGATGGATGTATGGACGGATGGACGGACGGATGGGTGGGTGGATGGACGGATTTATTAATGGTTGGATGGATGGATGGACGGATGGATGGGTGTATGGATGGACGGATGGATGGGTGGGTGGATGGATGGATGGGTGGACGGGTGGATGGATGGATTGATGGATGAATGGACGGACGGATGGATGGACGGATGGATGGATGGACGGATGGATGGATGGATGGATGGACGGACGGATGGATTGGTGGATGGATTGATTGATGGATGGATGGATGGACGGATGGATTGATTGATGGATGGATGGATGGACGGATGGATGGATTGGTGGATGGATGGATTGATGGACGCATGGATGGACGGATGGATGGATGGACGGATGGATGGATGGATGGATGGACGGACGGATGGATTGGTGGATGGATGGACGAACGGATGGACGGGTGGATGGGTGGATGGACGGACGGATGGGTGGATGGATGGACGGATGGGTGGATGGATGGTTGGATGAACGGATGGACGGACGGATGGGTAGATGGATGGACGGATGGGTGGATGGATGGATGGATGAACGGATGGACGGATGGATGGATTGATGGACGGATGGATGGACGGATGGATTGATTGATGGATGGATTGATGGACGGATGGATGGACGGATGGATTGATTGATGGATGGATGGATGGACGGATGGATGGGTGGATGGATGGACGAACGGATGGACGGACGGATGGGTAGATGGATGGACGGATGGGTGGATGGATGGACGGATGGGTGGATGGATGGTTGGATGAACGGATGGACGGACGGATGGGTAGATGGATGGACGGATGGGTGGATGGATGGATGGATGAACGGATGGACGGATGGATGGATTGATGGATGGATGGAAGGGGAGACGAGAGGACGGTCGATGGACACATGAACCGAGTGATCTCTCGAAGAGAGAGATCTAGGGATAGGAAATAATATTATGACGAATGCCTGTGTACGTATTGTCTTTTGTTCCGGGAATTCGACGCGTAATTGTTTTAGTTTGCAGACACGACATTGAGACAGACACACAGACAGACAGACAGACAGAGAGGTAGACAGACAGACAGATGGACACACAGACATAGATGCACGGATACACGTTTGGAAACAACAGGGCGAACAGATACAAAAGCAGATAAACAACAAGACTTACAGGAGGACAGAAACAGACACTTGACAGACGCATAATTCTGTGGTGCAGACATGTGAACAGACAGACAGACAGACAGACAGACTGACAGACAGACAAAAAGAGATTCAGAGAGATTGAGAGAGATTGAGAGGAGAGAGAGAGACAGACAGACAGACAGAGAGGGAGAGAGAGGGAGAGAGAGACCGACAAAAACCAGGCGGACACAAGCTTACAGATTGATGGGTACAAACAAATGCAGACAGTGAGCAGATAAAACCGTTCTCGATCGTGGCTTCAACTGTATATTCTTCCGCCATAATTGCAGAGGGAAGCCAGTGCATATTGCCATCGAACTACCGTCATCCTTCCTATAGGATGGTTCACTGAACAATCCTAGAAGACCCGTCGAACACATAATGACCGGACTGGAGTATAACTTAATGACCGCAGTAGCAAATCGTCTTTTCTTCCGGATGGCTGTGTATACCGTGATGGAGTCTTTTCCTGTTATGTCTTTTCCTGTACATTTACATGGACGCTAATAGACTCGCGTTGAAGTGGGGAAGAGCGTCCATAGTGGCAATAAGACCCAGTTGGCCTCCGAGGACTCGAAGAAATCTGCTGCAGCAGATTTGAAGATGGCGTCGGTAATGCTGTTTGCGAGGCGCAGTCGCGTTCTCGAAATCAGATTTCCGTTGCAGCATAGTATCTACACGCATAGATCTTTAATAAATACAGGATACCATCGTGTATTCAAATCTACATTGTAAAGACCCTAGGGTATAGCCTACATACATTTATGCAGTCATGCACATTTGCATCCATATTAGTATAGGCCCACACAAGGGCGTGGCCACGAAGCATGTTGGGGTTCTGTTGGGAGTTCGTTGTCGAAAGTCCAGAGTCAGTGTTGAAAATTTTCCGCAATTATTTCTTTGGGATGGGCGGGGTTGAGCTCGTCCCTCTATATAAACGCCTATCCATGACTACAAGTACATATTTAATCTATAAATAGGCTACACCTATTATTTTGTGTAGGCTATAGACTATTTCAACATCATGTAGGCTAATTGTTCTTCAACTGATAAGTTAAAGACCTATGCTCATTAATCAATCAATCAATCAACCAATCAATCAATCAATTAATGAATTCATTCATTCAATCAATCATTCATTCATTCATTCATTCACTCATTCAATCTTTGAAAGACACGTACAGGTATTCTGCTGTTATTTTGGGCTGTACGCTTACATGTAGTCTAATAAAGGCCATAATAATAGCTAACGTAGCCTAATGTTGAAGGTTCTCCCGTTCGTTTTTTGCTGGCTATAAATATAACGATTCACAGTTGACCAATTCAATTGATTAAAATACGAAGCAACTCATTTATCATTTATGGAAATGCACAATAATATTATCGGTTTCTGAAAAAACCCGGACGATCGGTCGAATTTCAAAGTCTTATCGTACATGTAGCCTAGTGATTCTACTTTTGTACGTATAGGCCTATACTATACACACATGTAGGAACTTCGCCGCTGTTCGAATTCTCACAGTGCCAGCCCCAGGCCTGGATAAAGGAGGAGGGCGACACTATAATCATCTTTAACACGACACAGTGTCGTTAAACAGCAAACAGTATACATCAGGGGTTCTCAAACTGTGGTACGCGTACCCCCGGGGGTACGCCAGGTGCCGGTAAGGGGTACGCGAAAAATTCCAGAAATATATATTTTTTTAGTTTATGGACTGTGTCTATCTTTCTTGGATTAGGATTAACAATGATTTTTAACGTTGCAACATATAACAGCATCGTCATTTATTTCTTTCACAACATATAATTAGACTCACATAATTTATTATACAATGCATGAAACATATTTATGTTTAAGCCTACCACTATAATGTTGAAACATATAATGTATAAATGGTTGAAAGTACCAAAACCAGAAATTCTCAGCCTATAATTATATAGAGCTGAAATAGTGGATAGCTGAGTTGGCCTAAGGATTAAATTCCTGGTCTAGCTTTCAATTTTGCGATTCCTTTCAGCGCGTCATCTGGGTGAAACTGGTTTTTAAACTATGCCTGCTATCAAAAACAAACATGAGGTATAATTTGCGTTTGAAATTGACAAATATTAAACCACATTTTACAAAATCTGTGCTAGTCTAAACAAGCCCACGCACTATAGGTTGGCTATTTCTTATAGGCCTACGGTAATACAGAGGTTGTAGACCAATTTTCCCCTTTAAATTTGTTGATAAAATTATATGATTCGAACATAATTAAACGATGTCACCAATAATTAGCCTAAGTGGACTTTCAGTTGTCACTGCAAGGGTAACTTCGCAATGGCGTTTTGTTTCTGATCTGACTTGCTGGGTCCGGGGGTACGCCATCATTCGATTTTATTACCTGGGGTACAATAAAAATAAAGTTTGAGAACCCCTGGTATACATGTATACATGTGGGATGTCATTGAGTCGCATTGCCTAGTCGCCCATGAGAGAGATAGAGAATTAGTTTAGGAATCTCTTGCCAATATAACCATAACCATAACCATAAATATGCGTAATTGCACGCGTGGTCGGTTGTGATACAATGTTTATGCTGTGAGGCAACCAACCGAATGGACTGTGTGCATTTCAGGGTCGTCAGATTCTGACCTTGGACCTCTTCTTCGTTCTCATTGTTTTGCTTGACCTTTTGTCCGACGCTATTTCCTCAACACAACATGGTAGCTTACCGGTACGTAATAGGCCTATGTAGCCTACACACTATAGACTAGAGTGTCTCTTAAAAATGAAATTTTAAATTTTCAATCTCTCACCCCTTCAAGTTGTTAGGTTTATTCAGATTTTCTTAAATTGGTGGAAATCGGATAATATTTAGAGGTTCCCCTTTGATGTCAAAGTTTCAGCACATTGTTAAAAAATATGCCACACATAGTTCGCATTGCTAAAGATGTCCTAGATTGCCTTATCAGTTAGATAATTTCAGTCCATAGAGGCATATAGAAGGAGTGAAGCAGGCTATTACCTTGTATTCGCTTTTATTTATTCATTCCGATAATTTACATAGCGCCTTTTCAAGCGAACTACACATAGGCGCTCTCAGCGTATCAACAGCTAACAGGGTGAGATTTAAGCGACTTATGAAAATCAGATGAGTTTTACCTGACCGTCAATCGTTGGGAGTTTGAAGGGGCACTATAACAAGTGCACATACAAACAAACAAGCCAAAACAATTCCACCTTCAAGTTGTCTCTGGCAAATGACCTTGCCTGTAGTAATGTACTAGCCTACTATTTTTTAATTTTAACATAAATCTCCACGTTGAAAGTAGACATGTGGGGCGTGGTGGTGTAGTGGCGGTTCGTTGCCTTGTAGCCGAGGGGCTGCAGATTAAAATACACCTCAAGCCACCTCGTAGGTGTTGAGCAAGCCCCCCCGCCCATTTGCTCATGCGCTTCGGCGTGAATCTCAGATTCAGTGTCCGCGCTGTAGTCGGGTGCGCTTGAAGGGGCGTTATATCAAGTGCACAAACATACATGTTTAACATATAAACAAAGCAAATTGATTAGTGATAAAATCGATGATTTGACTACATGATTTCCCATTGTCGAAGTAGGCCTTTTACATGCAAAACTTTGAGGCTCGGGGCAACCTCTAAATGTTATCCGATTTCAAGGAAATTTTTTTGTAGTATTTTATTTCCATTAACCTAACAACTTGGGAGGGCGAGAAGAAGAGAAATAAAAAAATAATTGTTTTTTCACATTATGCTAAGAGACGCCCTACTATACACACGCTGTTTTATACATCTCTCATCTCCACAAATAGTACATCACAGCTTTTTCTTGTTCTTTTTGCCATTGTATACATGGCTCTGGAGGACTTCATCTCGTCTGATGCTATGCATATACATATTATACATATGTATGTAGTATAGACCTATACATTGTATATACATGCATTTTATGCACGTACAATTGTATATATATATGTATGTATATATATGTATATATATATATATATATCGTCGGTTCTGCCACACATTTCGTTATAATCTTTCGAGTACATGTGGCTTCATTGCATCCGCTTCTTACTCAATCATTCGACAATGATCGACACGCGATAGGATTTCTTTTCAATCATCGTGCAGAAATGCGATATACAATGTATTCTTGACCATTGACCGGTGTCACAGTCTATCTCTGTCTCTGTCTCTCTGTCTCTATGTTTCTCCCTCTGTCTCCCTCTGTCTGTCTCTATCTGTCTGTCTGTCTGTCTCTCTCTCTCATATCGCTGTCTCTGTCTCTATCTCTCTCCATCACGTTGTCGGCTGCTGTCAGCCTCCGATTAAAATCAGCAAAGCGCGGTGGAAGAAAATAACGGGCTTCTTCTGAAGACTCGAATTTCCAATCAGTAGGTATATAGGCTACATTGCAGTCTGCCGAGGCACACGATTGGTCATCATCATCATCATCATCATCATCATCATCATCATCATCATCATCATCATCATCATCATCATCATCATCATCATCATCATCATCGCCATCACCGTCGTCAACATCATCGTCATCAATGTCGTCATCATCATCATCGTTGTCATCACCATCGTCACCATAATCATCATCACCATGTCATCGTCGTCATCTTCGCCATTGTCACTAACCCCTTGAAGACAATCATGCCGAATGCAACCTAGCGAATAATACCCTTGATCAGTGCAACCATTGTTATGCTTGCAGATCTCAAGACGCACGAGTTATGCCATAAACAAGACGTGAAGAACATAAATGAACTCCATGTATTGAAGCACAAAACTGTTACTTTCGACTGCAGCGGCTTACAGGGCTCGAGCTCTTGGCTCAACCAGTCTTTTTCAGCAGGAGGTCATGTGAGTAGACCCTATGAGGCGAACGGTCACCTGGCTGCGTGGCTAAACTGTTCATCAGCCAGCCGAACCTCATCGCCCCCCCCCCCCCACACACACACACACGGAAAGCAGTCACGAATGAACGACAGAATAAATCCGATTGCCTGAATAATCGTCTTAAATCTGGTGCGACATGTCTATACGAAACGCAAAAGAGTTATAGACTTGTGAATGCGAAGTTTGACCGATGCGGTATAGGTTTGTCTGGCCGACCAGCGCCCGGTGAAGCGGTCAAGGGAACTGGCCAGGTCATGACGGTACTCGGATGTTATTCTTCCGTAAGGATCGTGTTAAACCCAGTCTATACTCTACACAGACGACGAGAGACTTGCGATGGAGACTAGACTCTTGCTTCCGTGAAACCTCCGTCGGTCCATCAAACGTGAGAATTAAATCGGTTCGAATTCTCCAGCGTCCTTCGAGTTTTGACATAGGCCTCCTATAAATATAATAGGCCTCCTACCGACTCTCAGTCTATGAAGTCTTCTCGCAGATGCAAATATATTTCGTCTGTAATCCGAGGCCATTATAGACTATATATATACTTCCAGTTCTCACGACTTCCGTTCCGGTTTCACCTCGCTAGACTCCGGCTCCGTGTTTTCCACGTCCGCCTGCATCTTGTCCATCTGTGACTCCGACTCTGACACGATCGTGTCCAGCTTTTCCGGCGATGACAATTCTCCGGGGTTTGGCAACGACCTTCGCAACGCTTTCTCGTTGGACACCATCTTCTCGCGTACCCTGGGCAGCGTATGTCGACCGGAGTTGACGTCGACCGCGCCCGGTGAAGCGGCCAAGGGAACTGGGTCGGTCATGTCGACACTGTCCTTCTTCTTCCCACACAGCGAACCCATCCTTGACCGACGACCACGTCAGCCTATATAATATGGGCTACCGATTGATCGGTCGACTTTGCCCCTTAGTTTATCTCAAAATGTCGTCCAACTTGGATGGATATAAACAAGACCATAATATGTCGGCAGATGACGTCAGTATGATGTCATCACAGAAGATGTCGTTAGTATGACGTCACGTGTTGATATTAATATTATAAGTAAGCAAGTAAGTATGGCCTTTATTACTCCATTTGCAAACGTGCAATGGGACATCGACAAATAATGTAATATATATATAGCACATAGAAATAACAATACAGCTTTGTAACACACATGAAAAACAGCCTAAAACAAACGTTAACAAGCGTAAATCATCCTATTATAATTAAGCCTTTTCTTCAGCATCAGCATGTGATGCATTTCGATTCTTGTGAGTCACATATATTAAGTCGAATAATTATAACATAAAACAATGCAATTATATTATTGTATTTCCATCGCATCTTTAGGCCTAATGCTGAGACAATGCGATTCAATTCGTGCTATTGTAATTTTAACAGATACATATGTTGTTCAGCTGTATATATAGGCTATGCCTATTCGCCCCGGGCGTATGCCTACATTTGGTCTCTATAGGCTATAACGCCCAAGGCCGTAGCCAGGATTTTATTTCGGGGGTGTTTGCTCTACCGTGAGCAAGCCCACAAGCAACCGATTCAACTGACTAAGGCGTTTGGAGAAGCATCGCTACTCGTGAGCCCTCATAGCAGGTTCTGGATGGTCAATAGCCTACATTAGAACCCAAGTTCTTATAATACCGTACATCACGCTTTAGTGAATGCGTTATTTCATTTTTACACCATTAGCCTATAATATAGGCTACTCGTCTATTATAATACTGTCTCTCCGTAACTGCGTTCAGATATAATAGTATAGGTCTAGCCCAGCTCGTGAACCATCTTCCCTTCTCTATCAATATTAATTATTTTATTTAGGCCTTATTTGAAATACGTCTCTGCATGCACGACACGTATACAGTCAGTGAAGCTAACTATATGGTCAAACAGATCAAATAGGGACCAAGAATGTCGGGGAGAAGTTGCGAGTGAAGGACTTGCTCAAGGTCCGTACGCGGCGGCTTGAGGTGGATTCGAACCTGCAACCCTCCGGTTGCAAGGCAACGAACATGCCCACTACACTACCGCGAGCACAACCATGGGTAGTCATGAGCTTTCAGCAGCAGCTATACCTGTATGATCGCCCAGCTCTTCCTACTAATTTATAGTCTTTGCGGCAAATCAGACCCTATAGGCCTCTAATACTTCGTGGGCCCCCAACAACCGTCTGAACGTATATTCCGTTATTTACGATTCACCCTTCTGCAGCCATTCTTGCACGAGTAAACTTCATAAGAAAATGGTTGACGACCTGGTATACGGACAGCACGTAAATACCGGTCATTATGTACAGCGGCGCATATCAAACGTCTCACAAAATTTGATGCCTGGAGAGCTGCTATAGCCTACATGCTACAGAAGGAGACTCTGTAGCGATCCCTAGTATACAGCGGTATACTGTAGACCTTTATGGGCCATAATCTAACATAGAGGCCTATATCTGTGTGTGCGCGCGTGCATGTATTTATGTATGTGAGTACATACAAAAGTCATGTATTGAAGTATTCATCGTACAATGACAATAGGTTCTATAGCAGGGGTCTCAAACTCAAGTCATCATGTGGGCCACATTTGGTAATTTACAATGGCTGGCGGGCCGCAGCATACAACTATGTCATGCATGTGAAACTATTTATATAGAAATTAGCCCATAGTATATCATTTAAAATTTAAATAATATTATACTTTCAGTGTAACTATAATTGTAGTGCTACATGCCAGAGCCACAATGATATGAAGTGCATCAAAAGCACATTATCTTAGTAAGAGTTTACGGTATTCCAAAGTATTATAATAAGTATAGTCTCAGAGGTATTGCACAAGTGTGATTAACGCTACTCGTCTGACGTTTTTCAACTACGAGAGCATTAATGTTTGGTCTTCTGATAATATTATGCGACCAATCGGAGTAGGCCTATAGGCCCTTACAGCTTACAAATATTCGCCTGTAGGCTACCTGTAAGGCGTGCCTTTCTTTGAAATTAACAATTCTTCATTAATGAAAAACTGCTCATATGACTGTGCACGTGTATACATGTATATGCAGGCCTACTACCAAACATTGTCACTATGCGTGCGCGCAGATTTGAGAATTCGTCTTGTGGTAGAAATGCGCGGAATTCCGGAATAACAACTGTAGGCCTACAGTTACTTCGTTGTAGCCTATAAGCCACTTCTTGTGCAACATGATATCCATGCATTGAAGGTTCACTAACTTCTCAATATCTGCTGTTGCAGATTCAATGTCTACAGCAAAAGGAGTAGAAACTAGTTTGAACTCTGGTTAAAATCGCATTAGAACTGCAAAATCGGTTTTTAACTGAATTCTTTCCTTACAAGACCAAAATCCAGGTGGCTGTCGCGGGCCGCATTAATCGGGTCCACGGGCCGCATGCGGCCCGCGGGCCGCGTGTTTGAGACCCCTGTTCTATAGTTTATAGTAAATTATTATTTTACAACTGTTGATGGCAAGCTCGTTGCTTTTTTTTCTCTCTCTCTCTCTCTCTCTCTCTCTCTCTCTCTCTCTCTCAAGACAGACATAGACAGACAGACAGACAGACATAGACAGACAGACAGACAGACAGACAGGCAGACAGACAAATGGACGGATCGACGTAAAGAAAAAAAAGACAGCCTGGCGAAAAGAGAAGACAAACGGGCGGAGGGACGGTCAGTCGGAAGGACAAACGGACGTATACAGACAGACACTGACGACCGTTGGCGATCAATCCGTTGATATGTTTCCATTTCATTTCGACCAGTTGTTCTCTCTCCCTCTCCTTGTTCCTCTCTCTCTCTCTCTCTCTCTCTCTCTCTCTCTCTCTCTCTCTCTCTCTCTCTCTCTCTCTCTCTCTCTCTCTCTCTCTCTCTCTCTCTCTTTCCCTGTCACTCTAACTCTCCCCGTCTCCCTCTGTCTGTCTGTCTCTGTTTCTGTCTGTATGTCTGTCTGTCTGCCTGTCTCCCTCTTTCCGTCTCTCCCTCTGCCTATCTCTCTCTTTCTCTCTTCCTGCCTGTCTGTCTGTCTCTCTCTACCTCTGGCACTCCTTGCAAACACACAAACATAGAAGCACGCAGAGACAGACTGAGACCAACGATCAGACAGTCAAGCAAGCAGACATCATAATCATCCAATTGTTCGTCTCAACCGCATACTTTTCTCTTCTACACTCTGCTGTTTCTGCTGTCCTTCGTGTCCATAGCTACCTTCCATAAACCAACCGTCGGCTCTTGTGGTCGCTACCACTACCACCACAACCACCACCACCCGCCCCTCACTGGAAGGGAGTGAGGGGCGGTTGGCCGCCAGTGCCCGCCACCACAACCGCCATCTGACCGGCGGCGGTGTGGCATTGGCACACGGCAGATGTTCAGCGCTTCAGCCTCAGCGACGCCAGCGCCCGCCACAGCCACCGTCGTCATCGTCATCACCACCGTCAACAGACACTTGGTCAACGGAGCCACGCGGTGGCGCCACTGTAGCAGCCTCTTAATTGGCACCGTCGTCATCGTCGTCGTTGTCATCCACACAGTGCAGCTCTCATCGCGGTTGTCGTCGTCGCTGGTCGTACGCAGTCGGTTGTTACTTTCGCTTGGTCGAATGATAACATCATCGTCGTCGTCGTGGTTAACAGGTGAGTGGACGTTGCTGTGTAACGCGCGGATTTTCTTTTTATGGCTCTGCATAATGCAATAGACAGATATACGTAAAAAGTTTGATTGGAGAGTGGCTTTTTGGCAAAGATGTTAATGTGGTAGTAGTAGTTGCAGTTTAACGTCACTGTGTGGTAACAAAGACCATTAGCGACGCCCTCCTCCTTTATCCAGGCTTGGGACTGGCACTGGGAGAGTGCAATCAGTGGCGGAGTTATTTTAACGTGGAATTGTCTCATCGAAATAAATATTGTCGTTATTCTGGTCGTCGCGGTCTAATTCTGTCGTTCACTTTCTTATTCTCAGTTTATGAAGAATGTCATGCAATTTGAGATTAGACTTTCCCGTCGTTCCTATGTTTCCTCCTTTTAAGATTTTTCATCGAGTTATATATTATATACATATATATGTTGACTTACAGAGGTATATATATAATATATATACGAACAGACATTCATCCTGCAGATTGTTTATCTCCAGCCCACCTCCATTTGCTCTATATCACCTGCTTTATTATATCGTATCGAATCAAACCCAAATCTTTATTATTTTTTTTAACTTTTTTTATTCAATCTCTATATCTCCAACTTCTTACGTGGTTTGTAACGTATTGAGATCCGCCATCATGCTTTTTTATATAAACGAATATTTGATAAAAACGTAGCCTATATGCATGCATAGCCTACATTTAGACTAGCTTAAAGAGGAATGGCTGGTCTGCGTATAGTGACATGTTATAACGCCTATCTGCTTGCATTCGTATAATTATCTTTCGGTCACGTCCATTGGTTTTTCCAATTCTCTGATTGTATCAGTGCCCTCCAGTACCAGACATACGCCCTAAGCTCATTTGATTGCTTCATAGGCTTTTGTGCCGCGGTTTCCAAGATTAGCTTCCCCACAGTCTCAATTTTTGTAGAGCCATTCATATTTATCTATGCTGCTATGCACGCGCACATCTATAAACCAGGAAATTTTGGTAGGGCTTGATTGCGAGATATAGCCTAGGCTATAATCTTTTTCGATTCTGCAAATGTTAATGTAATCGGAAGGTCGTCACGATACATTATTTCCACCTTAGAATAACGAACATCGCGTTGCTGTATGCATTGCTTCCTCTCATGTGCTTATCAATCTATATTTCACCCTAGTCTATCCATACCTTAGTTACTCTAATTTAATTTGGACTTCTACCTATGATACCCATCTCCATGTTTTAATGACCTTGCAAAAAAAGCCATACGAGTTATCACTAAATCCACTGTTAACTGTCATACTGGTCCCGTATTTGCTGAGCATAAACTCCTAAATATTAAGCAGATTAGATTTGAACAGACATCTCAATTTATGTATCAATACATCAATAACCTCCTCCCTTCTTCCTTTGCTTCCTACTTCTCTCCTGCATTGCATCCTGGACTCACTAGAGGTAAAAGAGACTTCAGTATTATTTTTGCAAAAACAAATGTTCGGAAATTTTCCATTAAATTCCAGGGCCCTGTCATATGGAATAAAATTCCGATTCACATTCGTAAGGCTACTAACTTAACTCACTTTAAACACTTGTTACGTGTGTATACATTATATGTAATGTTTTCTGTTAATAGCATGAGGGGTTACCCATGCTAATGCTGATTTGTTTGATTGCTTTTGCTTTTATTTTGTTCCTTCTCTGAACTTTTCATGTATAGTGTTTATTACATTAGTTTTTTTTATAATAATTTTTTCCTTTCCCTAGTTAAGTAATATCTCTGCATTCAAATACTCCCTTCAGCTTTCACTTTCTCACTTCACTTTGTTAATTAGGCCCCTGCTTAGCGGGACTTGTCCCTTTTGGTGTGCCTATTTGCTCCCTCACTCTTATAATACCTATTCACTTTGAGTATTTTCTTATTGTGAATTATATCTATACTTTGTTAAACATACATGTACAATTGATGGGATCAATAAAACTATGTCTATGTCTATGTCTATGTCTATGATAGACACAACCATCAGTATTGCAATTTTGGTAATTATCCGAACGTTGAGGACATAAGAGCAGGGCCGTATATACCAACAAAGAGCGTGGCCCCCTCCGAACATTATTATGTCCGGGGCGGTGGGGCCCTTTACATGTACAATGCAGAAACTGGAATGTGGTATTAATTTCATGCAATATACAGGGTTTGTATTGTATAGACCTATACAGTGTACATGCAGGCCCTATTCCGTATTTACTTCACGGTTTTATCAGTAAAGATGACATGGCATGTGCAATAGCGTCAATAAATGTCAGCTACCTAGTTATACCTTAACTTTTTGCCACTTTTAGGGGCCCCCTTTCCGTGCGGGGCCCCCTTCGGTCGGAGGGTACGGAGGGCGGTCGCTACGCCTCGAGCATAAGAAGGAGGATTCAATGGCAGCCTTACGGAGGTCTTTGCTTAATAACCGATGTAAGGCGAGTGTCTATGCACGCTATTAACAGCAACTGCATTGAGTGCAAGAGCACGCGCATATGCATTGCCACACATGCACGCACACTTATGGATCTATCTATTATGTATGATGATGATGAGTTCTCTGTCCGAAAGTAGACCCATTAGCTTTAAAGCCACCCTGGGATGAGATGAGTGACGTGGTTTCCAGTTGTCTTTCTCACTAGACACTATTATGGGTGAGCAACTTGTCCAAGGTCGCAGTGGCTTGAGGCAGATTTGAACCTGCATGCGACCCTTCGGTTACAAGGCGCATAACATACCGCTACACCACCGCATCTCCTCCCTATTATGCATATAATTATTATATGCGTATAAGGATATGTATAATATATGCAGTGTCGTAGACAAGGGGGGTTTCGGAGTTAAAACCCCCCATTGGCCTAGGAAAAAGTTTTTCAAAGGTTATTTATCCGCTTAAATAAGAAAAATAAAACAATTGCTTGTAGTAACAATGGTTTTTCTTACCCTATTCCCTTTGTTACTTTATTCCCTTTTTATTTACTGTAATACTGTTGGGTTGGAGTCAGAAAGTGCATCCGGCCAGGCAAAAAAAACCCCAACCCCCCATTATAAATTCCTGGCTACGCCACTGAATATATGCTGTATGTGTATAATCTGCGTGGAAGCACACGCACACACGCACGCGCGCACCTATACATCACGGCAACTGATTAGGAGAGTTGTTAATCCGTTGTTTATGCATATTATGATGTTGTTGCTGTTGCATGTTATGGTGTTGTTGCTGTTCCGGACAGTGCAGAACGGTGTCGTCTGTTATCTCTGGCAGTCAGTCGTGAAATTGACTCACAAATTAATGCCATTAATTGCAGACTGAGTTCAAAGATCACTGATTGACTGCCGCGCCGTATAATCCGTAAATTATATCCCCACCCCAAACCCCATGCCGGGCAAACGACGGCTCATGAGACTCGGGGCGTGAAATAATGCCGCATTGTCGTTGAGCGTATGCATACGCATATTATACATCATTTCCAAACTGCTGTGCATTCATTGTATGTCCAGCTTAGTGGAACCACCATCTGTGACGGTGGTCTGCTGTTTCTGACGACACTCCATTATTCTTCCGATCCGCTAAGGTTTGTGCCCAGAACGAACAGTTTTCGAGCCTTTTAGATCTATATATATAGATCTAATAGTCCAGTGCTTTGAGAAAATGGCGCAACTTATAGTTGACGTGAAAATGAGCTATAGAAAATGAATCCTCTTGTTGTTGTATGTTTAACGGCACTGCCATTTCAAAGATGATTAGTGTCGCCACGCCATTTAGGTCCCCGAGGACGGACCGTGCTAGCCCGAGATTTTTGAATTTCTTAAATAACCACCTTCGGGAAGCGAACCGCGGCCAGCACGCGCTCTTTCACAGAGGCGCGTACAGACGCGCGGCCAGCGCTCTTACTGATGTGGAAAATGAATTCACCTCAAGCCGCCGCATATAGGGACCTTGAGCAAGTCCTTCACCCGCAATTGCTCGTGCACTTCGGCTTGAAACTTCGCTTCAGAGCCCGCGCTAGAATTGGGGTGTGAAAAGCAGACTTTACTATGGATGTGGCTCTAACAAAGACTGGCGGTTGAAACCCCAAACCCCGGCAATTCTCACCAAGATGATGGCTAATCAAAGACAAGTGGAACAAACGTGGTATACAGAATTTCTTGATTTTTGCGCGAGCCACTTAGCGAAATTTAACATGTCACGAGTGGTACGCACCATAGATGCAAAAAACGATGGAAATGGAATTTAAAAATAAAAATAAAAAACACGTCGTTTTCTTCGAAAAAATAAAATCGAAAAAAACACTTTATTGGGCAAAGAATAAAAAACTAAAAACGTTTTAAACAACTATGGTACGCTCAAAAACGTTTTAATATAGATCTATATCGTCCATGCGAAACATTCATGAAGAGTAGGCCCTATAGGCTCCTTAATGGTCCGACTGAACTTAGTCCACTAAAGTGATCTCGTCTCTTCCCTAGTCGCAGTGGCGGCGCCAGGATTTCAGTTTTAGGGGGCTGAATCCTACCGAAGAAAATTTTCCATTTTCATCCGATAAAAATTTCTGAGGACTTTTTTAGTCATCCGACCAAAATCTCATGGAAATTTCTCATTTTCATCCGCCAAAATTTCTGACGACCTTTTTTGTCATCCGGTCGAAAATCGTGGAAATATTTCAGCTTTACATGTAAAAAACCCAGATGGCCTCTTTTGTAGGTGGGCTCAGGCCCCGGGCTGTCTTTTATAGGGGGCCTTAGCCTCCTAACCCCCTAGCGCCGACACTGCCTAGTCGGCCTAATGACCTAATGCCCAAGCTATGCACAATTGCTTTTAGGCTTCTATAGGCCTATTTACCATTATAATAATTCAGTTAAGTATGTCCTCACGACCTGCAATTAAACTGAATGTAATTAAGCCGATCATGCACATCGCAAATGGCCAAGCAGCATGTGCGTGGCTTTTGAACCCGCCTCTCCGGATCATCAGTTATGCTGAGTGGTGCCAACCATACATGTACAAGCCAAGCTGTTAGATTTATCTCTGAGATGAATTCTTTGTCGAGGGAACGAACCATCGGCGAAGTCAGGGGCGACATCCGTCGCATGGTGGCAGCAGCCATGGTCTGGGGACCAACTCGCGGGATGACTGAAGACTGAAGCCAACATCCATCAGACGGTCAACCCGATTGAGACTCACCCAAGCGAGACATTAACTTGCCGGTATAAACGCGGTGCATTTTGCGTGAACGGCCATTTATTTTGTCCACATTTTAAAACGGTGCCTTTTTTCTTGCTGATTTTAAAATGTCGTTGTCGTCCACGACGTTTTTCTGGATGACGACTTTTACGAATTACATCGCACGTTTAAGGCAATTAATAATAATTACTCGTTTCAGAAGAAAAATTAGAATTCTGAACGGCTCGATCATCCTCTAAAATCGGTGGTTTGTTTGGTTTGTTCACAAGTTGACAGTATGACGGATCGACATATTATGCTACAGGTGACATTAACCGCCCTAAAATGTTTTTCAAACGATTTAAAGGACCTATAGCTTCCTCATTTTTAGATCTAAGAGGTTGCTTTTCTCGTGCCCAAATTCAAGACCTATATAGTATAATATGGTCAGGATGCATTGTGAATTTTTGAGGTGAGTACACGCTGCCGCCGAAAAAAATCGACTTTTTCGAGTAAAACATTTCTGGTGGCATTTTTTTAGTCGTCAGATGGTTTGTGGACGATTTTCTCGCCTGAAATGCTTTCTTACGGCGTAACACGCTTCGTATGTCGCGATGTTTTCTCTGCGTATACCCACTTGGTCTTTGTGAAGTGAGTATACGCCGTATACCCGCGTATACCACAGCCCTGATTATGGTGCACCAGAAGAAAAAGAAAGAATAGTTATATATGTCAGCCATATGCTTATGTCACATCTTCGAAATCTAAGAAATGCGTATACGTACGCTGATAGATTTGAACACTGTGTGGTTATAGAATGCATGCGTGAATGTATGCATACAATATGGACTTTCTCTTTGCATCTTTCATGTTTGTAGGCCCATGTATGCATGTAAGCCCTACATATCTATGCATACATATATATATATATATATACGCATGTATATGCAGGCACCTGGAAAATCGTGTGGCGCTTTTCATGACTCATCAAGTGATGGAAAGCGATATTGGCAGAGTGTGGCAGACAGAATGGTCGCCAATTGTCGCTGCATAAACAACACAGCAACATGATATGGCGCCAACGTCGCCGCTTTCTATGGATCTCTACTGCAGCATATATATATATAAAATTATACTTATAATTATATATATATAAATATATATATGCAGCGATGACACTGTTTAGAATCGAATAACCGTCATGCATTTGCATACAATGTATGCTTGCCATGCATGGCCAGATTGTTTTCACGAACACTGTATTGTCATGTTCACTCGCTGCATGTTCCTCTCTCTCTCTCTCTCTCTCTCTCTCTCTCTCTCTCTCTCTCTCTCTCTCTCTCTCTCTCTCTCTCTTCTGTCCCTGTCTCTGTCTCTCTCTCTTTCTCTCTCTCGCTCTCTCTCTGTCTCTGTCTCTGTCTGTTCACTCTCTCTGTCTCTGTCTCTGTCTCTGTTTCTCTCTCTCTCTCTTTCTGTCCCTGTCTCTGTCTCTCTCTTTTTCTCTCTCTCTCGCTCTCTGTCTGTCTCTGTCTGTCACTCTCTCTGTCTTTGTCTCAGTCTCTGTTTCTCTGTCTCTCTCTCTCTCTCTGTCTCTCTCTCTCTCTCTGTCTCTCTCTCTCTCTCTCGGCAAAAACAGCACCGACCCAGATTCCTATCACTACCATGATTGCAGTCACCGACTTATTTGTCTGTTGCTGTTTCTGCTCGGCTGGTCGTTGTGTGATGATTGGGCGCCGTTGTAAACCGGTCCGACAAACAGTCGAAGCATATGCCGATGCCTGTCCAAACAAGTGTATCTAAGATAAGTACATTATGCCTGTCCAAACAAGTGTATCAAAGATACGTACATTATGACTGTCCAGATAAGTGTATCAAAGATAAGTACATTATGACTGTCCAGATAAGTGTATCAAAGCCAGTGTTTAATCTAGACGTCTCTGGGGGGCAAGTTCTCCCCCCGGGATTGACAGTTCCCCCCCAGAAAAATTTGACGAAATGATATTGGTTTTTAGTTACTGTTTTCATCATTGTTTTACATAAAGTGTTATAATTATATCGTGATATTATTTATTATTACATGATTATAATGACATTATTTACTACTATAATATATGATACTATCATGTTAAAATGACACCTTAAAATGCAGCCATTGTAATGTGGAAATTCAAAAATTTTCTAATTAGCCACTGAAAAAGTACAGCTATTTTGTAAAGATGACCCCTTAAAATGCTGCCATTGCAATGTGGAAATTCAAAAAGTTTCTGGTGGGTAGGGGCCGTACCCCTCCCCCTCCCAGTCCTACACGCATCACGAGCGTCCTTCGAACGCTCAATTGTCTCCCCTCCCAGAAACCTCAATTTCCCCCCCCCCCAGAGGAGGGGACTAGATTAAACACTGCAAAGATGCGTAGGCCTATACATTGTAACTGCACATGTTATCGTATAGGCTACTTTTGGAAAACATTGTTAATACATTATAACGGCACATTAATGCAAACTTTTATGTGTAATTTCTAGAAAGTAAAAAGCAAAAAAGGAACACTCAAGATATTTGTTGAATTGAAAATGTTGCATTAATCCTGTTGCTAAAATTAATGGACCTATTAGTACCTTCATCGATTAGCCTATTAAAAGTATTTCCTCGAGTAATAGACACTGTATATATTATATACACTTGCGGCAGTGGCTTGCCTATTATTACCGTAGATTACTTCAAGCCCATTATATTATGACATTGCTGAATTAGACGATTAGGGCTGAGAAATTTTAGAGATCGTTAGACCAATTATACCCTCATGCATGTCGCCCTGGATTTCGTATATGGATTGGAAATTAAGAACATGGATTGGAAATTAAGAACATGGATTGGAAATTAAGAACATGGATTGGAAATTAAGGGGAAAATTGGAAATTAAGAACATGGGTTGGAAATTAAGAACATGTATTGGAAATTAAGAACATGGATTGGAAATTAAGAACATGGATTGGAAATTAAGAGCATGAATTGGAAATTAAGAACATGGATTTTTTGCATCTATAGAGGTTTCTAAATATAAATTTCTCAGTTTGATTTTTTTCATCATCAGCACTCTAGTGTATGACATTTTTGTTCGATTCCCCTCTCTTTTTCTCAATACCACTGCAGCCGTTGTTCCCTCTGCTATGGCACCCAATACATGCACGTATAGCGTACGCTCTACTGTAACAGAGTAACTGTATTAATTCATATATTAATTAATTAATTCATTCATTCATTATTAGCATTTATATAGCGCCCTTTCAAGAAACTACTCAGAGGCGCTCCCAGCCCAGCCACGGCAAACAAAAAAGATTTAAGGGACTTAAAGGAATAAGGATTGACTGGTCAGGTGGAGGAGATGGAGGTTAGGGGGGAAGGTCACTCCAGATTGATATATTCATTCATTCATTCATTCACAACCGAGAAGGCTCGGTGCTGTGTGGTAGCCAAGCGAGTCCGTGGAACAAGCAGTTGTCGCTTCGCAGCAGAGCGACGGGCCCGACGCGCTTCAATGTCAGAGACTGGGCGAAAAAGAACGCGCAGGTAGGAGGGAGAGAGAGAGAGAGACAGACAGACAGACAGACAGAGATACAGAGATACAGAGACAGAGACAGAGACAGAGAGGAAAAAGAATTCGAAAGTTTAAAAAACTCTGTCTTATGCATCTTCCCCATGCAGCTGCATCGACCTCTGCTAGATTGTCATCGACATCCAAGGTCATTCGTAGTCGCCTCAGAGTACACGCCTTTGTAGACTTTGCTAATCTAAGTCTGCATGTCGAGTCCTTCGAAGTACATGCGCAGCTCACCAGGCTTTTATTGCTCCTTCTCGTGTCTGTAATATCATACACTCTGCTAAGAGTATAGACTCTTGAAGCTTGTATTAGTCCCTCGAAATAGGTCCCTTGATTTACTGTCTCTTTCTGTGTGTATACGCGTGTGTACATGTCTCACTCCAGATTGCATTATTGTATTTAGTGTATTTGCCAAGTCTCCATTTCCCCAGTGTACGTCTGCCTGACTCTGTGTCTGTCTCTGTCTGTCTCTCTGTCTGCTTAGTTGTCTGCCTGTTTCATAACTGGGTGCTCTGCTGACTTAAATCGAACGAAAAGCAGAGACCACTCGGAGTTTCTCTGTAACGATGTTTCAATAAACTGAGACGAAGATTGTCCCAAATCTTTCGACTCAGAACTGATGACTGAAGGAGTTATAGTTATGTTATTATAGGCCTAGCCTATATTAATTATGCATATATATATAATTATATATAAAATTATATATTCAGCCTAAACGTGGTTAGAATTTAACTGGCGCTTTTAGTTCACAGATCGTATTGCTTTGTATATTTGATTACTGTGAGCAGACTGGACACATTGCTCCTTTAAATTTATATTTATATATGTGTTTCATGGTGGCGGGCGACTCGTTCAATTGGTTGGATGGAGATTAACAGGGATAAACGAGAACTGATTCACAGACTGACTTGATGATTGAGTCCGTGCAGAGTATAGTTTAGTTATGAACGCATACTGTCGACCTGCGGCAATTCAATCAAAGGGTGCAAGTCAAATAGAGTATCTGTAAAGTAGCCTATATATACTGGAAAATGTTATTTCGTTCGTCCTTAATCGGGAGTTTAAAAAACTATAGGCGAGTATGAATAATTATTCGGAAGATATGATCGACAAATTTTGTTGGCCGTATATAGAACTCTAAATCTATATTATAATTCCGAAATTCCATATGTTTGTTTGTTTGTTTGTACGATTTTGACTCTCCCCTGCAGAATAGGCTCGGAAATGAAACAGCATCGGTTTTAAAAAATTCTTGCAATCGATTCTTACCCAAATTATAAGGTCATCGCAACTATTTTCAGGTTTTAATTCAGTTTAAAACAAGAGTTATTAGCGTTTTAAGACAGATTTCATCAATAAATGATCAACCTAGCGCTTTTGTCAAGAGTCTACTCCGCATGACGTCATACCCGCCCAGTAATAATTTCCGTAGCGCCCCGCAGGGGTGGGTCAAGTTTGGCTTTTTGGGGAAGCGAGGTGGGGTGGAGGGTTGGCGAAAACCCGAAATTTAGCAGTCAACGATGGGTACCAGAGTGGAGTAGTGTTTAAAACCTTAAATTTCACTTTAGAACTCGAGTTATTAGCGTTTTAAGACAGAAGCGTTTTAAGACAGATTTCATCGCTCACTCTTTGGTAAACAGTATCGAGCTTTAGTAAAAGAGTCTACAGCCCGAATGACGTCATACAAGCCCATTAATAATTTCCGTAGCGCCCCGCAGGGGCGGGTTACGTTTGGCTTTTTGGGGAAGCGGGGTGGGGTAGAGGGTTGGCGAAAACCCGAAATTTAGCGGTCAACGTTGGGTACCACAGTGGAGTAGTGTTTAAAACCCTAAATTTCCCGGGCAACGCCGGTGTCACGAAATAGAGTATCCCCCCCCGTATTAATTGTATCCCCCCAAATAAAAAATAGTCGAAAAAACCGCTTCCGCGTGAATTTTTTTGCAAATTAATTTTCATCTGCTTTGTTTTGAACAATGACACTAACAGGTATATTTATTCCTACCAGATAATTTGTTTTGCCCTGTTTTTAGAGCACTTAAAACATTCAAAAGGCTCAAGAACACTCAGAGTGACTAAATAAATTCGAGTTGCCTTTATCTCAGCATTGCTTAGGACACTTAAAACAATTAGAGTCACTTTAAATTTTGATTACAGCAAAAAAAATTATTATGCGCATTTTTCAAAAAAGGGGTTTAGAATGGTTTATCCCCCCGGATAGTATAGACCGGTTAATTCCATCCGCGGGGATAGATTAATTCATCCCCCCGGATAGCTTTCAGGGGGGATACTCCGTTTCGTGTCACCGGGTTACACATCTAGTCTACTATAAATAGAGCGGAGGTGGGCTTGCGGTGCAGACGGACAGAAAATAGGCCTCCGCGTCGATCTGCTTACGAGCAGCTATAGAGAGAATACTGTTGCGTGTAGCCTAGGCTAATCTGGAGCTACTAACAAAGCAGGCCTCCATATCGATCTGCTTACGAAAGCGGAACATTGCTGTAAAGATTCAGGAATTAATAATAATAACAACAACAACAACAACAACACGCTTCCATAAATTGCCTGAAATCCTCGCAGATCAGTTATGTATCTATAGACTGGATGAACGCTAATAAAGAACCATAATTCATCTCATATCAGCGAATCACGTCACGGTCGACTTAGAAAGCAGTGTTGCATTTGCATTTGCCTTTGACATGTTTCTGCTATTTTCGTCGTTAACTTGCTGTGATTATAGTCTGCACTTTGGTCTTCTGACTTCTTGTTTTCATGGCGCTCTCCTTTGAAGGCCTGTGTACGTTTTGTCTCCCGCTGCGTTGATGCGAGAACGAATTCTCTAGAGATAGCGGGTTCAGGGGGCGCATGTATACCAACAGGGCATCCCTATATCTTCCCTGGTGTGATTTTCTTACATTATGGTTGCTTCCGTGAGTTGCTTCCAGTTTGTGCCTCCGAAATTTCCGGTCCGAAGTGGTTCTCATGAAGGGGCTTCCAAGATTTACTTCAGTAGACTGTTGTGTTTTGATAATTACTTCTGCGGGATGCTTCCTCCTTCAGTTGTATTTATGTAGGCCTCCATCTGCTGCTGCTGCTTCCAGCTTTTGTTTTCATACATGCATGGAGTCTTTTCTATGGACGCTAAACAGGTGGCAGACTGTTGTTTTTCTATAGCGTTTCCATGTACATGTAGGCCTAGTCCCTTCCGACGTATAGGCCTATAACTCACGTTTTGGTAATAATTATTATGGTCCACTTCGATGTATTACAAGTGGGCCTATTGTACACTGATGGAAATTAACTATGATCATATATTCATACATTCTAATCCTGGATATAATCTAACAGTATAACACTGCAATAATTTTCAAATAGGCTACATCCTTTTCGCCAGTCACCACTTAGCGCTAAATTGGTCCATATGTAGCGGGACTTATCCATTCTAGTAGGCCTAAGCCTATTGTACCCATTTGCATGGGCGGAGTTTATCAGGGGCTAGGGGCTAAAGCCCCCAAGAAGCCCCATAGTCATGTTTTTACCGTGTAAATGGTCAATTTTGTCTGGCTTAGCCCCATAGGCGGAGACCTGGGCCGAGAATTGGGGGGGACGGAAAGACGCGAGATTTTCAGAAAAATTTCTGACGACCGGCGAAATCTCGAAAAAAAGTTATTTCGCCCTTTTTTTTTTTAGTCATCCGGCCAAAATCTCCACGAAATTTTCTATTTTCGCCGCCAAAAAAGTTGATGACTTTTTTTTTTTAGTCGTCCGGCCAAAATCTCGACGAAATTTTAGATTTTCGCTGCCAAAAAAGTCTTGACGCTCAAACATTGTGGGGGGACAAATGCATGGGCCGTCCCCCAACACTTTCATTGGGGGGACCGTCCCCCTGTCCCCCCTAGGTCTCCGCCCATGCTTAGCCCCCAAGGACTTCCAACTGACGACTAAAAAAGGTCATCAACTTTTTCCGGCCGAAACGAAAAAAATTTCGGCGCCGCGTCTTCCTTCTGGACCAAGTTTTTAGCTCCCCCCAAAACGGAAACTAAACTCCGCCCATGCCCATTTGTTCTGTAATATTATTTCCGATCGACGAATACAGTTTTCTGCATGATTATCGGATCATATGTTGATTATTATAATTATTATAATATTCAGCATCTTCTTCTTCTTATTCCAGCCGGAAGGAAAAGAAGAAGAGGAAGATGTTGATTATTATAATTGTCTGTGATTGCATTACTGGGGTTATAATTAGATTTTACTTGAATC